>BMAO01034900.1:0-322043 GCA_019973975.1 Trichonephila clavata
GAAGTCGAAAAATTAGCATATCAGCTGAACGAAGAGGCAGAGCGGACAGAAAGACCAATCAGGAGATTAAGTGAGGTGATGTACGGTAGCACATGCGCAGATATGCAGGTAGACGTAATGGGGGAGTGTCTGAGTAGTAAAGCATGTTGTCGGTGTAAGATTAGTATTTCTGGCAAAGAGATTGCACACCGTATAGCAGTTAAAATCACAACGAGTTGCTGCCTCAGCGAGAAATGGCGAATAATCAATCTGTTAGACGACATCTGGATGCTTTTACCCGAGGTAGAATCATTGGGAAAGTTGGAGAAGGTCGCAGTGTGACAAGTGTGGCTGCAGAGTTCGGAATTGCTCACAGCTTCGTTTCACGACTTTGGAGACAATTTCAAACTACAGGAACAGCTATAAGGGGTTCAGTAGTGGTCGTCCACGAGGAACCACACCCGCAGATGACCGGTATATTGCCTTACAGGTCAGAAGAAACAGGCGGCAGACAGTGGGAGAAATTGCTAGACGCACGACACAGGCGACTGGACGACCGATATCACGTTTTACCGTGGCCAGAAGATTGCACGGTGGTGGTCTGTTTGCACGACGAACTGTACGGTGTGTACCTCTAACGCCTGCCCATCAGAGAAGGCGTTCTCTGTGGTGCCGGGAATACCGGAATTGGAGAGACAATGAATGGGGACGAGTACTCTTTACAGATGAGAGCAGATTCAGTCTGAGTAGCGATTCTCATCGCATACTCATCTGGAGAGAGTGGGGAAGCCGCAATCATCCCTCGAACATCATTAAAAGGGACAGGTATGGAGGTGCGGTGTTCTCGTTTGGGGAGGCATCATGCTTGGTAGTCGTATAGACCTTCACATCTTCGACGCAGGTTCAGTCAACGGAACCCGTTATTGTAACGAGATTCTTCTTCCATATTTGCGTCTTTTTAGAGGCGCTATGGGTCCGCAGTTCCTTTTCATGGACGACTATGCACCATGTCATCGCACAGTAGCTGCCGAACAGCTCTTAGAGAGTGAGGATATTGAACGTATGGATTGGCCGGCATGATCTCCGGATCTCAATCCCATCGAGCATGTATAAGATTTTCTAGGCAGACGCTTGGCAGCTCGTACCAAACCACCAGTAACGATTCCGGAGCTTCGATTGGCGCTGCAAGACGAATGGGCAGCAATGCCTCAACAACTCATTGACACCCTCATTCTCAGCATGGGCAGACGCTGTGAAACCTGCCTAGCAGTCGGGGAGATCATATCCTCTACTAAAGACGGATATTTCTTGCTGGACACCCATCACAGGGATGTTTCGGCTTCAGTCGCATTGCGCTCCATGCTACTTTTTCAATAAAGCTTCTTTTTATCCTCTGATTTCTCTTTAGTAAGTGTTGCTTACATTACTCATGTCCTTACGTATTGGAGATCTTACGGTATTAAATGTGTTGATTTGGAATGCTTTTGTACAAAGTTATATTGAAAAAACCGTCTCGTCCTTAATTTTTGCACACCAGTGTATATATATATACTAGGTGACCTGGCCACGTGTTGCTGTGGCTTTGTTTTAATACGTTAGTTCAATATTATCCTAAGATATTCAATGCATTCAAGTTAATCTTCGTTTATAATTTTGGAGGAAAGAAATAAAGTATAAAGCAACAAATTATTTTAATTTTTCATTTCATTCATCTCCTATTTGAGTGTAGTATAATGCCTGAATTACTGACGAAGTCGTTAAGTAACAACATATGAAGATTTAATTTTATAAATGTGGTGAAAACGTTGATTTTTTGCAATTTTTAAAATTGTTTTTATCATTCTAAAGTATAAAAACAAATAATTTTATACAACTAATCGCTAGTCGGTGCACAATATTTTTCGGTAACCCGTATTTTGCTAACTCAAATAGATTCAAAGGTTTCCGCACACGTGAGCATGTAACATCTAGTTGCCTATTCGAGAAACATGGATTTTCTATGTCCAAGTATCAAATGAGTATTGTTCGGGTTTCAGATTCATTTATGGTCATCACGAAAGCCAAACGAATCGGTAATTGAAGCCTTTTGAATTGTATTAGAGATTCTGAAGGTATCAGTGGAATATATGCCAACATATTCCGTAGTAGCAGAACCGAATTATTGCGGGCAGTTGGAAAGCTAAATCTTCTTTTTTGACATTTTGAGATTTTTGCATTTTCAAATTCTCTAGATTTTAACCTTTCTAAAAATACCTTACTTTAACCTCTAGGGCAGGGTGGGCAGACTTTTCCAGAGTGTGGACTACTTCTGATACTTTCAAGGAGTTGCGGTCCACCCAGTGTCAAAGGTGCATACAAAAGCGGGGGGGGGCACTAGGGAACTAATAAGAGGAGAGGAAGAATGAGGGAGCCAGAACTTCACGCACATTCGGAGATCCACCGTTTCTGAAAACGATTGAGCAACAGGGAACAGACCTTGAAGGGACCAGCTATATGATGCTAGAAGGGGGGGGGGGTGACGCTTAGTCCACTCATCACCTGAATTCCATAAACTATCGTGAACTGTGTGAAGAACAGTTTTTCCATTATGAATTGTTGTACGATAACTGCACTGTGAATTCAAGAAGTGAGAATTATCGTTGAGAGCAAGAAGAGTTTGTCTGAACTGAATTCATTATATTTCTGTGTGTTCGTGATTCCTGTAACAAATATCCACACCATTAAACGTCAGTTTTAGTAAGAAGCAGTGTTATCATTGAAATACCCCTAGAACTCCGTGCCACAAAACTTTATATATATAGGGTGTGTGTGTGTGTGTGTAATAAATGCATAAATATTGTTTATAAGTGAGAGAGTTAGATGAAATCTCACACACACAAAAGTTCTACGCTTTCTTATACATGTGAATTTACAGTTAAACTAACGCCACACATGACATTGTAATGACCCAAATCGTCATCCAGTCAAACATGTGAATACCTAACATATAATTGCAATGTGTCTCACACAGTTAATCATCAAAAAAAATCTCAACAGGTATAACATAGAAATAATGAAACAGCATTTGCGTCATTGCTTGTCTTTCCAGTTCGATAAAAAAAAAAGGAAAATGGCAGTCTCAAAATCTCGTAAGGTTTGTCAAGTTTATGGGAGAATGCAATAAACGAAAGCACATATCTTCGATGGTTTCGTTAATTTAAGTAAGGAAACAGAAGCTGCCAAGACCATGTTAGGTGTGGACGGCCATTAGACTTTGGAGAAGACGATATTGACCAAGTCGCAAAGAACAACCCGAACTCAACCGTGCAAGAATTAGAGAGCCCCTTTACCATACACCGGACAATGGTCAAGACATGAGTCGTTAACTTGGGTTTTAGGGGAAAGTTGGATCGTTGGGTTTCACATAAACTGACAGCTAACCAAAGGTATGACAGATTGACCACCAGTGTTTCCTTACTCTCCCGTTACAAAGATGACCCCTTCTTGACGTTAATTATCACAAGAGATGAGACGTGGGTTAGGCATCGTAACGTAAAGCATCGTAGGACTAAGTGTCGTCCTTTTGATTGACCAGTATCAACTTCAAATCACATGAATTTGATACTGGGTGGTTATTGAGTCGTTATTGAGTGTGGGGGAGAATGTGTTGCCCCCGAGTTACAACGCCGAATGAGGACCGATATTCGGCAGTTACTGCTAAAAGAAACAAACAGAGCAAAGCATCAGACCTGTCTCGTCAGCTGTCTTCAGCTACCGGTACGACAGTTTCAAGGCAGACCGTGTACAAACGCTTCCGGCACATAGGTCTATATGCTCGTAGGCCTGTCAGATGTGTTCCCCTTACCGCAACTCACTGTCGCCAGCGATTAACCTGGAGTAGAGAGCATGCATTGTGGACACCACAACAGTAGTCTTGTGTAATGTTTTCCGACGAGTCCAGGTTTAGTTTGCAGTTTGATTCTCGCCGGACTTTCATATGGAGAGCGCCAAGTACCCGTTACCACCAAGAGAACACCATTAAACGACACCGGTACGGTGGTGCAGGTTGGCTCGTTTGGGGAGGAATTATTCTTGGTTCCAGAACTGACCTGCATGTTCAGAGTGTAACTATGACAGGCCACATCTATCGGTATGTCATTCTGGAACAACATGTACGTTTGTTTCGGGGCGCCATGGGTGCTGAATTTCTGTTTATGGATGATAACGCCCGTCTTCACCGTGCAAACATTGTAGACGAATGCCTTCAATCGGAGGATATCACCCGTATGGATTGGCCAGCATACTCACCGGACTTGAATCCAATAGAGCGTGTGTGGGATATGCTTGGCCGACGAATTGCAGCCCGTCAATACCCTCCCACATGTCTACCGGAACTTCGGAGGGCATTGCTTGATGAATGGTGTAATATTCCCCAAGATCAGATTGATAATTTGATACTCAGCATGTGTAGGCATTACAAGGCCTGTATTGCATCGTCCAGGAGACACACCACGTATTAACCATCATAATAACCATGTTATACTGTTTTTTGTAAATAGTTTCTTTTTTGAAATTGCTCCAGGGAGTAAAAATCGCAATTTTTATTAATTATGTCAATTATATAGCATCTTTTTTGCTCTTTACCTTTTGTTTAATAAATAGACTTTACAAATAAGTCAAATTTGTTTTTCTTCTGCTTCTTTCTTTGCCTGAACTTCATTATCCTTAATTTATGTACATGAGTGTATATATAATCCGTATTTGGGTCCAGAATCTGACAATAACTTGTTTATTGTACTCAGATTTAGTCCGGGCTGCGCATTTTTGAATGTAATTTTTAGGTTAGTCACCTTTTTCTCATAATGGATTTATATTTTCTATTAATTATTTTCAATAGGTTTTTGCTCAGTATTATTAACAGAAAGAGGGAAGGTTGGCTGGCCACAAAACTAGTTCAACCTCACTTATATATAAATTATTTTATATTTAAGCTGTCCTAGTCAGCAATGTTTATAGTAATGTAGCATCCATGTTTTTATATTTTTTTTATATTTAACTCTATTTTTTAATTTTTCTTATTTCTTTTTAAATCTATTGTCTGGTTATCTTACAATTTCAATTATTTTCCGTTTGATCATGTTTAATCATCTGTCTCTTGTAGAGAAATTTTGATTATGTATAAAAAGATAGATAGATATAAATTTCGTGTCACAATGTTTGCCCGCGATGAACTCCGAAACTACTCAACCAATCCTAACATAATTTTGCATATTGTTTGTCATTTCATCCAACTTAAAACATTACATAATTTTTATCTCAATTTTTGAAGTAATTAATTTTTTATTAACAGAAATTCATAGAATCTGGGAAACGGAAAAATTCGCAAAATGGCACAATGCGTGTGTATCTGTGGAAGCGGACTTTGTTGACCAAGCCGCATGGAAAATTAATGCCTGTTGTATTTTGGGGTGAAGAATTCGAATTTCGAATTGAATACAAATAATTCCCGTAACTTTGCCGTATAATGATGGTTGACCGTATTGTAGACACATCCTTTACCTTAACGCCGTGAAGCTCGAAAACGTAGACCCTGGTGTATTTTGAGATGGGCAATCTAAATCAGATATCCGATATGATAAATTTTTGAAAATTTGACAGATAACGCAGGATGGCCCCATTTTAGACACACTTTGGTAGGAGCTTGCCTTAAAAGCCTTGGAGAGTGAAATTTTGATCCCTGGTGTATTTTAAGACTGGAAATGTGAATCTGATATCCGATATGAAAAACTGTTGCAACTTAGATTGAAGTTTCTGGATGACTGTCTATAACGCAGACTATGACAGGAGCTTTCCTCAAATGTCTTGGATCGGGAAAAAACACTTTTCTCGTCATTTTCGCGATAGTGAACGAGAATCTGAAATCGGATATTAAATATTTCCGTAACTTTGCGAATAATGCTGGAAGACCTTAATGACCCTTTTCGGCAACTAAACTTGCAAGGCTCAGGGAAGCCAAAAAAAAAGTCCCCGGTAGCGTATAGAAGTGGAAAACGAGAATCTGAAATCAAATTTCAGAAAATCCCATAAATTTTTAGAATATTGCCAAAATTAGATGGAATGACTTCGCGTTCGAGTCCCGCTGACGAATTTTCATTCCATTTAGAGTCTGAATTTGCACCCGCTAGGGCACCGAAATTCGATCCCGTGTGTATTTCAGAGCGGGGAAGGATGATCTGATATTAGAAGTTCCTGTAATTTTACCAAAAAATGCCGATTCAACGTTGAGAAGGTTGATCCGAATATTCAATCCAATTCGAAAAATTCACATTACTTTGTCAAATAATGCCAGACGACCGTATTTTACGTAAACCATGGTAGGGGTTTACCTTAAAATTCTTGGAGTGTGCAAAGTGCGCTTTAGATGTTTTTCTGGGTGGGGAACAAGAATTTGAAATGGGACATTAGAAACTCCAATATCTTTCCCGGATAATGTCAGACGATAGTACTGTCATCCCTTTCAGGGAAGGAACTTGCACGGGCACAAGCACCAAAAGTAGGAACCAAATGCGTCTCGGAATAGGGAACGAGAATCTGGATTCAGATTTAAGAAAATCCTTTAATTTTTCTGGATATTGCCGGAATGGTGTAAAATGGCTTTGCTATCGAATTCCGCATCCGTATTTTTATTTTCTATGACTACTAACTTTCAGGCATAGCCTTGAAAAAATACTATCAACAGTAAAATACATTGACAATAGCATCTTCAATCAAACTGCCAATTTGTTAAATTTCAGACAAACTGCACATTCAGAATTCCAGCTGCCATTAGACATTCCTGAGAAACAACACGGAATGTGTAACATTAAAAAAAAGCGGAATTTCTGCGTTATGCAAAGGAGTTCTATCGTAATCTACAATGAGTGTACTATAGCCTATAACTACTCACTCGAAGCTTTACATAGAACTTTATAATATTTAAACTGCAACAAAAGAATATTCGGTGGTGCTGTCCTATTACTCTCTGTCGATTTCCGACAGACATTGTAAGTCCTTCCTTGCTCTACTTTTGCTCATGAGATTAACGTAAATTTAAAGCAATCGCGTTTAAAGTGAAACGTTGAAACACTTCGATTGACCACAAACACGCGAGTTGATTTGCAAGATAATCAATCAGCGCAAATATTTTCTAACCTACTGCTGGATATTGGAAACAGTGAAGTGGAACTACATGAAAATACACAATGTTTCAAATTGCTATTCAATTACTGTACTGTTGTTCAGATAAAAAAAGGAAACTAAGAGTGTCTAACCGGATATACTATATAATTATCTAGGTAATAACAGACTCAGTAATCCTGTTACTTTGGGCAGAAGAAATATGTTGATGTTGACGAAAAAAATTTCCAGATACGGTGGTGTTGCCAGGTGATCTATTGTTGATGAAAACGAAACTGAAAAGTTTTTTAATTCCCTGGATATATTTTGAATGCTACCTCACAATCTTCGGTTTAATATTGGTTCACTGTTATTCTGCTACGTAACTTAAATCTACATAGATTATGCAACGGTACACGTTTGATCGTCAAAAAAATTACCACAAATCTTCTTGAAGCAACCATTTTGATTGTAAAACTTAAAGGAAAAATCGTCCTGTTGCCACGCATTTCACTGATACCTTCAGAATCTCCAATACCTTTGAAAAAGCTTCAATTCTCAATTCGTTAGTCTTTCACAATGACCATTAATAAATCTCAAAGCCAAACAATGACAATTTGGGGCTTGGATTTCAAAAATCCATGTTTATCGCTTAGACAACTACATATATGTTGCATGCTTACGTATGTGGAAACCACTGAATCAATTTGCGTAAGCAAAATCTAAGTTACCAAAAAGTATCTTTTTGGAGGGAGAAGGTTTCTGTGCTATCTTCTTTATTGCAGCTCCCCACCAGATGGCACTAGAGCAAAGAAACTTCTCCAAAGCTCAATCAATCTTCATTTTACCAACATGGTGGCCAAGCACAGAGATTTTTTTTATTTGGACAGGTTCGCCTTCAATATTAATCTTTTTATATATAAATAGATGTCTGTACATATGAATCATCTTCACTCCAAAACCATTCAAACGATCACTATGAAAATTGGCATGTATATATATTTTTTTTGCGGAGGGCTTTTCTGCTATCCTCTTTGATGCATCTCCCCACCAGGTGGCGCTACAGTAAAGCAACTTCTGCACCATTCCATCAATCGCCAAGGTGCCAACATCGGCGCCAAAAATGATACCAACTTGTCTCTATCACCAACATTTCACTATGCTTCCATTGAATCACCATTATAATATAAGGAATGACGTTGCATACCAATATTATAATTTTAACTTTAAATAAATACAACAGAAAGTAATATTAACGTATTTCACATCCAGATAGAAATTATTTACATTATTTTAAGCGTTTATTACACAAAATTTGTATCGATGTGTTACTATTGCTGAGTTGAGATCAGTATAGGAAAGTATTTTCAAAAATTAGCCCACAAGAGAGTTACGGGACATTATAAATTTAAAAAAACTATTCTATCAGCTATTAGAATTCATACTAAAAATTTAACAAGCATTGTTTTTTTTTTTTGTTCAGCTGAGATATGCAAAAATCTTTTTTTTTTTTTGCTTAACTTGCAATTTACTTAAAATTAAATCATTATAAAGCTTTTTTTATTTTTAATCTGTATTGCTTAGTTTTTTAATTCACCGTGTGAAGAACAGGTAATCCAGCTAATATATATATATATATATATATATATATATATATATATATATATTATTTATATATATACACCATCACAAATTAACACACTAGATTAATCCAGCGTTTCTCAAACTGTGGGATGGGCCTCACTTGGGGGGTGATAACCCGAGAAGGGTGGCACGAGCATATCCGCAATAAAAGTTTCAAAAAATTAATTTAATGGAATGAATAAAAACACAATATTTTCTAACATAATAAAAATAAAATTTACACTGATGTAATTTAAATATATCATCTGGCAATATTACGTCTTTTCCACTACAAGCTATCTTTGATCCTATAACCAAATAAAAATAATTTTGTTTGATTTGATGTAATCCCAGTATGAGAGATTTTTTATTATGCTTTCTTTTTAATCCTAAAATACTACTTGTTCAGAGAAAAAACAAAACCCAGACCAAGACAAAAATTGTAGTAAGATGACAAAAATTCATCACTGTCATTTAGAGAAGTTGTAAATAATTTATTTCTGTTGAGCTTTATTCCATGTAATAGAGTTTTATTATTTTTCGAAAAGCACAGAGGGTTTAAGGAATATATTTAGCCTAGATTTAATTTTGAGCATTCTGAATCATATAAAGCATAATGAAAAATGTTTGGGATAGTTCTTTTTAAAAAATGGGCATCCATATTTTTATATTGCATACACTTTTAACCAGGGAGTAGTCGCGTGAGCCGCAAAGTAACCCCAGGCTCACGAAATCTTTAATTCTGGGAAAATTGTTATTTGTTACCAGTGACCTTGACAGTCTTCAGAGGAACTCTCTAACATGCATTTGTCACATATCGCCCTCTTTTTTGGGATTGGCAAACGTTTATTTGCAAAATCTAAGCGTTTTTGTTTTGACTGAGTTTTCCATGCTACCACTTTTGTTCCGAAATATTTTCTATGAACATGATACATTTTTCCACTACGATGAATGTAAAAGAGTAGAATATAAAAAAAGAAATGTGCATTTACGATCTCTATTGAAGGAAGTTGAAACTGATCAAGCAAGGAAAGGACCTGATGAAATAATGCATATTAATAATGATAGCAAAAGCAAGTTTGAGAAAAGCGATGAACACATGAAACGAAAGGAAAATTTTCAAATTTGTAGTATCAAATAATCCATTACCTAACTAATAGAATCAATCATCAAACAATTAAAAACTACAATACAAAAATTAAACAGTTTAAATTATTATTATAATTAAGGAAATCAAATTTTACGAAACATGATATAATTACTGAAAAAAATATTAAAATTTAATGTTTGGTGACACTTTGAAATACATAGCGAATGGTTTTTGTGACAAGCAAACATGTCTCTTGTACATTTGGATTTGTAGTAACTATTTATGAAATCTTCTTCAGTTCTAAAGAATTTTTTTATTGTTGTTTAACGAAAAGATATTTCTAGAGCAGGGACATCTTTTTTGCTAAGAAACATTTTTTATAAACACTAAAAATTCTTATATTGCGTACATATTTTAAATAACAGTTTCAGTATCGAGTGTGTCTTTTTTCTTAAAATTCAAGTGAGCATCAGTTTTTGTTTATTTACCTTCGGGTATTATAGTTTTCACAGTGATATCTTAAAAATATATATATTTGAATACTTCCCATTAGAAACTACTAAGTTTCTTAAGTCGCTCTTCTAAGCCTCTCTTAGTTTAATTATTTTATATATTATAATCAACATTTTTTTTCCAGATATTGCGCATACACTCTCACCACACCCTTCCCTTGTGGATCTGTTTGACCACAAGTTACGTGAGCAAACTAATCACACCATTTACACTGGTGAGCACCTAATCCTGCTCTTCAGCAAACAATACAGACGTCTTGTATAGACTCCCATCTTTGAATTATTCTATAATTTTGATATGATTCCTTCTACTTGGGAACTATTTCATATTCAATCTTAGGTAAAACAGTTTTTATTTTGTTTTATTTGTTTATTTTTGCGAAAAATCATTTCTTTATCTTATTTTCCAATTCAGTACTTGCTTGCGTACTAGAAAAATTTATCTGACGAATCTGAAAACAGATTTTGCATGCTACGTAATGACTGCCAACGCGAATTATGAGTTTTTTAAACAACCACCGACGACAAGATGCTGGCAAAAACAAACTAAAAAAAGGAAAGAATGGGGGATGGAGTATTAAAGGCAATGCGGAAATTAAACTTTTGAACTTTAAGGATACAGAAGCCATTAATGTGCTCATTAATAGATAAAATGTGGAGAACTCTTGATTTCGTACATTAACAGAACAAATAAACTAATCTGTAAATTAGCTAGGTAGTGTTCACATTAAAGGCTTTCGAAATTTGCAAGTAACATACACACCAGTTTAAAAAATATATACTATAAGGTGGAAAAAAAACAATTTCCTAATAAATGAAAGATTATATACATACGTGTGTGTCAGTTCATCACTTATCCCTAAAGTAAGGCATTACTTAAACAGCATAGCTCATTGAATAATTGAAATTTTATGTTTTTTAGAATACTTAAGAAAACGCATCCTTGTTGACTAAAAGAAATACATTATATTACTTAAAAAATCAATAAAAAAGTGAAGTTTTAAAAATATATATACCATATATGTCTCTATATTTTAGATTTATTCATGTATTAAAATATATATAAAGAAACAGACGGTATTCAGCTTGGTATGTGTTCACTGCTAATCAATTTACCTTAATGGAATTTTAAACATAAAGAATGTTCTCTTAAAAAAAATATGAAGTGATTATCGCAGTCACAAGTAAAAGTAAAAGATAATGTTCATAAAATGCGTTTTATAAAGCATTTATTCGATACACACAAAATATTTCCATGTCAGTAGGTGATATTGATATTTAGAGACAATTACGGATGAAAAGACTAAAACTAATTGATATTAAGAGAGAAATATTATTCACAATTAGTGAAATATAAGTTTTCCTTTGGAACGTCTCGTTTGAGTTTTATTAAATTACACTCATAATTCAGTGCAAAATTAATCAAAATATCGTACTGAGTATTTTACGCTTGGCACAGGCAGAATGCCTTATTTTTGGTCACTGTATTTTGTTCCTAAATTAGGCTTAATTGAAGAATATCAGTCACACACACACACAATTATAGTATTTCCTTATAATATTGTATTTCAATAGCCGGCTGGGCAGCGTAGTTGGTTTGTCACTGGCCTTCTGCACGCAAGTTTGCGGGGTAGACCCCACCCCAAGTCTGCGGATTATCATGATGCAGAAAATCGACAGTGGCCATATTGTATGATTATACGGCGTGTAAAAGATCCCTAGAGTGTCTGTTTGACTTGAATGCTTTCGGTAAAATTAAAAATCCTTGTACAGGTTCGCATCGTCAAGAGCTTAGATACTCTGCCCTCTGGAGAGGAAGCTGGGAGTCAAAATTACTTGTGATAATTGGCATATCGATGGTATATGGTGCAGCACTAAAAAGTGATACCAGCTCCTAGGGAACGTACTAGGTCTGCAAAGGTTGAAATATCAATGCTCAGCCCCATTAGAACGAAGTGTGTATTTGAATACTCAATGAGAATTTAAATTTGAATTTCACAACAGACAATATATTTAGAGTATAATTTCAAAACTTATTGGATTTTTGACAATTTCAAGAAAACTCCACGTTATAATAGTTTAACTTTTAAATGAATAAGCATGATATGAATTTATTTTTAAATTCTCTATTTTTAATGAAACTGTGTGATTCATCAAATATTTGTTATGAATATCATTTTGTTAGATACTGTGATGTTAATGGATATGTTTTTACCATTAAAGAAGTATTAAACTTATATTATATTAAAGTATAAATTTGAGCTTTTTTTTTCAAATTTATTTAATACTAAATTCCAAGAGTATTTTTTTGTATTTACCTAACAGCTTCTTACAGAGAGAGGTAATATTTTCCACTATTACTATTTTTTCACTCTTTTATTGTTCACAGATATATATTTATGGGCATCATTATGACTTCAAAATCCATTTCAAAGGGATATTTAATTTTTCTGAACTTAACATATTTTACAAAATTTTAAGAGTTCTTAAAATAGGGGTGGGGTGTATGGTCAATATGTATCCATAAACAAAAATATATATGTGTTTCATATAATATACGGTGAATGTTAAATAACATTACATGTTACATGTGGAAAAAACTTGGAATACATTGAAGTTACAAATTGATTTATAATATTGAATCTAAAATAATAATGTATGCTCGTAATTTTTTTTGGAATGTCTTCCATTTATTTAAATACTAAAGTTCATTAAAAATACCTTTCTGTCTAATATACTTATGTATAGAAAAGTGATGTAACAGCGGTGTTTTTTTAGAACAAAGGATACAATTTCATTGGAAATCCTAGGGCAGCGGTTGCCTAGTGGTCAAGGTTACGAAGTCGTTTCCGGCATGGCATAAGTTCGAGCCTAGTGCCGCTGAAGGTCCGCCGTGTAGGGACTAATGCACGTTAATCTTTCGAGAGCTCAAACGTCCTCCCATTATTATGGTGTGTTAGTTAGGAGAAAGGGTGCCGGCTCAGATGTCGTTCTCGTCGCTGGACCATAGTTCAAAATTAAGAATTCTGCCAAAAGCCCTGGAGTAGCTGAACAGTGCGACGTTAATATTCACTTACTCACTCATTGGGAATCCCAGAATTTTTATTAGCTCATATTAAGTCCTGTTATAGTATGTAAATTATAAAGTTTATTTTTTATTTTTGACATAATATATTTAACAGTTTTCCAAAATTTCAAAGGTCAATTATTTAACATTACTTTATTACTAATGAAGAAATTGTTGGAAGTACAGATTTAAAACATTTGAAAATCATATTATAATAAAATAATATAATTAACTCTTAATGCTTATTTTTATTCTTTACTCATAGAAAAGTATAGTACTCTATACACCACAATATTCTATAAAATTTTTTTATTAAAATTAAAGAATTTCTCTTCCTTTAAACTTATAAATTTAATGCTTGAATATATAAAGTTAAATTTGTTATTTCACTATATAGACTTAGGAAAAACACATTTATTAACACCATGTATATTACAAAAGTACAAGTTACTCCTTACATTCACGAAGATTATAGGTATTTCTCTCTCTCTTTGTTTTATATTTACTCAATTAACTAAAATACGTGTAAGTAACTAAGTTTAAGTATTGTAAAATCAATAAAAAAAGTACTAACAAAAACATTTATTGCATTCCTGCTTCATATTCTTTTAATACTTTGTTACATGCTCCACATATTAATATTAATTTCTAATATTTATTTAATTTTATAGAACATATTGTTATTATTGATAATAATTGCCCAATATTTAACATATTCCTTTTAAAATTTGTAAGCACATTTTTAAATATATTTGATGTAACATTTATCTTTTTAAGAAATTCATGTTAAATCGCTGTACTTTCAAGGACTTTACTTTCTTAAATGTCTTTTTAATTTAATATTATTGTTCATAAAAAATCTATTTCGAACATAATAACTGAATGTATTGTATATATTATAAGACATGTAAAAAAGCAAAGAAATTTAATGTGTTCACGAAAGCTCACATTTATTCTCTATGTTAGTTCTAAAATGGCATTTTTTGTGACAAGAAACGGATGACGGTTTATGATTTATGGGATGCTGGATGTGCCTACAAGGTCAATGAAGAATGTTTGAAGATTAATAGTGATAACATTTAATGCGATAAATTTAATCTTTAAGCCATTGTTTAGTGATACCTTTAAGAAAGTTGGGCTGTTTTAGGAAATACTAACATTATCTTTTAAAATATATAATCTTTTTCTCGTATTCAAGTATCGAAATAAGTAACACAAAGTTATACTTTTGAATGGACCAAATTTTATATAAAAAATATTTATAGCGAAAGAGAAAATGAAAGTACATTAACATCAAAGTCTGAAAAGAAAATAATGTTTTTATAAAATGTGAACATCAAGTTTTTATTATATTATGTGATACAAGTTGTATTAAATTTCAAAGTAGCTTCAGTACTCATTTTTATTAGAGAAAAAATGTTAAAAAAATAACAACAAAAAATAACAACATTGAATTTCAATAATGCAATCGAATCTTATTTCAATTAAATTGCAGTTGTTTCAATATAACCAATCATTATAATTTCCCTTTGCAATAAATTACGGCATAAGGGA
The DNA here is from genome assembly GCA_019973975.1 of Trichonephila clavata. NCBI lineage: Eukaryota > Metazoa > Arthropoda > Arachnida > Araneae > Nephilidae > Trichonephila > Trichonephila clavata. Next base: position 14,960 of record BMAO01034900.1, read on the forward strand.
TTGCAAGTATCACGTGTGAATGAAGCTTTTCACTATGACATACATAGAATCTTTGAATTATAAAGCTTTGATATTCCAACACTTAGAATTTTAATTTTATCGAAATTTATTGCGAGGGATAGTAAAAATTATGCTTGACAAAATAGAACTAAAACACAAAATGTCCATGTAGAATGGAATGACATTTAGATAAGTAAACTATATTTCAAATTTCTATTAGATCCAAGTTCAAAATTATGATACCTCACACAATTAGCTGTATTCCGTGGATTCAGAGATAGAATGATATCAATAATATATGTGGCGTTATGGGGAGGGCTATGGTTTTTGGGGACATTAATAACCATCATCCCAAAAGAACAATCAATGAAATCTGTGCCCTACGGTGAAGATACTGCAGACCTAGGTGTATAGCTTTATAACAACAGCACGTGCCCTTTTGTGGTGAATCCCAGTGAATGTATAATGCATTATTCTGTTAGTGATCATCAAGAGGATAAAACACCATGTAATAATGGCCAATACGTCAGGGAATGGTCCGAGGAACATTTTGATGAATTTCAAGTTATGTCTTGGACTCCAAGTTCATTCGACATGAATCCAAATGTACATCTGAGATTCAACCAGGCAAATTTCATTCAGGATGCTACGTTACTGCTTCATAATGTGCGAGGATTACAAGACCAGTTGTTAAATGATTGGTACCAAATACCGTAGGATTCAACAGCTTACCAGGTGTTGGTGATTTTAAGGAAAAATACTGACAGTACTTCACATTAAGTATTAGTCATAATAACTTTTTAGTTTGAATACCTTACTCCTATGCGTGTGATTCTGTCAAACGGTCAAATCTGTAGTAATTTATTCGAAAATATCTTGAAATTCAATTTGATTATCCTGTATAGCATCATTATTTTTCTGTCATAGTTTGTAATTGTGAGTATTATCTATAAATCCAATCTGCTTTAATAAGGCAAGCGATTCCATTTGAAGATGCTATCATAAAATATAGAATAACGCACATAGCAGAATCTCAAAAATAAGTTTTCTATACAGGTATAGGTATTTTGTATGTGGGTACTATGTAAATGTTATCTCTCTACCAAAGTCTATCAGACTAATTTAGGGTTTGCTTTGATGTCATTATAATTTTTGACTTTCAACTTTACCCAATGTAAACGTCATGTATTCTGAATATTGATTCAAATCAAATTCAATAAGGAGTTCTGTGAACAAGAGAATAAAGTGTGTTAACAGTTAGTTCTGGAAAGACCGTGACCGTTAATTAACAATTTAGGCTTTTTAACATAGACCAAAGTGTTATTTTAGAAAAATAAATCCAACGTTTCTTTTAAATAAAGAAAATGAAATGACTGCTTTGGTCTGTGATTCTCTCAGTCCTGTCAGAAACTTAGCATTTCATTAAATTAGTATAACTTATTCGCGTGTGAAAATCTATTAATCATAAACAACTTGCTTAATTAGTAAGATTAATACATTGATTTTAGCTTATATATCCGTAAGTGGCTTATATACACTCAAGAGCCAAAACATTATGACCACCCGTACATTTTGCAATGAACTCGCCTGGATGACGTGGAAGGCACGTGATCAGGTGGAAGTGGTATTTAACTGTTGTTGGAGAGTCTGAAGAATCATTCTTTTATTTACTTATGTGTGTGAAGGGAAAGGCTGCGGATCTAGAGGGCAGATTGTAATGACTCGAAGGCTCGGAACAAGTATTTCCGAAACTCCACGACTCGTGGGTGGTTCACGATCTACAGTTGTTAGTACTTATGAAAGTGGATGAATGACGGTGAGACCAGCAGTAGACGATATGGTGTTGGACGTCCACACGCTATCCGACGACCTTTTTCTTTAAAAAGGTCGTCGGATAGCCTGGTCAGATGAATCACGATTTGTCATTCATCACGCCGATGGCCATGTCAGGATACGCCTTCTTCCAGCCGAACAGTTGCTCCCTCAAAGTACAGTTGGTCATACACAGGCCGATGGTGGTGGTATTATGCTTTGGGGGACATTCTCTTGGGCGTCTCTAGGACGTTGTGGTAGGGCAGACAATGCATGCTACAGGGTAACTGAACATCATTGCGGACCAGTTTCACCCTTACATGTCCTCTGTTTTTTCAGCTGGAAATGGAATGTCCCAACAGGGCAACGCCCCTTGTCAGAAGGCTAAAATTGTGTTGGAGTGATGCCAAGAACATGATGCTGAATTCCAGTTAATGTCCTTTTTGGAGTTGCAAAAATGGGCTTCAAAATTACGGTTATAACTTTATAAATATTGCATAGAATAATTATCCCGTCTTTTCTCTAAATAAGAATAATGCATTTCCTCACACAGTACTTCTCAAAATTTCAATATTTGGGAACCCAATATTCCTTTATAATTTTCATCGCACCCCCACACGTCCGTATAATAACAATGCATTGTATTCAATAACACTAAAATTTAACACTAAAGCTATAATACGACTTTAACCTGTAAGTGACACAGACGTAAATAAACGTCTCTCTCAGCCAATGTTTTAATTGTTCCGGACGTATATATACGTGTTTCAGAAGTACTTCCTCTTTTCTGTTCACTGCTATTCATAAAGTTATTCCGGTGACTTTGGAATGCAATAAAAGGACCTTGTGTCAGTGTTTTTGAAGGATTTCCTTATTTCAGCTGATTTACTCATATTTATTCCTTCTCCCTACCACTCTCTTACTCATTTATACGCACGCCTACATCGAAAACGGTGGCATTGGAGAGTGAATCGCGTAGCTTTTAATTAGCAGTTAAAGGGATTGATTATAAATCATACATATTATTTTCATAAGTGTTAATTTTTTTATATTATTTTGCATATGGCAAGCCAATGGGGTCGCCAGTAATTATTAAACTTGTTCTTAACTTAGCTATGTTAAATTTATTATAACATGCATTGTGGAGTATTGATATATTTATAAGTGTATTATGAGTAAATGAGTATTTTATTTTGTATTATGAGAATGCATTTTATTTGTTTACTTTCAGTAAATTTTAATAATTTCAGTAAATAGTCTTTATTTTAAATTTTCAATATAGTCGCATCTCACTCATAGAGTTATCATGCCTCCTATGGGGGCATGCCAGCCGTTTTGAGAAACTCAGCCCTATATTATTAGTTTTACAACTATAACTGTTAAGTTATTATAATTTTTTAACAAAAAGTTGAAGTAATTACAGAACACTAGTGGTAGAATACATGCATGTGGTATCTCAAAACTCTTTGATTTTCAAGTGTTCCCTGCATTACTTAGTTACATAAAATACTAGTAATTATTCTGAGTGGTAAGCAGTGATTATTCATTTTTTTAAATAGAATTTTAAGTAAAATTATACAAAATTACCCTGAATACGAAAATTTGTAGTAAAAAAGCTCCAAAATTGTATAAGAAATTGCTTTATTTAATTCAAGTTTCCCTTTAATCTTTAATAATTTGTTATTTAAATTGCATTAATGTCACATTTGCAATAATAAATACTGATTTCTATAGTAATACCTTTAAATTTGTTTCAAGATTTCTAACCAATATTTGTTTTAGTATAAGAAAATAATAGAAATATATTTACAAGTTTTTTTTGAAAAATTAATGTACCTACTTTAAGAGTTGAATTTAGTTAATTTGAAAGAATGATTAATTTATCATTAATATTTTAATTAATTTTTGTGTTTTATATCTAATTTAATTTTCCTTATTGCAAAGCCTAGAAAAGTTAGTAAGTTATATAAGCATTGTAAAATCCTTGAAATAGTCATAAATTTCAAAAAAAAATTATGAAAATTTATGCTAATGGTACATGTTTATATATAAAATTGTTAAATTAATTAAATATTTTTGAAAATGATTCAAAATCGAAAACGTACTTCTATAACTATATTTAGTTTAATTTTTATCTTTTAATTTTGAATTAAAGCATTTTTCCAAATTATTTGTAATTTCTTTATATATTTAGAAATACAAATTTTGATCTTTAAGAAGAAGACAGTTGATTTTGAAAAAGATTTGATATTGATCAAATTACATAATTATATGATGACCGAGCAGGGATATTCACTCATGTGTCTTTCGGTTATTTAAATGCAGTCTTTATCACACATCTCAGCTTTCTAAAATATTTTCCCATATTCATAGCTTGAGATTCAATTTTGAATTGAATCATTTTTCAAAATTATTTGTCATTTATTTATATATTTAGAAATACAAATTTTGATCTTGAAGAAGAAGACTCAGTTGATTTTGAAAAAGTTTTGATATTGATCAAATTACATAATTATATGATGACCGAGCAGGGATATTCTCTCATGTGTCTTTCGGTTATTTAAATCCAGTCTTTATCAGCTCACCCTTTCTAAGATATTCTCCCATATTCACAGCTTACTTATTTTATGAAACTGTGTTTTAAATAAGAACTTTAATTATAAAAATTGTCTCTCTTTTACTTCCTAAAATATTAATTAAAATAAATGGGCTTTTTTTGAAGTAAATAAAATAATTCCCTCGAGATTTCTTTTTTCTATGCTTTAAAAGCAAGTCGCTTTATATATATTTTACTCTGTATCAAGCTTGTTCAGGTAGTTATTTTAAAACATTTTCACCAAAAACACAATTTAGATTATACCTACGACAAAAACAAGTGTTTATTTTTATTCTTCTTTATTTTTACCATGTTGTTAAAATGTACCGTTTTACCTGTGCGTGTCTAATCAACCCAGTTCCTGAAGATTTATTCTAGACCTTAAGTAATTTTTGTTTATATATTCTACTCTATGTTATTTGTAATTATTATTTTATCTATCATATTCTAATTCTGTTCTATTTCCTCTCTATCCTTTTACACATTCTAAACACCCATCGACCAATTTTCTGATCTTGCATAAAATTTTGAAAATATTTATGTTGTTCTTTTTGTAAAAATAATTCTTCAGACCTCTTCTGGACAGCACACTTTATTATGGACAATTAAATAAAACGATTAAGAATTCTGCACACAGCATAAATAATGTTCATAGCACACAGCGTGTAGATCGTGTGGTCCCCGTAGAAGAAGTGCGTTGGATTAAGCGGGAAAAAGAACGCGTGGGCGCATCACACAGATATCCTTACGCCAGAAAAAATAGTTCGCTCGCTTCAACCCAACACACCCCTCCTGCGAGTGATACATTTTTTTTTTCAAACACAATTACAATATCATAAACACATATACATAATACACATAAAATATAACAAATACAGTAACATAAAAATCATGAGAGTAATGAAATTTTTTCCATTGAATATTGTAACTTTTGTACATTCGTGGCTTTAGTAAGAAAATCTGCAATTAAAACATCAGTTTGAATGTATTCCAATTTTATTGCAGTATCTTCAATTAAATCTTTCACAAAATGAAAACGTAAATTCATATGCCTTGATTTATTTGAAGAACGGGTACCCTTAATCCACTGAATTGCTGCTTGACTATCTGAATTTAAAGTTACAGCACTATTTATAAATTGTTTACATTTTAATTCAGTTAACAAATTTACAGTCCAAATTATATCTTTATAAATTTCAGAAATAGAAAATAACTCTGCTTCACATGTTGATAGACTAACACTTTTCTGTTTACGACATTTCCATAAAATTAATGAATTACCAAGTAAGATTACACCACCAGAAAATGATTTTCCATTTTCTGCATTTCCCCAACTTGCATCTGAACTAGCATTTAAAATACCAAATTCTTTTTCATAAAACAATTTTTTCTTTTTTGTACCCATCAAATATCTTAATACTCTTTTAGCCAAATTATAATGTCTTTTCTCTGGCGTAAGGATATCTGTGTGATGCGCCCACGCGTTCTTTTTCCCGCTTAATCCAACGCACTTCTTCTACGGGGACCACACGATCTACATGCTGTGTGCTATGAACATTATTTATGCTGTGTGCAGAATTCTTAATCATTTTATTTAATTGTCCATAATAAAGTGTGCTGTCCAGAAGAGGTCTGAAGAATTATTTTTTACAAAAAGAACAACAAATTGGTAGCAGAGCGTGGTTGGTGAACTGTGAATAGTCTTAGTGAACTGTGTGAACTTTTTGACAAAAATGGATAAGATAACTGTCCCCAATTTAAATGGGACGAACTATTTTATATGGGCTCTTAAGATGAAGGCTGCTTTGAGCCTGAAGAGATTGGATACTATGGTTACCAACGAAAAACCCGAAGACCTTAGCCGTAAGGAGGATTCCGATTGGGAACAAAGAAATGCTGACGCCGTCTCGTATATAAAGCTATCCCTTGCCGACGAACAGGCGCTACAGTTTGCGGAAGAGGACAACGCCAAAGTGCTGTGGGAAAAAATTAGAGGGACTTTCATCGGACTTACGGAGGACCGCAAAATCGACGCGGGCAATGAACTCAAAACCTGATCATGAACAAAGGAGAAAACATGGTAGATTACATTGCAAGAGCAAGGGGCATCTCGACTAAGTGTCACTCCCTCGGCTTAGAAGTCTCACAGAGGGAATTGGTGTATTATACAGTTCGAGGACTGACAGAAAAATTCACACGCCTCAGGGAAATTTTGAAGACCCAACGAGAGAAATCTTTAGATGAAATCCTCCAAATTCTAAGAGAAGAAGAAGCCTCCGTCATCTTACCATCTAAAAATCGCATGGAAGGAATAAATGCTGGAGCATTTTATTCTAGAAAGAAAAATGAAAGACAAACGAGGCTTTGCTATATATGCCGAAGGCAAAATCACATTGCAAAGGATTGTTTTTACAGAAATAAAAACATGCCAAACAGAACGACCCAAAGAAATAATCCATCAAGAAATCCAGGTACTTCTTCAAATTCAGTTTTCACAGCTTCAAACCGCGAAGAAAACGTCTGTGATAACACTTGGATCCTGGACAGTGGAGCATCCTGTCATATGGCCAAAGACCCTGCATGGTTTCAGCAAATAAGTCCAGAAATCATGGATATTTATTTGGCAGATAAAGTTTCCAAAATTGTAAGTCAAGGAACAGGTAACGTTTCAGCTAAAACTGTGAGTACAAAGCATTGTAATTCTATTAATTTGACAATTACTAATGTCAGTTATGTTCCTCAATTAAGATGTAATTTACTGTCTGTAACATGTTTAATGGATAAAGTTGTAAGATTAAATCAGATAATAATTGTGTATTGATATATGATAAAAATAATAAGTTAATAACAAAAGCATTTAAAAATAATGGTAGATTAGAAATAAAATTAGAACCTGTGTATAATTCTGAGTGTTATTTTCTGACCAATCTACTAATAATTATGAAATTTGGTATAACAGGTTATGTCATTTAAATTGTAAATATATGCTTAAAATGAAAGATTATATTGATATTGATAATGTAAATAATTTCAGATGTGAAACTTGTGATATAAGTAAGGTAACCAGAAAAACTCATCGTAGTATTGAAATAAATCAGAGTTCACAAATTCTTGAGTTGCTCCATGCCGACCTGTGTGGTCCAATTAATATCGAATCATATGGTGGTGCAAAATATTTTATGGTAAATTGTAGATGATTTTTCTGGCATGTACTTTTCTTATTTCTTAAAAAATAAAAATGAAGTGTTTGATATATTTTCTCAATTTAAAGCTAAATATGAAAATTTAACTGATAAAAGGATTAAAAGGATGAGAACTGATAATGGGTTAGAATTTGTAAATGAGCAACTAGATACTTTCCTTGCTAATTCAGGAATATTTCATGAAAAAACTATTCCATACAACAGTGAAAGTAATGGTAAAGCAGAAAGAGTGAACCGTGTTCTTTTAGAAAGAGCTAGATCTTTACTATATGAAAGTAAGCTTCCTTTAAAATTTTGGGCCGAAGCTATTAATTGTAGTACTCAGGTATCTAATGTAACACCACGAAAAGGGAAAGAAAAAATTCCATTAGAAATTTGGACAGGTAATAAACCGAAATTAAATTATCTGAAAAAATTTGGCTGTGTGGCCTATTTTCACGTTCCGAAAGTATTGAGAAATAAATTTGAAGTTCCAGGAAGACGTGGAATTATGCTAGGATATGCTAGAGAAAGGAGGGGTGTGTTGGGTTGAAGCGAGCGAACTATTTTTTCTGGCGTAAGGATATCTGTGTGATGCGCCCACGCGTTCTTTTTCCCGCTTAATCCAACGCACTTCTTCTACGGGACCACACGATCTACACGCTGTGTGCTATGAACATTATTTATGCTGTGTGCAGAATTCTTAATCGTTTTATTTAATTGTCCATAATAAAGTGTGCTGTCCAGAAGAGGTCTGAAGAATTATATATATTTTTACAAAAAGAACAACAATTTAAATGATTCATGCATTTTTGTTACAACTTTTATTTACACGTTGAAATCATATTATTATTGACAAACTTTTCTTTAATAAACAAGATTTACAATGAATATTCACATATTAAGGAACCATAAATGTCTGATATAATGCGCATTTGATCTGAGTTTTTCTTTCTTTATCAGGGCTTATTCTTTTTATATTATTTGCTTAGGTGTTCTCACATCAGCAGTTTAATCCTTTGCAGTTGGTTAATTCTTTCTTTTCTTTATTTACATGTTTTTTTTCCACCTGCCATTTCTGTGATTTCTTTTCAGATTATTTCCATGTCCTTTTAATAACAGGCACTTTTTTGAAAAGTTCGTTTTCACAGTATCGATATGCATAAAACGGAAACAAGTATGAATTGCACCTCTATCAATAATATTGTAAAATAAAGACACCATCAAACTCCCTTTTCCTCCTGTGTATATATAATTGGCTGCTAGTTTATCCATTATATTAACTTCTTTTTGTTTTGTTATAGAAAAAAAAAATCTCGTTTGTTTTCCTTTTCTCGTGAAAGTTCCTGTCGTGATGCATAGGAGATAGAAGATTCACAATTTTAAATTTTCAGGCACATATGCCACACACACATACACACATATGTGTCTTATCCTTTTAAGGAGTCACAGTACGATTCAATTGACAAAAATCAGTCAAAAAATCAAATTTAATATTTTTATCTTATATTAATTTTATAATCTGACAAAATTTGAAAGCTCTAAACTTAAGAAACAAGGAATTATGATAGCTTTTATGTTCGTTTTTATTCACGGCCCTGTGGCAAATCAAAACTTTAAACTTACTTATATCGGAAAAATAAAACAACTAGTTTGTCTTCATTTAAAATGCTAAGGCATTTTTTCTATTGTATCTAATGATTTGAATATTTTTTACCTATTGCTAATAGTATATGTAACAAAAGTTGGTATGGATTTTTGAATCAAAGCAATACTTATTTTTTTAAAAATAATTGAACTCGGAATTTGTGCATTTTTTAAGGAATTTTCAATACGCATTCGTAAAAAGAAGTATTGAATAAATACTAATCATGTTATCACAAAACCCATACCAACTGCTGTTACGCATAGTTTTATGTACTTGTAAATCAAATTGCATGTGTGTTCCTACATTTTTGTAGGAGGAGTAGCATTTTAAAATAACTTCACAAATTTTAAGTTTTTTCCTTAAAAAACTAAATTTCCTTAAAAACTTTTTATGAAATTTTGAGCATGAAATCTGTTTTACATAGTATATACACATAGAAGGCCACCAAAAAAATTTTGGAATTCCTTAAATTAAAATTTTTTGCTTAAATCGCATCATGTCCAGTTAAAATAAAAACAATGTTAACAATGTCTTGAGGTAACATGATAATCAAAATCCAGATAGTAAAACAGATTTTTTCCCCTAAGGATTGGTAAGAATATAATCTATGAAAAAATATGTACAATAAAAATAGCTTAACATGAAACTGAGGAGAATGAAATATTTTTTCGTGTTAAGAGAATTTATTGTTAAAGCATTTAAAAAACATATCTCAAGATAATTTAGTTTATTACAGCTTATTTCATTTACATAGATATTTATACACGTATGTGTTTATTAAAAATTTCTGAAACAAAAACATTCATAAGAACTTAAAGACATTTAATACAAAATTTTCAAATTTTTTGAAAAACAAAACATTTATTTAGTTTAAAAAAATATTTTCTTTGCATTAACTTTTAGCACCAAATTGTCAACAAACCGTTCGATGTCGTCCATTTTGTTACTCATTTAAACTTTCAAAAAAATGTGCATCTAAAAAACTGTTCATACTTTTCATGATGTTTCTCATTTTTGATGACATGGGGACAGGAGCTGCATTACTCATTTCATTTTCGTTTTTGGAATCTTCTTCAATGATATTTTTTAAGCTTTGAACAAGATCTAAAATGTCTTTGTCTGACATAATTAGAGCTGTAAACGCATTATCACCTTTTATTGCAACGAATTCTTCCGATGATATAGTAAGGTAGCTATGTAAGGTAGCAATCCAGCTATGTTTTCCGTATTTTGTTCATTCCCAGAAGAGAAATCTTTTCGTGTTAAGTGATTTTCTTTTCGTGTTAAGAAAAAATACATGGACGTACATAGTAGTTTGTCGGGACCGTTGTATTATTTCGTTTAAACCAATATTTCTTCTTAAGTGTTTTCGCGTTAAGAGCATTATACCGTTTCTTATAATATTTTGAATTGTTCTCTCGATTGATTTAATAGGCACAATACAATATTTCTTCCAAGCTCCAAGCTTTATGTCGCACTCCATACCAGAGAGCTTTTTTGTATGCATTTCATCAGAGTAAACGCAAGATGTTTTGATTACATACAACAACCATAAGTTAATTCCCTATTTTCTTCACATCTTGGTTGTAAATTCTTTTTTAATTGGTAATTACTAAAGAGAGTTACCACCGGCTGGGCTATTTAAAAATTTTCATAATGAATGAACATTTTTGAAAATTGTGTAACAAACTCTTTAATTACTGAACAGTTTCTTTCATGTAGATTTCAAAATATCTGCCTAATCGTCAAGAATTTCTTTAATGGATAAGTGGTCTAAATTATCAATTTCATTCACTTCATCATCTTTTATTTTATCAGATTTATCACTGAGATCTTGTAAAAGATTTCTGATCACCTCATTAGTGAGACTAAATTTGCGATCAGTCATGTTGTATTGTACTATAAAAATAGCTAAACACATCTTGCATGTAATACATTACATATTCGATTTACAGGTTAGCTTTGAACTTATAAGCACCGAGATGCCAGCTCATTAATCGAACACTCCCCAACAACACTTGTCATGTTTAATATACGGAGTAACCCCCCGGGATGCCCAGATGGGATATCGTATTTTCTAAAAAATGACCGGGTTTCTTCTCTCATGCTTGGGGAAAATATGTGAGTCGATTCTGTAAACGGCTTTGATGTTGCCACACCTTTTTTTCTTCCCGACACCCAGACGATGTTAGACTAAGCGATCTTTAGAAAGAAAGCTCCTGTGAAAGCTTTGTTGGGTCACACTCGCACATGGGGGTATCGAGCTATTTGAATGCAAAGAAATGTCGGCCTGTCATGACAAAGACATCATTTCAATGTTAATGTGACAGGGTGATTTATCCCCTTATAAATGGTAAACTGGGTAAGGGCTTCTGAAGTTGGTTTCAGACGCGCATGGCTATCGTCTCTACGCTCCAATGTAATTGGGACTAAAGCGAAGAAGGCCGTGTGTCGATGTGTTGCATTTACCAATCAGAGATGATTGGGGCCGTGAAAGTGCCACCTCAAAGTGTGCTCCTCGCAAATTGACGAGGACTTTCATGATATCTTCGAATATTCTGCATTACCTTCCAAATCAGATCTTCTTCTTCGAAGATAATCGATGGAGGTTGTGGGGAAAGCTGCACCTCAAGGACTAGCGGAGATGTACATCGATAACCTTTGAGCGATGGAGTGCCGGAGTACGGGGAGCAACCGCGTGGATGAACTGACTTTGGTCTATACCAGTGAAAATGTATGGTAGGGACAGCTGTACCCAAGAGCCGATCATTTCAAGGTCTTTCAGCATTACATGGACAAGTACTTTTCCCCAGCAAAAGACTGGGAACATTAAAAATTTGCTTTTAAATGTACTGTTTTGCTTATTTAATTTGGAATAAAATGCCTTTTGGGGTGCGGATGCCTCTCGCTATTAAGTAATGAATTAATTTTAAGGGATCTCGACACTAGATCACTCAAAAAATTCTCGAATTCATTGATCAAGGTAATAAAATTATTTGAACGTTTTTCCAAGGACTGGTCACATACTACACATGCTGCTCACCATAAGTAGCAGTCCAATTGTAGAACAGCAGCAGAGGTCAACACTTCATAATAACGGCTTTGTGTATTTAAGTACATTAACACCATTTATTAAATAATGAATTAAAAGTACAATATTAAAAAAATTAGCTTTACATGAATTTCTATACATGTTAATAATATGGTCAGTTTGACCCAGACAGTTAAATTGGTCCTTGGGTTTTTAAAAATATATACAAGTCCGAAAGCATATCACACTATTGGAATCCACATTTTTGAGGAATACATGAAATTACAACATTAAATTAAAAATCCAGGGAGATAAAGATCCATTTTAGAAATATATCCAACCAATTTCTGCAAGGTAAAAAATTTTACATTTTTTTTTACTTGTATGAGCTGAAAAACTAAGATTCGGAAGCAGAAAGTAAAGCAAAATATTTTCTGTTTTTTCCATTTCTTTCTTTAAAATAGTAAGTTATAAATGTAATTTGACACCAAATTGTACGGACATAAGAAATTAAAATACTCAATAAACCATTCCTGAATAATATTCATTTTTTAACACAATTTAAACATTGATACAGGGAATAAAATCTAAATTTCAAAATATCTTATCAAAGTTATATAACTTAACTGTTTCTGAAAAAATGTTTGTATTTTTCAAACACAATTTCTAGGTGTAGCTCAATTCATGAGTGGGCTTATGAAAAGTTATGATTATTAACACTAGAACGTCCGTCGTTGTCAATTGGACACCGGAGACTGTTTAATTTGTTCTCCTTTCCGCATTTTTATAGGAAATTTGAAACTTTTTGATTTTTAATCTGTTTTCATAGTAATTACACAGAAAATGCTTTGTGGTTCTAAGTTAACGAGGAAAGATTTTACAACTAAAGATACTTAGAACATGTCGAAAACCACAGTTACACATTTTACAGTGAACTTCTTTCTTGAAAACAAATGCACAAGAGCATTCAAATTCATGGTGGCATTAATAATACCTACGCATCATAAGAAGAAAAACTCTCATTTAAATTGGGAATTTTCTCTTCTTTTGCATGTGACTCCTTTGCAACATGTGGATGTAAAGCTTGAAGATTCACATTACTATTATTAGTGTTTGAAGAAATGTTAGTGTGATTGAGAGTATTCCTACCTTCATAAAGCGTATTTTTCGTTTTTTAAGTAGTTTTTTTCGATCTAGGCATATTAAAAAACAAAAAGTTCAAAATTCCAATGTTTTTGAACTTAAGAGATTTCAAATATTGAAATCTTAAAAACGCTAACAAGATAAACGTGTATACGCTCCAAAATAGGTAAACAACCCTAACAAATACTCTTGCAGTTGTTCTACATTTAAATGTGTATAAATAAATAAAACAGATAGTTGTTTTGAAAGGGCTTCCCAGATTTAAGAGGCCAATCTTTACATTTCTATCTATCAAAAGGGGCGTCACTCATCAGCTGATTATTTTTAAAAATCATTTTAACATACTTCTAATTAATACAATGGCACGTATGTTATATCATTGGAAATTTCCAGATTTGGAGATTTTAGAAATACCAAAATCTAATTTTAGGATGGTTTTTCTCCTAATGAATGCTCTGAATAAAGTTATTAAAATTTATAAAAGTATAATAGATTTATCGCTAACTAATACAATATTACGATAAATATAGTTAAAAATAATATTTCTATGTATAGAAATTAACAAATTAGATTTCCAATCTGGCACTTTAAGAATGGCATCTCATTTATCATAAATTTTAGTACGTAATTTATAATCTTTGATATACAACGATACATCCAAGTAATTAGTTTTAACTAGATTATTATTAATTTTAACTAGGTTTAAGTATTCAGGACAAAAGTTACTGTTGGAGTTTAAATTATTATTTTTTACAAAAAAAATTAGATCATCTATATATCTAATAAATTATAATTTAAAAAAACTAAAGAACACGCTTTTATACTGAATCAAACTAAAAAGTAAAAAAATAATTCTTAATATAAGAATAAAATGATGAACAAGAAAATTAATGTCATTGGGGTAAAAGCGTGGGGTGTTCTATAAATATATCAATTGTTATAGTTTCTAACTTCTTTCAATTCCGAAATTGCACACCACGCTTTTACCCAGTGACATTAATTTTCTCGTTCATCATTTTATTCTTATATTAAGAATTATTTTTTTACTTTTTAGTTTGATTCAGTATAAAAGCGTGTTCTTTAGTTTTTTTTTAATTATAATTTATTTTCCATTTTTTAGTTCGATCTACAATTAAAGCGTGTTTTTTTTTTTAGTTTTTTAAACTGTGTTATTTTTTTATTGTTGAATTTATCCTTGAGTTTAATATTTGGAGCCAGAACTACGTGGCTGCTGGAATAAGTCTCGCTCATCAATGGATATTAATTAAAGTGTCTGAAGTGTATTTATTCTCTCTGTTTACGGGCATCGGGTGAGTCCCGTATCGTTATATTAGATTCCGTCTCAAAAGAATAGGTCAGACAAATAAAATGTGTGGTAAGAAGAAAAAAGGTTCGAAATAAAAAAATTAATGTACCACATGTTCTTATAACGGACTAAAAAATATAAAAAATTCCTCCTTTTCGTTTTTTCCCCTTCTTTTTTCACATTTTCATGCATTGTCATCCACTTCTGAGATATGGTCCAAATTTTAAGTCTCTAGCTCATCGGAAAGTCACACAGTTTAAAATCAATTACAAACATCCACCCGGACAGACATTAAAGAAGGCGAGTTAATAAAAACATGGTAATATTAAGTGTCAATCGTATTCTCACCTTTTAAATGTATTGATGTAATGTTAATTCGTATCATCACTTCTAAACATATTGCTTTGTAAAAATAAAAAAAATATTTAGCAGTTAGAACATAAATTATTTTTTTCACATCAAGAGCCTATTTTTTTTTACTTTCATTTTCAGAAAAATGTTTTATTATAGTAAGAAATTTATAACACACACCCACTCTCCACTTTCTCACATACAAAACACTTTTTTTGTTTTATTTTTATAAACCACAAGTGTATTAATTAAAAACATTCGCTGTAGGGTTACACCTTTTTCTTTTAGTTGCTAAATCTGAAATTAGTCGCCAAATCTGGAAATGTTGTATAAAATTAGTCGCCAAATCTGAAAATGGTATATCGGATTAGTCGCCAAATCTGAAAATTGTAAGTGCAATAAGTTGCTAAATCTGGAAGTGATATATTTAATTCTCAACAAATCTTATTATCGTGATTCCTGACGATCCTGATGAGGACAATGAACAAAATTATGAAATTATTGTATTGTCATCGGGCCTTGACAAGTGTGCAAAATTTCGAATTAATCTGACCTTTTTAAGTGGGTGAAAATTGAGTTCCAAGATTCCGTTACATGCAAGTGAAACTTATAAAAGTGTGTTAAAAATGTAATAGTCATTATTAGTAATATATTCATATTCATAAAAGTGTACAGATAGATAAGTCAAACTATTGCTCGCAGGACCAACTTGAGGCAAACCTTTAGTTTGTTTCTACAATGAACCATTAAAATTAATGTAGTTTTCTTTTAAGACCAAATCTATGAAAGTTTTAAATTTGTGGAAATTAACAGTAAGATTAATATTACTGTGATTTTCCAAAATTACCTTAATGATATCACTAATATCAATGGAATTGAAAACATCTTTAAAATCAAAATTATAAACTGAAAAAAAGATTTTTTTAAAAAAAATATCTTTTTAAATAATCTAATTTAAATTAATATAATGTATATAATTTTTCAAAATAGCATTTTTATTATTTGTAATTAAAGCTTTATTATATTGCTTATTTGTGAAGTTTTGTATAATATATATTATGCAACATTTTACCTAGATTAGCAATATATGTTTTATAACGATCTGTTACAGTTCCACAAATTTAACAGGATATTTATGGAATATAGGTGTTAAAAATATATATGAAAACTTAATCTTAGGAATGCAAATACCCAATTTTTTATGTATAGCAATAAGAGGATTACTAATTACTTTATCTGACTAGTCCAATCTTTTAAGAGATTCATTTTTTTAAAAGTGTTCATTTAGCATATTATTATAAAAATGTTTACAAATTACCGCATAATTTCCAGGCACTTTTCCTATGTGGACAATAATAAAATTCTTTTTTAGTTCATAAATCTTCTTTGTTACATTTTATAAGTAAATTCAGAGTTACAATGGTAATTACATTTCATCAAGTCTTTTAATATAATGTCCTTAAATTCAGCAAATGCCTTTATGGCGAACCATATTTAACTGTACATTTTGTAACAAAATTATTTATATCTTTATTAATTTATTTTCAAAAAGTATTGTTGTTATTAGGAATAGTTAATCTAAAACTTGTGCCTTTAGCCATGATATCTCTTAAAATGTTCTCTTTGATTATATTTAAGTTGCCTATAACTACATGTATATAATAATCATCAATAAAATCATGATAGTCTTCACATTTACAATCGTTTATGTTAAGAGAAGGTGAACTTTTATTGTAATTAAAGACAATTCTGCCCATCGTTTTATTTTATTTAAATGCCAAAACGCCATTTCAACAATTACATTCCTAACAGGAAAAAGTGACAAATATATATATATATATGTATATATATCACGCCTAGACATACCTCTTGTTGGATGATATGAAGGTTTTTTTTAAGTTATGAGCTAATTCCTAACGTAAAGGTAATATACAAATTATATTTTTAATTTTTTACGATTATGTGTTGAAGAAGGGTAGATAAATTTTCAGATACTCCAAGCCATGAGTATACAAAACGAGATCACTTGAGCACCTTAAGCAACAGGAGTTAACAGAGAAAACAAGCTGAAAGATACAAACATGTTAAGGTTTTAATACCTCAACACGTTTAGTTCAACCCTAGAAAAAATTGAACTACCGGATTTCTCTAATGAGAAGCAAGGAGAGCCTGAGAGGAAAGTAATTGGAAGGTGAGAAGGTCGGTTGGACATATTAAAAATAAGTTATATAAGGTGTTGAGGATGCATCCCTTCATGTATATACTTATATATATAAAGAGAGATTAGGTTTCGTTAAGGTATTTATAGTGCATGTACTTATAAGTCAACTTTATATGATAAACAATAAATATTGTTACATATATAGGTTTGATAAAGTCATTTATTTAAGAATCATTCCTTTTAAGGAACTGAATGTGTTGATTTTAATTTGTTTTACTACAGATTTGCATGAACTATGTAACATTAATTTTTTAATGCAGCGTCAAACTCTCAGTAAAATATCGAAACATAAGAAAAAAGAATGGCTTAAAATTATTTAACACTTCTTAAGAACGTTCGTTTTTTTAGGGCTTTATTTTGAATTTTTTCTAAGATATTATGCAGAGATTAATTTGGTAAATATTCATTGAATTTGCAAATGTGTACTCAGCTCAAATCAAAAATAAATGTTATTTACCTCTCTAAACACGAAATTAAAATTTAAAAAAATCAATTTAATTTTGTTTTTCTGCTGTTTAGATGTACGCATTTTTATCATCACTTTATCTTACTTGTATATTAAAATGCAATTTATTGATAAAATTAGATATTTAAACTGTTTAAAAATGTGATTTCACTAAGAATTATTTTGTAGAATAGTATCTATATAATAATTTACTAAACTGTATCATATTTTTTGTAAACAAATATAAATATTTCACTTTGATGTTGTTATTATTAGTAGAATATTACAATGAATAACTTATAACAAAACTTGCAATGATGAACTAACGTTAATTTACCGGAAAAACTTCTAAGATGAAAGATGTAAAGCACAATTATATTTAATACACACCAAATGTCGATCTGAACTGAGATGCTACCTCTTCGAAAAAAAATAAGTAGTGCTGTACCAGTTAAAATTGAGATCATAATTAAATAAAAAGGTTTTTTTTTTTTTACTGATGTTGATAGTTATTTAGAAAAACAAACATTTGCCGATAGATTAAATACGTTATACAAAAAATTAAATTGCTTTTATTACATTTTCCCGGGTTTTTTTCTTAAAATATGCTCTTTGATTTGTGTGAAATTACTTAATAAAAGAGTTACCTTTCATTTATAAGGGTAAGACTGCTGAATAATTCTGGTGATTTTAATTTGATTTGAATTAACGCTCACTCTAAAGCAACACTTAATTTTGAAAAATAATCAAGTGACGGGGATTTTGAAGAATCTTTCAAACATGTAGCTAAACTCAAGTACCTAAACCAGTGATAAAATAATACTCGTATAGATAAACTTCAGATTTATATATATATTTAGAATTTATTTTTTAACAGGTTCCAGATTCTTTATTAAAAGGATTCCAGTTTGGGGGCTGTTAATAAGCATTCTGATTTCTTAAAAAATGAAAGCATATAATTCGAATAAAAAATTTAATGCAAGCTTCAAATATTTAACAAAAAAACCATTCAGGCAGCAAAAATGTGAGAAAAAATATTTTTGTGTAATTGAGAAGGTTTTACAGTCAATAAAACATACTAAACTGGTGTAAGAAATTAATAGAATTGGCGGACTGGATCGATTACATCTAGTACTAAAGGAACCAATTTTAATGAAATTTGTTATGTACATACATTAATGAAATACAAAACAAATAACCATTCAGCAATTGCAATACACACACATGATCAAGCGTAACACTCGATGTAGTTGGAAGGTATAAAACAGCGGTTGCAGAATTAAAAAATGGGTTAATAGGGGGTGTGGCCCCTCTTAGAGCTATACAGGCCTCGCAGCGTGATGTCATACTTGAAATAAGGCAGTGTATCAGTTCTTGTGGCAGTTGGTTCCATTTGTTCAGCAACACTGTTTTCATTTCCTGGATGGTTCTCGGAGGAGGTTGGGAGTTTCAATTGCCCTCCCCAAAGTGTCCCAGACATTCTCTATAGGGTTGAGGTCTGGAGACCTGGCTGATCAATCCATACGGAGTATATCCTCACTCTCTAGAAATTCGTCAACCAGAAGAGCTCTATGTGCCCTCACGTTATCGTATATTAAAATGAACTGGGGTCCCCATACACCCCTGAAAAGGCGAACATAGGGCTCCAAGACCTCATCCTTATATCTCACATCAGTTTGATTTTTTTAGTACATTTTAAGAAAAAAAAAAGCTAAAATTAAGAAAAGAAAAATAAATTATTACTAATAAAATAGTTAAAAATTGACAAAAAATTGCATAAGCATTTCTACATATAGTAAATGAACAAATTCTCAATTTTTCAATTTTGAAGTATTACTTTTCTATTCCTTTTTGAAATGACCTCAGGATAAGAGATATTTTAATTTTTACAAAAACTAGAGCAATTTATCTTAGTTGTTATATGAAATTGCTTAAAAAAAAAACAGAGGTTATATTCACATGAAGAACAATAAATTTTGTAATAAAACAGTGATTAACAAATCTTAAAGTAAAAACACATCTATAGTTATACAGAACATACACAAAAAGTTTCATTAAATTATTTTTAAAACTTTTTTATGAATCGCTATCCTCTTTTTTGCTTTTCGAAAAAAACACATTTCGAGTAAAACGCATTTTAAAGTTAGACATATCTTACGTAATGTAACGGCATCTGCTTTTACTAAAATGCTTGTAGTTTTTGTTCTAGTGAATGGAAAATAAAACACTTGGTATTTTTATAAAACTAATAAGATGGCTTATAAAACAAAATAATAAAAAATGTCAATTTTTTTTTAAAAAATCATAATTTTAGGAGTGTCGGATGTCTTAAGCAAAAAGTATTTTTTAATACGCTTATATTTGGAATTAACTTTAGAAATAACTGTATTATAATAGTTTTTATTTAATTAACTAAAAAATTGAAGGATTGTGTAAAAAATGAGTTCAAAGAAATATTAACATTGGATTTTTTAATTTGGAAATCTTGTTTTAATGATCTGTAAGAAATAAATAGAAATTACAAGATGGCATTTTTTACTGAGTTTTCGGGAATCTTTGCAGCAGTCCTTAAAAATATCACATCCAAAAAAAATAAAAAAATATAATAGAAGTGATAAATTCATACTTTAGTCATTCGCAAAAAAATATATTGTACACAATTTTAAACATAATTTTTGGTGCTATGAATTTTTTTAAAAAAATCTCACCTTCCCACTCGTATTCTTTATTTGTTCAATGAATAAATAGGCACGTTATTTAATTTTATGACTGACTAATAAATAATACATTAAATTTTCTACCCACACTTGATAACACGGTTACCTCATAAATTCCAGTAATTGGGTACAAAGTAAAACTGTTTTATTTGTATAAAAGTAACCACATTGGTTTGATTTGATTTCTATTTACGTCCCAATGTAAAAGAACACATACGCTAATTGCAACTGGCATCGTAATCACATAGGAATAATCAGTCATTGGATAAACATATTGGTTTAATATTTCATTATATATTTTGTTTCCTTTCGGCACCCTAGTTTTTAGTGGTAATTACTATTCTACGTTCGGAAATCTTTTTATTGTGTACTTTAACACGTCGTTAAGAAATTAATCAAAAGCATGGTCGATGAAGTGAGGCTTCGATAACAAGGCCACGCAAAATAAGGCCCTTGAGAGTAATTATTCCGGAGCTACTGACTCACACACGATGCAATGACAACAATTAGTTTCTGTCGCAATTTGCATGATTAGCCTCATTATCTATCGCAAAAAGAAAACAACATTCCCTTTACTAAATAACGAAATTTGATTTAACCGTGTTTTTCTGTCTGAGCTGTTTTCATGATATTTTCCCCCAATTAGAAATAAATATTAGAATATTGAAAGATCTGCTTGGAAAAACTTGAATTTTTATGGCTATATGTAACTTTACTGAAGGACAATTTCATTAATTTATATATTTAATACATAATGCTGAGTATTACAATTTTAACTAGATTGACGTTTTACTTATTTAAAATAAGGAATTTAACAAACCAATTTTATAGATATTTTCATCAGTCAACTTCAAGTCAAAGGGAATACGACGTAAGTTAGAAAGAAGGCGCTGTGAATAGACAAATTACTTAAAACTGTTAATTTGTTGCACTTGTGTGAAATTTTATAACATAATCCAAAGCAAAAATATTCCTGACAATTAATATAAAAAAATTTTAATGAATTTACTTACTGGCAACATATGTTGCATATAAACCTAATTTCGTCGCAAATAACGCAGAATAAATTTGAAATAAAAAATTAAATTTAAATAATGAAATAATATTTGAAAAACTGCATTAACATCAACTGTTATTCACTATAAGACTTAAAAAAGTTATTTGAAGTTCAATGGATGAATAAGAAGTATTTTACTAACACACAAGTGAAAGTTTGAAGAAGAAATATATATATATATATATATATATATATATAGTATCAAAAAAAATGAAAAAATTACACAGTATAATAAAATTGATAGAGTACTAAATTATACCACTAACAAAACTAGAAGATTTAAACATATATATATATATATATATATATAAACACATTTATATATATATATAAACACACACACACATATATATATATAACACATACACACACATATATATATAAACACATACACACACACACACACACATATATATATATATATACCAGGTGATTATAATTAAAGTTAAAGTTTCAAAACGCTGTAACAAAAGAACCCCTGATCAGAATGACTTCAAATTTGAAAGGAATATTATTGAAGTAAAGGGAATACGTATGGCGTAAGAAAAAAACAATTTCAAATTTTATCAACAGATTTCACTGTAAGCGTCAGATTATGTACATGAAAATACCTGTCATGCGCCCGACTAATTTTAATTGTTATAAAAACGCCAGGTACACACATTTTTCTCATTTCACGTCTGAGGACTACGCCATGACTGTCTCATTGAATTACCACGTTCTGCTTGTAAAGCTTTTTTTACAAGAATAATTACTGTGCACCAATAACTAATAAAATAAACGCAAAACTTACAAAATACTATCTGGCAAATATCAAACCATAAATTTACTCTTACATAAACTTGATGATGTTCTAACTGATACAAATATTTTAAATAAGAGCTAATGTATCGTTTCCTTTTTAATTTTAAATTATCCTTATAAAGTTTTTTTTTTAATTTCTTAGTTCACTTTAGTACTTTGTTTTCTGTTCTTATGGTTTTGGCATTTCTAAATGCGATGGCAACGAAAAAGAATCGTTTGCTCTTACTGAATTAAAAATGAGTCTTATATAGTAAGAAGAAATATTCCTCTTCACTAAAAAGGAGTCATCGCGTTTGTTCTATGAAGATCTACTTTTTAAATATCTTTTGAGTATTAAAATTTTTGATGCTAATATGAACCACAAATTAAATAAATAATGGATATATTATTATGAATGTCTGATACCCAATAAACTAGTAAGTTTTCCTCCCTTTTCAACTTAGTCAAAATATATATAAAAAAAGTGCAGAGCGCAATAGATGACAAACCCTTAAATGCCCGATTCTCTCAAAAATTGTAAGCATGTGCAGTTGTTTACATTAATAAATATCCCGGATCTAATTAAAAAATCCCTCAGAGCCGAAAGTACATAATAAAATTCAAAGTTTTGTTAAACATCATTCGGAAAAAAAAAACGAACTTTAACTAGTGCCTTGTAAAGATTAATATAAAAACGTTCCAAAATCTGGTCACACTGGTGTGATCATGGGCCTTATACAAGGGAAAGCGCAATCACATATATGATACCGTGGGTCCTGGAGGAAGAAATGCGGGATCGCATATATGTGATCATGGTCCTTAACGCAGGGCTTCTCAAACTTTCCATACTGGTGACCAAATTTTCAATCATAACTTTTATCGCGTCCCCCCTTGTACAATAATAATGTATTGAATGCAATAATAATGCACTTTGACGCTAAATTCTACAATACAATATTAATATTAAACCATACACATTAACAAGATATGTATTAAATTTTGTATATGTTACTTTAAAGTAATATATATTTTAAGTAAATTACTTTTAAGTAAAGGATATAATATTATTATGTTATATATTTTTCTTTCTCTAATTTTTAAATTGGAACAGATTGCAAAATGATATTTAATTAAAGATTTATTTCCTCCATAATCCATTTCTTAAAGTACAAATGTCATTAGAAAAATAGTCTAGTTCAGCGATACTCAACTTGCGGCCCACAGGGCCTTTTTAAGTGGCCGGTCATGGCCCATTGCTCTGAGAAATTAATTTATTTATGAAAATTTGGTGGGAAATTCTCTGTTAAAAAATTAGATATATCAATTTTCCTTTTTGCTGTTGATGTCGCATGTGGGCCGAATTTATATTTTGTCCTGATTAGTGATAAAATAGACAACAGTGAAGTAGCGACAATTTTATGAGTGGAACACCAATCGCCATTATTTTACTGTTACTACATGGAGCTATCCTTCGTTAGACATTACCGGTCATTTAACAGACGCGAACTCTACAATAGGGAAAACAAGTGACCTGTCACACCAACAGATCCACGAAACCAGCAAAACTTAGCAAACTGCCAATCAAAGGCTGAATATTTCCTTTCATTTCCTCCAGGCTAAGTAAAATTGTTATAAAAGTTATTGTACTGACAAATTCTGTTTCACCCGAGTTTTCTCGGGATAATAATTAACTGCATTATATACGAGTCTGAGGTAACTTGGGATAACTATAGGCAAGCGGTTAACTGCTTCTCATAGACCACAAACCAATGGAAAAGTAAAACAAGTAAATCAAACCGTCATTATCCACCTAAAAGGCGAAATTAGTAATAACTCAAGTAAAGTCCCATGGACAAAAATTTTGAAAAAAGTAACTCATCAAAATAATTAAACTCCAGATACAATAACAAGCTTCCCTCCAACCTATTTAATGTATGGTAATTTACCTTTTGAAATTTCACTAAGAGACAATGAAATATATCTTCCAAGAGAAGAAGAAGAAAAATTAGCCAAAGAATATTTTATAATATTGTTCCGTTTTTTCTTTGGCTAATTTTTATTTATTTTATAATAAACAAAATTAGATATAACAAAAAATTTCAGGAAGCTGATTTCAAGGTTGGTGACTTAGTAATGAATGAGAAATTTCAATACCTCAATACAAGCAAATTAAGTCCTCCTTATTCAGGCCCTTAAACAGTTTTAAGAAAATGCTCTAATGTATTGTTTGAAATAGATAGATCCAATGCATTTAATAAAAATAAGATTGAATTAATTCATTCAGTTCACTTGAGGCATTTTCATCCATCTGAAAATTTTCAATTCAATATTCAACGAAATATCCAAAATAAAGAGAAAAAGAAACTAAAGAAAAGAAAAATATTATCTAATGCAGAAGTGGCTGAGTTTTGATTAACAAGACTTTTCGGAAAGGAAGAGTAATGTAAATGGTATTAAACTTTTATAATATATTTTGTGTTAAGAGATATTGTTTATATTTTAAAAGAGAAAGTGGAGTGTGTGTGTTTTATACAGAATTTTAAGAAATTTTAATGTACTTCATTATTTTGTTTTAAAATGTTTAATGTGTTATCATTTAAGAAGTTTTTGGTGTTCTTTTAAGGTTAAAAGGATATAAAGTTACTTATTAGAGAAATGACTAATATACTAATGCGAATAATATAGATTGTAAAGAGAAACAAAATTAAAATCACATTCAATTTTTTTTCTCCACTGAATTTCATTATTTTGTCTCTCTCACTTATTTTATTCATCAGTCACTTTTTATTAAATTTAAATTAATCTTATTTCATTTTGAAATTGCGTTATTATATTTTTTACTTATTTTGAAATTTTGATTTTAATATGCTGGTCACATATTAGGATTCACTGTTTCTCAAAATTTTCCTTGTCTAAATTTAAATTAATTTAACAACTTGAAGCTTATTTTTGGAAATTATACAGTGGATAAAAGAGAATTCAATCTTTATGATTTTTGTATATGTCCTGAAACATTAAGAGGACAAACTTGTTTAGTTTGATTTGAATACCTCTTATTGTTTTCATATTAGCATCCCTGAAAATTTGTGACTTGATCACTCAAATTTCTCAGAGAGATGTGTTTGAAGAGAAATAGTATGAGGCGATTTATATTAGTGAATGCGAAATGTCGTAGAAAGAGAAGAATTTGTCTATGAATTGAATAAAATTAAAAAAGTTACGGTGAGATTCAAAATATTTTATATGATATTTTTAAGTAAAAGTGAATGTTTTATTACACCAAATTGTATGTGTCGTTAAAAAATAAATACTAGAAGTGATGATAGATTTCTTTATAGAATTGAGTCCACTTTTCCGACTCAAAATTAATAAAAGTGCTCTTATATTCTTATAACGCGTATATAAAATAGAATATAGTTTAATGTGTTGAAAAGTGTATAAATGTTATAAACTGTTCTCATCATTTCATTTTATTAGTGTCTATATTTTGATATTTTAACAGTGTATTTTATCTATGTACAGTTATATATAACAATATTAGATATCACTACGATGGCACTGGAGTAGAGTTTAATACAAATTTATTATCTTATTATCTGTATAATATCACGTATTTTATATCAACTATTTTATTGCTTGATATGATATTATTTGCCAATATTTACAAAAAATATATAAATTATGTGCTATCAATAATAAAAATCTAATATTATAAAAGTATAGGAGGAAAACCTTAGCTCTTATCCAGGGAGACATGTAGATTTGAAAAAGTTAGTGTACATTTATATGTAAGAAATTGCGGTTTTATCAATTAATATTATAGAAGTATTATAATTTTGTTTATGACAAAATTTCTTGCATAGTTGTTTTTTTTTTATTTTATTATTTTTTCCTTGAATCTACATACTGCATGTAATATGTGTTTCTATATTATGTTATATATTGTTTTGTACACATGGAAAATTGATTACGTTTGTAAGAGAGAAAATTGACACCAGTGATTCCCTTTTAAAATTGAGGGGAAAATGTAAAGATATTTAAATTAGACCTAAAATTAAATTCCTTATACAAAATTTAACTATTATTTACGTTGCCTTTTCGAGTCTTAAATTAGGCACCCACATCTTTCGAGGAACAGATGGCTCTAAACAAGACACTTTTAATCCCCAACCAATAATTTTATTACATCATATGTCATATTAAACTTTCAAATATATCTCCTCAACAGAGAGGGTACTTAGAACATCTAGATATATATGGAAAGCCACTTATACTTCACTTGCGTGACCTTTTTCCTCTCAGAGCAGACGAAGAAATTGTTCTCTCTCTCATATATATATATATATATAAATAATGAACCATATATATATATACATATAATGAACCATATATATAATAGTAGGAATTGAAAAGTAATAAAAAGTATCAAAAATTATATAATGAGTATATTTTACAAGGTTGAATAAATCTAAAATATTTTATCTTATGAAAGTATCTTATAGTGAAATAGAAGTATCTGAAAACAAAAATTTTTCAAAACTATAGAAGTGACATTAATAATGATTATTATTTTATAATTACTTCTTCTCTTCCTTGTGTATTTTGTTTTCATCAAATAACAGATGACCATTATATCCCTCTTCAAGCTTTTAGTAATTTGAATGCTGAAACTATTCTAAGCCTCTTAACTACACAACTCGTCATCAAAATTGATACAGCAGGAAGAAATGCATATAATAAAACTATATTTATTGGACAAAAATATTATACTGGAAATAACAAGTGATCAATTTTTCAAGAAATTTGGGTGCATATATCCTGAGAAATTAATACCGAGAACAATCACCTCTGGCAGTAATAACAGGAATTTTTCGAATGGCATTGAATTAGGGGTTTGATGTTATGTACAGATGTCCGTGCCGTACAATTCTGGGAACATGCGGTCATGCATTGTCCTGCTGAAACGCGTGGTTTCACAGGGATCCAAAAAACGACAGCATCGTGGGTCGTAACACACCAGAAATGTAATGTGCACTGTACAAAGTACCATAAATGCGAGAAAGAGATCACCGAAACTTGTATCCAATAGATCCCCATACCATCACGCAGGTGATGGGCCAGTATGACGAGGAAGAATGCACGCTGGAAAAGTGAGTTCACTACAATGCCATCAAACACGGATATGACCATCTTGATGCTGTAAACAGAACCTGGATTCATCTGAAAAAAATGACGTATTGCCATTTGTGTGCCCAGGTTCGTCGTTGATTTCACCATTGAAGACGTTGCTATCTGTGATGCAACATCAAAGGTAGCCGAAATCATGGTCTACTAGCTGAGAATTCATGCTGCTGCAAACGTGGTTGAACTGATCGTGCAGATACTTTTTGTCTTGAAAACGACCCCAATTCTCGATTCAGAGCTCGTGACGGGGCTGCACGATCCATTAAGACAATACAGGTTACATGCCTGACTTTTCGGCTGCTAGTGATAGGGGACAGTTGAGATCTAGCATGGCACTCCGTATTACAGTCTTGAACTCATAAATTTCATATTCAGCTAACATTCATTGGACTCCACAGACGCGATCAGCAATACTGCGATAAGATAAACTGCATTCCTGGTACGCAACAATTCGACCTTTATGAATGTCAGCAATGTGGTCGTACGCATTTATGGTTGTTACACGAGACAGCACAACAACCCTTTACCAAGCAACAACGTCAAAATGCAATTCGTGTATGAGAAACCGGCTGAACAATTTCCTCATTTAAACACGTTGTATGTGTCGCTACTGGCACCTACTTTATCTGTGTGTACTGAAACGCTGATTACTGCACCCTCATCCTGTTGTTTAAATTCCATGTCTGTAGCATGCGGCCTCTTTGGTGTAGAAAATTTAATGAGCAGTTTTCCCCGTACACCGTACGTGATAACGAAACCTGACTACAACCGGATTGCCCATACGCTGCACAGGCAAGGATATCTTTTTCTTCCTTTTTTGATTTCAACGTATTTTTAATAATTATAATGAAATTATTAGTGCTAGTGTTTTAAGAGATGGAATTTGTCCAAGATACTGAAATACTTCTCAAATGTGATTTTCTTTGTGGTGAAGGTAGGGTATTTTCATTGAAGGCAAGGATTTAGATTGTTTAAAATATTCAATCAAGAACTCTGATTGATCAGAAAATGCCCAGTTTGTTGCTGCAGAAGAAATGAAAATGGAAAGATAATCCAAAAAGACGATATTATCTTTGTACCCTATTGTCTGAAATGTAAGACTTTGTCTAACACCATGCTTTAAATTGTGTGTGCAGATAAATATGCACACACATATTCCTGAACCATTTTAAAAAAGAGGTACGAACATGTAATTTTTTTGTAAAAAGGAGAAATATTCTTGTAAGATATATGAAACGTTCTTCTCATAAAATACAAAGAATACTTACAGAAATCAATATTATTTGTGAGGGGAGGGTGTTCCACAATGATAAAATAAAAAAGTAGTGTGAAAACATTACATTAAAAATTAAAACAAAATAATTCTTCCATTTTAGCATTCTGTTAAGAAAACTCCTGTTTGTAAAAAATACAACACCATGAAGGAATCATCAGAATTAAATGAAATGTAATGCACAAACGAATTGAATTAGTAAAAATAAATGACGAAATTTTCAAAGGAAAAAAACAATATTAAGTGTCGGAAATCAGTATTTGGTGTAGACACAACGCGCTGCAATAAGTGCTGCTATACGACGTGGCATGGAGTCAAACAGATTGTAATGACGGGCGGTTCCTGCTTCCATCTGAAACCTCTTGTTAACCCGCATACCCGGCTAGGTGTGTGGGAGAAACTGAGTAATCACTAGACATGTTTCACTCTAATTAATTTATTGACACCAAAATATCAATCAGACACAATAACAATCTAATTAAGGTAAATGATCAGATAGTAGAGCGCGGAGGTGAGATTCAATAGCATGGGGATAATAATACGGACCCTCAACTGATTCCACGATAGCTTAATCACGCTCAATATAAACTGCGTCGCACACTAATAAGTTAACTTCTAATTAAACAAGGATCACGATGCCTGTACTTTTATGAAGCTAATCCTACACATGAATCTTTGCTGGAGATCCTTATCTGGATATAATCACTGTCATTGGATAAACTCCTAATGCTCTTAATAATTCCACGATCCTTCACTCTTCAACTAGCAAACTGACTCGCCAACTCAGTTACCAACTCCTTGCCAACTCGCGAATACAGAATTTATATAATATACTTCATTTGCATAATTACGTTTTCTTACTCGTTGAAAGTTGGTTGAAATAAATATTTGTCCACAGAAGAATCTCAACGAATTAGTAGAGTCAAGTATAAATCCGTCAGAATATTTTGAATGTCTGCTTGAGGACGAGAATTCCATATTGTTTGCATGCGCAGCAAATGTTCGTCTTTTGAAGCTGCAGGACTTGGATCACGAGCGAGACGCCGAACAGCCTAATTCCATACGTGCAAATTAGGCGACATATCCGGCGAATAAGCAGGTCAAGGAAGAAGTTGCATGTGTTGGGCTAAACAGAAGTCTCGAACAGTCCTTGCAACATGTGGGCGTGCATTTTCCTGCCGAAATATAACTCCAGGGATGACTTGAAGGAGGGGAACGACTTTGGGCTATAGCACTTCATGGATGTACCTATTGCAATTGAGATTCCCCCAGTGCTTCTCAAACTTTCTGTGCTTGCGACCCAATTTTCATTTATAATTTTCATCGCGTCCCATTCCATACTATAACAAAGTATTGAATTCAATAATAGTATACTTTGTCGTAAAGCTACAATACGACTTTAAATATAAAGCTCACAAATTATCAAGATAAATATTAAATTTTGTATATAATTATATGACATGCCCATAGAGTCACTGGTAGGTATTAAACTTGTTCTTAACTCAGTATTGTTAAATTAATTATGAAACACATTTTGCAGTTCTGATACATTTATAAGTGTATTATATCAGTGCAAATGCGTATTTTTTTTTATTTTGTCAGAATGTATTTTGTTTTGTGCTCCCTTCAATGCATTGATAATTTTTAAAAAATAATCTTTTGTTTCTGACTTTCCTATATACTTGCACCCCACTTGTAGATTTATCATGCTCCCCAGGGAGGCACGCCCCACTGTTTGAGAAACACTGGATTACCTTCAATTCGTAAGAAATTGGGTCGTCCATAATACGAAATCGCACCCAAAACCATAACTCCGGGTGTTAGGACACTATGTCGTTCGATAACGCACTCTGGAAGGTGGCGTTCACCGGCATAGCGTCTAACAAAAATACGGCCATCATGGTCCCACAAATTGAAGCATGATTCATCCGAAAAGACAACTTAGTGCCAATCACCTTACCAGGCTCTGTGCTCATGAGTCCGTTGCAAACGCAGCCGTCGATGGTTTCCCTCAGGGTTTCCTGTATAAAGGCACCCTTGCACGCAATCCACGTTGCAGCAGACGTCCACGAATTGACGAAGCCAACATTAGCACAACTGTAGCAGTAGACCAACGTTCTGTCAACTGCCTGGGGGAAGCTCTATGGCCATTCACCGCCTTGCGAAACAGGTGTTGATCGTCTTGCACTGACGTTATCTTTCGTCGTCCACTGAGAGTTTTTCGATTGGTTCACTGCTTCCAAACTCGCATCACTGTGGAGCTGTTCCGCTGCACACGAGCTCCTATTGAGCGATAGAAAAATCCTCCTGCTCGAAGTCCGATAATCCTCCCTCTTTCAAACTCCTTATGTTGTTGGAATTTCTCCTTATTTGTGGCATACTTAGGTCATACTAAACGTTCGCCACTAACAAATAACCATTAATTTTTTTAACGTCCCGCAACTGCCCTCTATTTATACGCTTTCAGCATCAGTTCATAGGATGCTGTGCTCCCCACACATGTGCGGTGGCTCTGAAACTTTACTATTTTACGTAACATTTTATAATTGGTATTTGCTGCAAAGTTTATTTAATTTTGAGGATTCTTGCATGGTGTTGCATTTTTTACAAACAGCAATGTTTAATGCTTATTCATATGCAATCTAAACATGTTTTTTTTTTGGAAAATTGGGAGGGGGGAGAGAAATTAACTGTTTAAGGGTTTAAAATAAGTTTAAGTATAATAAGAAATTTCTTTTTTTATCATATAAACTAAACATGAAAAATGTATTGGAAATTGTTCTCAGTTATTTAATTCAGTATGAATCTGTCTGTCTTTTTTTGTGAGAGTGAGAACTGTTGTAATGAAAATATTTATGTAAAAGTTAAAGAGATAAAATATATAAATAGAATTGCTCGTTTCATTTACCATATTTCCTTTATGTACCGAAGTATGTAAAAAACTACATTGAGAAACAAGAAAAATGTTTGAAGAATGAAGAACTGATAGAAACGTGCTAAGTTTAAAGAGATCACTGAAACTATTTTTCGAGTATATATCTCAAATCATACCACGATCAGCGTTTCATTTGCGTTAAGTAGAAATTGAATAATTAAGATAAAAAAAACTCAGATAAATTTGCTGCCTTTCATGAGATCTGAAAAACATTTTCACAAACTCACTCCTACAAAATCATGATTTTGAATGAAATTTGCTGCAAGTGAGAAACTGTTTCTTACAAGTTCAATCTTAATTCAAATATTATATGACGCGTGCAAAAAAATAAAAAAAATATTTTAAACTAAAATTTGATAACATACAATTTGTTGCACACTCTAAAGGACAAGTTTAAGCACACAAGAAAAAGATTACAAATCGGATAAAAATAAAAGCATGGAATTAGCGAGTGATCTTATTAAGGAACATAAAGATTAGACCAGTTGGAGAATAGACCAGAATATACCCAAGTCATTTATATCGACCCCAAAAGTTCTATTACAGCCATCAAGGGATACTTGTTGTAATTTGGGAATCCATGAAGTGTAAATAAACGTCTATGATAGCGGCAGTCAAAAAACCAGAGATTGTTACTAAATGTTAAGAGAAAGTTTAATCAAGTGGATACTAGATTTTACTTATTTAACAGATTTATTTACAAAATTTATATTGAGGCTAATTTGCAGTTACAAGTTGACAATTTAAATTTTATTAAAATGCAGGCCATCATTTCAGCATTTCTTACCAGAATTAAGACTATGAAATATAACATTAGACTTCGCCAAATTTCTCAGTATTTCAACTGGATGCAGATAATCTGACAGGAAAAAATAATTTTAACCTACGTTCACCATTTAAATGCTCTTTATTCAGATTCTGAAAATAGATTTAAGATTACTTCTAGAATAAATTCTAATAACGAAGATCTACCCGGAGCATCCTTTTCAATAAGCAGTAAATGGCTAAAATTTAAAAATAAATTATCGAAAAAGTTACCCTTTTTTTGTTGTTAAATGATCTGCAATTTAATTTTGCCTTTTACTTATATGTTTTAATTCAGTGCAAATTGGTGAGACACAATTGAGAAAATTGGTGAGCAAATTGGTAGTGCACAATATATAGTTCTTAAATATATGTGTGTGTTTGTGTGTGTGTGATTCTTCTAATTATAATCGCACTATTTATTTGCTCTAAATTAGACCAAAGTCCACTGAAAACCTACAATTCACACAAAAACTAATTTTGTTATTAATATTAGTCTCATCTGAAAGACACATAATTCTATCTCTTAAAGTTATTCAATGCTAATTAAAAATGGCCTTCCTATTCACTGACAAAAATTATTAATTATTTGTTCAGTACAAAATAGAAATCCAATGTAGAACACATTGAACTATAAATTTCTGTAAGCACGTAAAATTTACTACAGTTTAAATAACTCAGGGTTTTTTTTTAAATGTTTTTTTAACTATGCAGTATAAGACAGTACGGTAAAGTTTAGATATTTATTTTCGTGGCATAGAATATTACAACACTCACAAAAAGCAATAATGAAAAATGAAACATATATTAAATTTATTCCCATACTCATAGTTTAAATACAAGAGCATTACACGATGTATAAAATAGCTAATTTATTTTAAAATATAATCTATAAGTGAATTTAAAAAATGCGTCATCAACTTTGCAAGTTTGTGGTCATTTTTCGATTTGTTTCTCTTCGAACATATTATTTTTCGCTTCACATTTAATTTCTAATTTTGTTATATTTCAGCAAAAACTGTCATTTTAAAGACAAAACATTAATTAAACTTCCCTAAAGCAAGTTCTGTCCGACCTAAAAGCGACGATGCTATAGAAATTGATATACCTTTGTTATTACAAGTAATAAGAAGTGTAAAGTAAACGAGAGAGAAACAGAGAGATCTCTACTAATGTATATGGTAACGCTCTCTGATCCAAGTTGACAGATATATCCGTTTCACACATATGTGTGGAACCGCTACTGTTATGACTTATATTAATTTTGATTTCGTATAGAATAAATTTTGTCTCGCAATTCTGTGTTAGTCATAGTTAAATGAAAATAAGCTTTTATTAATTTGTGACGGTTTTATCCGCGACTTTATTAACACCTTGTGAACTATTCTGGGGAAAAATAATTAATTCAACCAACCTTCGCCGACCAAGAAAGTGTTATTATGTAAATGAAGTATATTATATAAATTCTGTTTTCGCAAGTTTGTAAGTTGGCAAGTAGGAGCTAGCATAAAGTCTGTGAGTTAGTTGTTAGTTGAAGATTGAAAGATAGTGGAACTAGTAAAAGCTCTTGGAGTTGTCCAGGAAAAAGATTACAGAGAGTAGATCCAATGACGCTGATCAAGCCCGATGAAGATCCCTGCAAGTTTCCAGTGTAGGATCCGATGCATAAACAGTCCAGGTAATGTGAGTTTTATTAATTAAAAGTTAGCTTATTATTGTGTGACGTAGTTATATTTGAGCGTATTTAAGCTGTCTTAGATTCCGTTGAGGGTCCGTAGTAGTATCCCTGTGTTATAGAATCTCACCTCCGCGCTCTACTATTTAATGACCTACTTTAATTAGATTGATATTGTGTCTGATTGATATTTGGAAACAATAAATTAATTAGATTGAAATCATGTCTGTGGATCATTCAGTTCCTCCCACACACCTAGCCGGATTTACAGGTATACAAGAGGGTTCCAATTCAAACAGGAATTGACCGCTATTACAAATTATTCTGGGCTTATATAAAAGTAGAATGACTTGTTAATAAAACAGGAAAATAGAAATATAAATTTCTGTACTTATGTTAGATCGGTGGCTTACATGAATCATGGTCGTTTCGTAAGCTCAAAGTTGAGGGTTCGATCCCTACTGAAGTCGATTGATTTTCTAGATGCGAAAACAGATTAGGCCTGCATATCGTATCATTATGTGGCATGTTAAAGATCCCTTGAATATCAATTTGGCTCTGGTACTTTCAGAAAAATTAAAACACGCAATATTTAGCATTCTGCAGAGCATGAATCAAAATTAATTCAAGCGTCAATGTTTGGTATTTGAATTGGCACTCACCTTGTCTGTAAGGGCTTAAGAACTTCTCGTCTTACTATAAGTGCTTTTCCACTGTTGGAACTGTAGTTTTTCAAAATAAATCAAAAATTGACTAACTGTGAAGAAGTGTCTGTCATTGTTTGCCAGATTTTATTGCCTTTACTGTTTTTTGGGGGAATACAAAGGAAAAAAGATTATGTCAATAAATTATGCTCAAACACGAACCTGAAGTGCAAACATAATTCTTTTATTAAAACTTTCTGTACTACAGAGAAGCTGAATAATATAATGATATATTGTTTCTTCCTTAGTTCTTCTATTGTTTTACGTCCAAAAATAATTGAAAATGCTTTTCAGCGGGAAAAACTTATGTGCTTTCTTCGGCTTATCACATTTCTGTCAAAATTGGTTTTTCGCAATCGAGAAAGGATTGGTTTTATACTGTATGGATGATTTGTTTTCATTTAATGCATAAGAAATAAAATGTGACTATCATAAGAAAAGTTAATTTTATGTAAGAAAAAAATATGTTTTACAAAAGAAAATACTTATATTAGATTGAATTAAAATTACGTTAACAGTATTCCTCTACATATTGGTTAATGTACTGCTTTAATTATAAAAAATAACACCAGAAAGTAATAAAAACAGTACCGAATTGTTCAAATATTATGAGAATTATGGTAACCACCTTGTGTGTGTATGTCTTCAAAACTAGAAGAATATTTTTCTATTATTAGTACTTAAATATTTTAATTTAAATGCCAAATGTAAAATAATTAGTTTAGTTAAAAAGTTAGTTATTAGAAATTTATTTTACAGAAAAATACTAATCATAAAATATAAATTAAAAAATAGTAATAATCCTAAAATATTAATTATGTAGAAAATGAAAATATACCATATCCTTCATTATATCGCAACTTATTATTTATTTCATGCGAATTAAGATGAGAACAATGCAATCCAGAATAAATAATTTTTCTACAGAAAATAAATCATTAATTCTAAATATTTTTGCATACTGCAGCAATTTACTCCAAAGTTGGGGTACAAAGTCGTTAAAAATATATATATTTCCGTTCTTGAAATTAGTGTTCTATAGTTTTAAAAATTGACAGAAGCATTCTTAATGCGTCGTAGATATTCGATAAGGAAAAGGGTTCAGAAAAGTCAAAAAAGAAAATTGATTTACAAAATAATTGTCTATCCTGATTTAAGATTTGAAACAGAAATTAGAAAACAATTATATATATGAGTAAACTTAGATAACCTTAGAATAGCAAAACAAATTAATGAACAGACACTCATTATCATAAAATTTTGCACACTAAAACGTAAGAATGGGATTGTTATGAAACTTGGCATGTAGGCACGTTTCATGCAAATATGTAAATAATTAAGGCCATGCGTAGCCTAGTGGCTAGAGCATCGGACTCCAGACCGGAAGGCCTGGGTTCAATGCCCGATGCCATCAAATACCCTCCGAGTACACACGGAGTATGTGCTCGTTAAATCAGTGGGTCTGAAAGTCTTGTGGGTGGTCGCAGCAGAAACCACGAGTGAAGGGGTCTGGAGAATATTTCCCTCCCCTATAATTCCATAACTAAATTGTGGAGGTGGAGAAAGGTGGTATCACCATCTAGCGTATAGAAGTCCAACCTGTCTCAGGCTCTGGCAACTTTCATTCTTTCCCTTCGGGAAGGACATTACATAAACAGCATTAGAAACGCAGCGGAATTGTGCAGGGTGAAATGCTATCAGATGTAGAGTTTCTGATTACCCTGTCGTTTCCGCTTCTCAGGAATTTCCGAAAAAGCATCTCTCAATCCCAGGATTCCAGGAGATGCATCAAAATTTCCGAAAATCTAACAGCAAACTATTTTTAATTGGTATTAATAATAATTATAAAGAGATACACAGCAACTCCAAAATTGATACTCATTTATATTTTGAGTTACATAATATGAATGAAATGCAAATTATTCATTTTTAAACTATGATTTAAGAGAAAAAAAGCAGTCCATGCATTTATCACTCAATCCAGTTAACTATTAACGACATGGAAATTTTTTTTTAAATTAAAGATTTTGAAAATTTAAAATTTCAAAAAAATTCACATTTAAAAAGTAGTTATTAAATTTAATATTCATTTTACTGACCACGTGTGTTATTAATTTTTTTAATGTTGCTATTAAGAGAAAAATTTATTTGCTGCTTGAGTAATTAATGGTCCCATGCGTTAAAAATATTAACTACTGTATTTAGGAGATTTTATTTGCATAACTGATTTTTTGATGGAATTACTATACTTTTATTACACGAATGTTGTTAATAATTTTTTTAAGCATCTCACGCAAAAATAAAATTAAGTAATAAATAAGGAAATTGGCAAAAACTTTCGCAAAGAAGTTTGGCAGTTCAATCCCTTTTTCAAACTGCTGATTCAATTAAATAGATTAAGATGAAAACAAGTATCTGAGAAAAAATATAAATTTAACAAATTAAATAACAATTTTAAAATTAAATAACACTTTAAAACTTAGGTTATCCACATAACTCACGAAATCAGATATTTATTAGATTGGCCGTGCTGGTAAGCTAAGAAATGATGTTTCTTTAAAAACTAAATAATTTTCCTTAAAGAAACCAGGATCAACAGACAAACGGAAAAGGATCAAAACCAATAGTTTCACATAACAATTTACTTGTTCGTTCAGCAAGCGTTACACTTTCTCTTATTACACTTTTACCCTTTGTTGGGGGTTCCAACAAATAAGTCTTTAGTTGCAACAGTGTGGTCAGCTTAAATTTATATTGGAGGTTGAAATCCACAATCCATACAAAATATTTACCTCACTAATTATTTCAGTAAAATATCATTCCTGAGAATCATGTATGATCCCCGAGAATATAAAAGCGATTTTTCGGGGGGAAATTTATCCAGATTTCTTAGAACTTCGCTCTTCTTAAATTATGAAAGAGGTAAGCAGGACTTGTGCTTACGTGTTTTTAACCGGTTGCAAAGGGACTTTTTTTCGTAAGTAGAGATGCCATTACTCCTCCATCAAGAACAATATAAACAGCTGTCCGAATTCGAGAATGGAAGAATCATAGAGCTGATGGAAACCTGGTGGTTAGCTCAGCGAGTAGTTCACCAATTAGGGCGTTCTGTCTTTACAGTGAGAAGGTGGTGGGACCAGTGAACAAAAGAGAAGTCTGTTACGCGGTGACCAGGATCAAATTGTCTTGGCCGACTAATACTAGGGATGACTGTAACATAATACGGCACGCAGACACAGTTCCAAATGTATGATTGTCAGTCATCCATATACTGACAACCGTGCCAGCGCTAGGCGCTTGACTGAAGGATAATTCCTAACGCGGCGCCCACTACATTTACTGCCATTGACATCCCCTAACCAATGCCTCCGTTTGAAATGGTGTTGCGCCCAAAGGGATTGGATTACAACCGAATATAATGAGGTCATCTTCAGCGACAAATCCAGATTTAATTTAATTTGGCGAGTGATAACAATCGTGTACGTATGTGTAAGCCCTTTGGTGAATGCCTCAATTCTGCCTTGTTTGTACAGCGACACACTACCCTCACCAATTGTTATGATGGTATGGAGTGCCTTTGCATTCGATACATACTCGCCCTTAATATTGATTCAAGGCAATTTGACAGCCTAAATGTACGTTAGTGACACTCTTCACCCACATGTGTTTTCTCTATGACAAGAAATCATTTTTCAGCAGAACAACACTCACCCAAGCACAATAAGGGTTTTACATGACTGCCTCTATCATATATCCAAATTTCCCTAGCTTACTAGATCCTCAGATTTGTCACCGATCGAAAATACTTCGGATAATTTAGGACGGGATGGTGTACAGACAACAATTTTGGTGGAGTTAGATGCGTGTTTACAACATGTGTGAAATGTGATAACGCAGGATAACATACAGGATTTGTACACCTCAATGTCCGAACATATCAATTCATGCATTCATGCTGTAGGTAATACATTTGGGTACTAAAACCCCCTTCATTTGTAATTTTTTTCTATAATAAATATCATTTTGTTTTGGGTATGCAATCACTTTCATCAATGTTATACTTAGTATGTAAAATTTTGTTTTATTCTGGTATCTCTTTCCTGATGCGCAAATATTTTTGGTAATGTATATATATATATATATATATATATCGGGTGAATGTGAAAATTCTACCCTTTATTGTATTTATAAAATTGCAATGGAATTGACTCTACACTTGATATTGAAATGATCGAAATCTTCGACCAATCAAAATGCCTGGATGTTTAATAAACAAATACATTTTGTCTCACAGAGGTATTCATCTAAGAAAAAATTCCAAGGGTGTAACATGGAAAGCGAGAAGTAGCGGGTGAGACATTTTTTGTTATACGAGTTCAATAAAAAGAACCCGGTAGCATCAGCATATCATACCCATCAGATTGAACACTAAAGAATTAGGGAAAACAAATATTATTATTTAATTCCCAAACTCAGACCGAAAATACCATTGCCAATTGTGACCACCGTATATTGGTAAATCACAAAAGAAGAAAGAAGCCATTTTGTATCCATCACAGAAAAAAGACGTGCCATTGAAAACATATCATAATGATCACCTTTTGCTAGAAAGGATAACTAAGATTAAAGAAGTTGTCATGGACGATTTGTCCAAATAGTGCAAGATATTCAACAGTAAACGTCGAAAGACGTAAAAGACATAAAGATACGATGAAAGACGAACAATTAAAAATCAATGAAAGACATAAAGAACAAAACTAAGAGGAATGGCGAACAAACAATAATACGATGAAAAACGAGCAAACAAGAAAATTACGAAAGAAAGACATTCAGGAAATGAGGAAAATAAAAATAAAAAGACGTTGAAAATAAAAGGAAATCAGTAAGACATTGAAGATAGAAAGACAGATAAAAGAAGTGACCATAATCATTTTGAGAACTTTGAAGCTGATAAAAGACTCATAGATATAAAAAAAATTATTTTTCATATATCTTATTCTAGTCGTTCTGTTTTTCAGCTTAGAAGTCAGGTCGAGTATGTGATTGTCAAGATACGGTGCCGGTTGCTAATCCTAAGCCACGTCAGTTCTGAACTGAATATTTCCGCACGTGTCTGATGGCACTCACAGTGTTTAAGGAGTCAACCAGTTTTTAGACTAACAGGGTTGAAGAGCTTCATGAGGAAGAGAATGAAGAAGACAACACCTCGTACTTTGTTTTGTTAGACGATAGAAGAGCAAGAGGACTGCACATTATGTGTACATATATGTTAATTGTAAATTAATTATCTTATTAAGAAAGTCAACCTGACATCACAATTCATATATATATATATATGTGTGTGTGTGTGTGTGTGTGTGTGTGTGTGTGTGTGTGTGTGTGTGTGTTGTGTGTGTGGGACGGCGTCTAGGGGAAGGTTCGATTTTAATGTTAAAATAAGCACGCAGAGTTAAAATAACTTAATTTATTAATAACACAACTAAAACATTAACTATTTACAAGGGGTTTTAAATTATTCGAGATAACACCATACTAATTCCGAAAACACGTACTCTTTCTCAAAACAACGGAGAGAGCGATTTCCTCTGACCTGCCTTCGTTCAAGTTTTGGTGCAACTCTCAGTTTCTTCTTTCTGCCACCTTTATAAATATATGACCTCATCGTATCGCGCAGCTAAAACTCACGTGGTTTCGATTAGTGGTGCCATCTCTTACAATAAAAATCAAAAGAAGTAAAAGAAAACTTGCACTCCTTTCCTACATATATATATATATATATATATATATATATATATATATATATATATATATATATATGCAAGATTTTAAACGGTAAGGAATGTAAAATATCCCAATAAAGGGGAAACATCCTCTCCTATAGTTGGCAATACAGGCCGACATATGTACGCCACTCTTGCGTACATGGAATTTGTTTTTGTAAGGATTTGAGGAAGAGAGAAAGGGGAAAGAGAAGCGAGAGAAGAAACAAAAATTAGTTTGAGTGGTGTGGTCGATGAACTGAGAGACAGTTCTAGGTGTGATACCTCTATAATAATGTAAATGAAGTAACTCCTTAACTGTTGTACATGGTGTTCTACTGTATTTGTAAATACTTTAAATTACTATGAAAAAAATTAAATTATAATTATGTAT
Source organism: Trichonephila clavata (assembly GCA_019973975.1). NCBI lineage: Eukaryota > Metazoa > Arthropoda > Arachnida > Araneae > Nephilidae > Trichonephila > Trichonephila clavata. The sequence continues at coordinate 55,980 of BMAO01034900.1, forward strand.
AAATCAGCTTTATTGCACCTAATTTATAACCCGTGCACATCATAAAACCCCTAGATAACACTAAAAATTCATCTGTATAAGTAGTGCACCTACACATATATATGCATCATATAAGATATATATATTATGCACCTAGTGACTTTCGAGTGTCTTATCAACCAGGTTGTCTTGTTATCATAAGATGCGGAAAGCATTATTAACAGAAGCGCTTACGATTCGAAATTCAATTTAATAGAATAATTTTGCTTTAAAATAATCCTGATAAATTATCAGATAAAAAAGATCCAATAATCAATATATATAATATTATATGATATTAAAATAATGCACTTTCTAGAAAAAAGTAATTTACAATTCTATGCAGTAGCATTTACAATGAAAGGAACTTACATTATGCTAGGTTATTGAAAAGATGACTCTGGAAGTAATAAGTAAGAAGTGAATCGATGTTATTTATTTTTTGGATTCCATGCAAGGGGAAGAAACTCATATATAACTAATAAAAATATTCTAAGATAATAATTTTGGGGAATTATCTTAACACTTCTTCGCTTAAATATCTTTAAAATATAAGTCTTTCAATATTTTAAACATTTTTCACAAACAAATTATTCCAAATTCGCAGCTTCTCAAATACAGGATAAAATATCCATGCGTTTTCTTACTTAAAACCAAAGAAACTGGCTAGGAAGCATAACAATTGGCTGAAATATCTGCCATTCATTAAATTTAGTTAGTGACAATGATTTGATTGATTAATTTTGCAATTCCAAAATAATTTAATTAAGGATTGATCTTTATGCCTATGAATCTATTTCTAACAGATAAGAACTCTATATACATAAAATTTAGATATATATCATTTTGAAAAACGTGAGTTAGTGTTTAGTTTAATATGGTATTTTCAATTAAGAAACTGGTCATTAATATTCATATCAAACTTGCGTTATTCAAACTTACTTTTAAAATTACATCAACCACTTTCAATGGCTGAATATGAATAATTTTCACTAATGTTTATATTCTTATGATAACAAACTCATTACAAAGTATTTAACTACTCTTCTGACTTCTTAAATTGCAACGCTATGAAGGTAATATCCAAAATCAGATCAGTTTTTATGTGCGTATATTGCGTTGGGTTATAAAAACAAAAGATTATTACTTACGTGCAAAAACACATAAGGGGGCTTGTAGTGGAACCAATAAGCTCTATTACAAAAGGAAGGACATAGGAAAAATTCTTGGCTAAGAAAGGTATCCTTTCAAAAATTGTAAATCGATGACAATGTCGAACGTAACCAAATAGCAGCTATACGGAACTGCAACCAAGGAATCAATGAGAGAACATATGATGTGGGGATCGTGGTGGACATAGAGCCCGGCACTCCCTGTCTGATCTTGTGGCGACGGTATGTCATATCCAGCTAATTACATACAGGAGCACAAAAGTGCGATGTAGCCCCCGAATGCTGAAATCAAAGGCCTTATATTGCCTGTAAAGTTATGTCATCAAGAAATTCGGTTAAGACATCAAGAAGAAGTACCATGTAAAACTGTCCGGAGAGGCGTCCATGCAAGAGATATGGTCCAAGAAGGCGATATCCAAGAAACATCGGCTGTGATGTCATACTTTGTTTTCCTATTTTTTTCGTAAGCTATGGAACGTACACTTACAATTCTTTGGGCATTTTTATGTACTTTCAACGATGAATCAGGCTGTAAGGTTTGGGCGCAATTTATTGAACACTCTATATACACCACATATATATGCATGCATTCATTGATCATTAAGTAAGTTTCATTGAAAATTTTGAAAAATAAAATGAATTTATTACATTTCAAACACTTTTGCTATTAATGTTAAATAAACATTTTTGAATATACTAATATTCCAAACAATTGAGTCAACTCAAATTTAAGACCTTAAAATAAATCTTACTATGTGAAACTCTCCTGCTCACCATTGGTACGCATATCTCTACATTGCAGGAGTTCCAAGTTCTTTAAAATCAGTCATCTGAGTGGTATGACCTTTGAGCAGGGTTAAAGTCTTATCTATGCCTGTTCCATGCACTCTCCCTGTTTCTCCTGTTCACCTTCAGGACGACTGGGGCACATCTCTATGACAATTATTTGATGAGAAGTATCTGGGGCTTGTGATATTATTTTGCAAAAAGGTCAAATGGACTTGGTGTAGGCTTTTCTACTCCAAGGAAATTTGAAACAACAACAAAAGCTTCGTTTTTCGGAGCGCTTAATAAATCTATATTTATTTCTGAATAAATGATGATTATTACTGACTAATTAGGTTAAGTGTATTTTTACAGAATTTTTCTCATGGTAGAATTTCAAAATATTTTATTTTCAAAATAACAAAAGAGATTAAATTAATGAAAATTAAACAAACCAGTTAAATATATAATACAAACTACACATTTAAGCATTTATAAGGCAGCTACACTGCAATAAAAACCTAATATGGTCGTGGATTTAATATTATATCACTAAAAATTCATATATTTTCACTCAAACACATTAGATAATAAGACATTTGATATTTTTAATTAAATTAAATTAACACGAAGTTTAGAAAATTTTTAATTCAAATCATACTTTGTCTTATATTTTAAACGTTAGCTTAGAACTTTAAACTTTAAAAAAATTTAATTAAAAGAGAAGATTTTAAAAAACAATCCTTATTTTACACATGAATTGTTCGAGTTTTCATAATATTATTCAGTTATCTGTTTAACTACGAAACCCAATAACAAATTAGTTGCTTATAAAACCTTTTAGACATTATATTACGGGATCTAGAGAGATTAGTTGATAAATTAGCAAATGAAATTATCCTTTAATCTATGTACACTTAAATTTGACATCCATGAGATCAATTCATATATCATTCATATTCACTAAGATAAAGTGCATTTCGTATATCCTTCTCTCCTTTAAAATATGTTGTGTGAATTATTAATAAAGCTCATCTGTCTTAGAAATATGAAATATTCGATTTATTATTTTATTTAAGTATTAAAATTTAATAAACACAACATTAAGTCAACATAAATATAATTTAAAAACATCTATTACAATGTTTCACTATTTTGTGTTCTTTATATTTCAATTATTATTTGAAAATTATATACGTTTTTTAATAAATTTACCAGAGATTCGAAAACCCATTCATATTATTCAAACACAGTTCTCATTTTTTTAGCTGATGCTCTTTCTTCCTTGGGTTTTCACCCTCTTTTATACACAAAAAGAGAGCAATTTTGGGAATACAGTTCAACATCAACTTATTTGTTATTTGAGTTTCATTTCTTACAAGGAACTCTAGTCCTTTGAATGCGTTATTTGCTTTCAACTTTTCTCAAGGAAATTAAAACTTTGATGTAGATGCAATACTTTATGAGAAAATGCGAAAAATATTAAATAAAGTTGCTTTACGTACTTAATAGAAACTCCCATTCTACGAGTATTTAGAAAAAAGTGGATTGCATGCAGATCTTAATTTTCTTATCATTGCGATCTTGCTCTGGGCTGATTTCTTTCTTATTGCCATATTAATTATAAAAAAGTAACTCGACAATTGTCAATTTCACAATTTCTAGCACATTTTCAAATTTTTGCAGATGATTCTTGTATCGTCTGTGAAAGAGGTCTTTTTCCACATGAAAAAAAGTTAGATTATTTGTGTTATTGTATTCAGTCGCGTCAATAACATTGTCATTGCTGCTCAAATGCGTTCGTCTGTAATGATACTAACTGCTGTACTGAAAGGCCTCTGTTAGAATCCAGGTGAAAACATAGCTGTTTGTACATGTTGAGTGCCTGTGTGGCTCGGAGACACACTAAATGTTCAATAAGCTGAAAGTCATCTCAAGAGGTTGGTGATTGGGTGAGAGATTCCCATCCCCAACCCCCGGGATGTACACCCTCAAAATCTGGATTTAGGAAAATCGTGTTGTCACCTGCATGGTGCTAAGAAGCTGTGACCAAGCGACAAAAGTAATCTAGTATCCTATGTCACGATGCATTTTGTGGGCTATAACCTGATGCTATTGTCCAAAGTGTGAGATAAGGTACAACACATCACATTTTCATTAAAACAATAGCTGAATCATTTTAATAGCATTCCAATTGGAATTAAATTTCCGTTCTGAATAAGCAATGACAAAGAAACGTGTTAAGAATTGAAAAATTGATTTACAAAATGGCATAAAAAGGTTTAAATACCATGCGTACATAATTTGTTTTTATCATGGTTTATTTTTATAATAATTTATTGCAACTTAACAGTTATTTATTTTTTCCAAAATAAAAAGGAATATTGAATTACAAATGATTCTATTTATTTCAACTTAATACCTCTCAAACTGTTTTATTCCCTCAATACTATTTAAAAATAATAGCGCATAAACCACACTTTTCAAATTTCCCTTTTTCTAACGTTGCCGCAGATATTGAAACTAATAAAAGTGGATCTAATGTTTGGTAATTAATAGTAATTTGATAATCATTTCATTCACTTTAGAAAAATTTAAATTATAATATTTCATTAAAAATTTTTTTGCTCATTTTTTAAAAAATAATGGTTATTTAAATAAATACATTAATTTGCAGTTTTCAGTTAGGTCAAAAGTTTGAAATTAAAAGCAATATCAAAGACTAAGTTACCAATATTATCTTCTATTAGTAATCTGGATCGTATATGTTTATTTTTATATAATAATAATGTTGTGATTTTAATCTTTTATGTTATTTATCTTTGAGTTGTTACTTACATTTGGATATCAAATCAGTAAAAATTTATCTAATTAGGAATTCTTCAATTAGATTTTTTTTAAAAAATTATACTTATCTATTATACAAAGGAAACTGAATTCATTCCTCTATGTAAAAACATTAATAAAGCAAGTAGTATATAAATAAATATTTACTGCCAGGCAAAAGTAATAAAACTATGGATGTTAAATTTATTTTGCATATAATTCATGTTCCCGCACAATTTTTAAGTCTCAAGAGATAAATTAATTTTCTCCTCTCTAGAGATATTATTTAAAATCATTAACACATGAATTTAATAGTGTTTAAAAATTGGAATTTTTTAACTTAGTAGGGAGTGAGGGATTTTGGGTTCACCGGCGCAAGTGCCGATTGTGGCCACACCGCGCCAAACATTTGTTTTAATATCTGTGGTCTAGACGGGAAGAGAAAGAAAGAATAAATCGAATGACAAGAAAGAGGGTCGAAAATAGAGAAGGATCACTAGGGTACCCTGGTTCGTGAAGCCATGTTTACTAAAACAGTAAACCCTGTGGAAAAGGAAAAGATCACTAGGCACCTCGGATTGTGACACCCGTACTCACCTAAAGAAGGTGAGCCTCTGAGGGAACTTAGCAGGGGAACATAGTTTTTTTTTTTCCTTTGTGTTTTTTTATACATAACTCTGAAATCAGAAAATAATTTTTTAAATAATATTTCTAATTACTGTTCAATATTATTCACGGACTTTTAAGTAAAATGTAAGTTTGGCAAATACTGCATAAAATGCATAATAGTTCTACACTAAATTCATTTTTATCTATGCATAAAAATAGCTATAAAACTAATTGTTTGATGATTTTACGCATAATGTGTAAAGGCAATACAATATATACGAAAGTATTTCAAAATTTAAGTAGATTTGACGCATAAAAAGCCAAGTTTAAGTATAAAGGCTAATACTAGATGTCCCACAATGATCCCTAAATAGTTCAGACTGTGTGATTATGGGGCCTTCAGGATGTACGCAAAATAAAAATAAAAAAATTGTAGAAATATTACTGAATTTTCAAAACAAGCATTAGATAAGAAAATATTCTTAAATTAATAAGTAAGCTTCATGATGTTTATGATGGACGTCCAGTTCCTTTACGGCTTTGATATTGTGCGTTGAGCTTTCCGGATCCCATCCAGGCTTCTGCAAAAGGTACAATGAGATCAAGAACTGGGGGGATTTTCGATGTTTAAGTTTGCAGTAAGCAATCCCTGAGTTGACCATTGCGTTCATCAATAGGCAAAAAAAATACTTTTTCCACCACTTGCAAGATTGTCGATTTAATTCATAGACATTTGCCATTTGTTCTGCAAGGTCTACACCTCCCATGATTTTGTTGTAGAATTCGATTGCCACTGGACACTCAAATTCTTCTTTGCTTCCATCTTTCATGGAATGGTATCATAATCAGATGAGTACTGCAAATTGTGTGGGGAATTGAAATCGGGATCATCTATTTCATCATCCGTAATTACTTTGTCATCTGACTCTTTCTAAAATTTTTCATTTCCTTTTTAGTAAGTCTCTGGCGTCGAGTCATTTTAGATTGAATTAATTTGTGCCTAAATTGAAAATAATGAGCAACTATTTCAAAAGTAACCAAAAAATATAATATACAGAAAAATGATCACATAAAGCTGTTGAGACAATGTGTTCCCACTATCCAAGACGAAAGGAACACATATGTCCCGATAATAAAAAAAGGAAGTAAAACTTTGCCACTTACCAGTTTATTAGAGATCATCCCCTTCGTGAGTAACTTATCTGACCTTAAATTTATTTATAAATCAATCAAAATTTAATCGAAAATAGGTGATATTTTCCAAACCTAAACAATTTACGTCCGTACAGTATGGAATGAGCTGCTACAACACTTCAAAAACGCGGGAATTGCATTAAGTACGGTAATGACATCTATGTTCTGTGAATGAAAATACCTTCAAAAATATTTGCAAGACTGGTAAGAAAGTCTACAATTACACAGAGAAGCTTTTCTGTCCCAAAAGAAATTTTTTGAGATATGCTTGGGACGCATTTGTCCATTAAACGCGAAAGGGTTAAAGTTTTTCTATGCAGTTCTTATTTAAAAGAATTTTAAATTCCCTCTCAAGGATATCAGTGAAAATATATAAATAAATATAATGACGAAAAATAAATGAACGATTCTCTGTAAAATATACTGCTCTTTGTAAAAAATGGTACACCATGAAGGAATCATCAGAATAAAATGAAATTGAATGCACAAACGAGTAGTATTATTACAAATAAATGACGAAATTTTCAAAGAAAAAAACAAAACAATATTAAGTGTTCGAAATCGGTATTTTGTGTAGCCATCACGCGCTGCAATAAGTGCTATTATACGACGTGGCATGGAGTCAAACAGATTTTGAATGTCTGCTTGTGGAAGAGAAATACATATTGCTTGTATGTGCAGCAAAAGTTCGTGTTTTGAAGCTGCAGGACGCAAATCACGAGCGAGACACCGATAAACCACACTTGCTCAATAGGCGACATATCCGGTGAATAAGCAGGCAAAAAAAAGAGTTTACATGTGTTGGGCTGAACAGAAGTCTCGAACAGTCTTTGAACATGTGGGTTGCATGACCCTGCTGAAACATAGCTCCGGGGATGCCTTGGGGGAAGGGAACGACTTCGGGCTGTAGCACTTCACGGACGTATCTGTTCCTATTGAGATTACCCTCATTTCGTAGCAAATTGGATAGTCCATGTAACAAAATCGCACTCCAAACCATAACTCCGGATGTTAAGTTACTATGTCGTTCGATAACGCACTCTGGAAGACGGTGTTCACTGGCATAGCGTCTAACACGAATGCTGCCATCATTGTTTTACAAAATGAAGTGTGATTCATCTGAAAAGACAACTTGGTGCCAATTATCTTGCCAGACTCTGTAGTTATGAGCTTATTGCAGACGCAGTCGTCCATGGTTTGCCATGAGAAGGATCCTGTATAAAGGCACCCTTGCACGCAATCCACGCTGCAGCAGACGTCGGCGGATTGACGAAGCTGACATTAATACATCTGTAACAGTAGACCAAAGTGCAGCCAACTGCCTGGAAGAAGCTGTACGGTCATTCACCACCATGCAGAGCAGGTGTCAATCACTGCGCGCTGACGTCACCTTCCGTCGTCCACTGACAGTTTTTCGAGTTCTTCGCTGATCATCAGTTCACTGCTTCCAAACTCGCATCACTGTGGAACTGTTCCGCTGCACACGAGTTCCTATTGTGCGATAGAAAAATCATCCTTCTCAAAGGCCGATAATCCTCCCCCATTCAAACTCCGTACGTTGTTGTAATTTCTCCTTGTTTCGTCGTGGAGGCATACTTAGTTCTCACTAAACGTTCGCGACAAACAAATAATCATTAACTATTTTCAACGTCCCGTTGTAGCCCTCTATTTATACGCTTTCGGCATCCGTTCAGAGAGCGCTGCGCACGCCACTCAAGCTCGATGGCTGTGAAACTTTACTATTTTACGTAACATTCTATAATCAATATTTTCTGCAAAGTTCATTTGATTCTGATGATTCCTCCATGGTGTTTTTTACAAACAGCAGTGTATTTATTTAATTTGAATGACTCTTATGAGAATCTCTTCCTAATCCTCGCTTTGCTTTTCTGAATCTCGATTATTTCTATTCCACAAGAGGCCCGGAAATCTTTGCATTAAAATCGATAGACTTGTTGAAATTTTAAAAAAAAATTTCCTGGTGTAATTTAAAAAAACATTTCCTGGTGTAATTTAAAAAAAACATTTTGGAATAAGTATTTGAATACATTTACTGTGTAAAAAAATCAAGCGAAAGAGAAATTTCATTAATATATATCTAGGCAGTTTATCTTATAAATAAAAGCTATTTTATCATTTATAACTATAAATATATGGCAAAAAATTTGTATGCAAGAAATATGTAAGTAAAATAAAATAAAGAATATATATCTTACGGTTCTAAAGTAAAACATATGAGGTGTGGAAAAAGAAATGAGTGAAATTATTAAAAATAATAAAAAAATGACAAATTTGCTCTCTTTTACATTCATTTTCTAGACATTTTGCGCTACTATTATTTCTAAAAAGTAAGAAATATGTCTCAATGCAAAATAAATGTAAATTTCATTCACAATTTTTTTTAACCTAAGCAATTTTTAAAATTTGTCTAAAGATCTAAATAATTAAATAAAACTTATTGCTTTTTGAGCATTAGAACTCAGGTGTTACTTTTCATATTAAACTATACATATTTATTTTTTAAAAAATGGAGCACGTTTATCTTAATTTTCCACGTAAAGTGATAAAGTTTAAACAGTTGTGTCGGCGTTACATTAATATAAGTTTTTGTTAAGTAGGTAACATGTAGTTAAATGGAATATTTATGTTTCATCTTCTGTCAAATCAATGATTTTTTAATTATGTGAACAACTGAAAAAAATATAATTCCTGTAAAATATTAACAAATGTAATTAAATGCTCGACTTATATTTCCGAAACTGGTTGTTTCTATTAAGTATAATTAGTGTATAGAGTTTATCTTAATTTCAAATTTTCCGTATATTTATGACGCTGATAGTTTGGAACTATTTTTTTAAATATATATATATGCTAATTCATGCAAAAAACACAGCTTGGAATAAAATATGAGAGAGAAAGAACCAAGTAAAAATACTAGCAAAATGCAAGCATTCGTAAAGAAATTTTAAAAACATTTCAATATATTGATATTACATATAATTTTTTTAAATTTTAATTGTATTATATTTAGTTAAAAATAGAATAATATTTTTTTTCTGTTACAATTATTTATACATTTATTCATCTAAAGATACTAAAGTTAAGACGACTCGGTGCCCTTTGAATTTTTTTTTATTTACGCATTTAAAAATTATATTTTAGCATTTCATATAATGTTTATATTCAATAAAACAATATGAGGTGTAATTTTACACAAATTATTCACACAATTTCAAAATTTTAAATTTTTTTTAAAAAAATTAAAATTTTTTACCCCTTTTGCATTTATTAATATTTTGACATTAAATGTTTCTGTAACATTCTTTAAGATGTATTAAACAACTTTACGGATCGATTTTACAATAACTTAATTGGTTTTGAAGGAAAAAATAAATTGTTATACATATGCTAAAATTCAACAAAAAATCCGATATCTCCTACATTCGAATTTTTTTTTTAAAAAAATTATTCAGTTTATAGCAAAATGTATCCCTAATTTTGCTACATGCATGATTTATAACACACACAGAAAAAATGAAAGTGATGGGTCAATAATTGTGGAAGGAGTAGCATTTTGAATGAACTAATGTATTGAAAAAACACAAGCTGAGAAAAATCATTTTAAAGTTTATACTTCGAAAAAAATTATTATTATAAGCATAAATAAATTTAAAATACCATTTTAAAATATTAGCTATACATTTTCTTCAAAATAATTGCTTTTTCATATTAATTGAACCCATGTTTTCTATGAATGATACGTTTTTACACAATAATAATTGCACATAAATATCAAGAAAACTCGAAGAAAACGTTAAAAAAATTTTTTTTTTCATGTTGTAACAGAAGTTTTAAAATCTTTTGCTTAGCACAATATTTAAATAATACATTTGTATGAAAAACATATGATGAAAAGAACTGAAATTATAAAATTGTCAATATGAAATGCCTAAATAAAAAATATTTACATTCACACATTTTATAAAAAAAATTACTTTATTGTAATATCTCAGAAATATCCTGCTTTATATGTAACTCCTTCCTTTTTTTAATTAATATTTTTCTTTTTAAAATAGCTTTTTTTATCAATTTGCGTGCATGCTGGTATTTGGTGTTTTCCGTTTGATTCCAAGTAATCTTTTACGGGATTCGAGCATCACACGAAGATCATGCGAACATTTCCCCAAAGGTATATGTAATGCTTTTTGGGTCTCTCACACAATAGAGTACATTTGTTGAATCCACAAATTGCTTCCATTACGGCATGTGTAACTCTGTCTTTACACACAAATATCTCCTTTGAACACTTTGACCAAATCATGTTGTGCAAGCTTTCATTAGCGTTTTAGAATACGTAATTTACGCACCTTTCCAAAAGTTCATTTGAAGCAAGCCGTTGATAAATAGAAAGGATATGTGGCAAAAAACTTTCGTTGATTGGAGTCGCAACATGTTGTTTATGCAAACCTGGATTTTATCCTTTTGCTTTTTGGGACTGGTAAAAACACAATGAGTCTGCACCGATTGGACATTTCGAATGCTGAGTCTTTTGCTCCGTCGAAATGCTGTGATATAAAGTAGTATGTATTGCTTTTTTCATGGCAGGAACATTGCCTTTGTTTTTAGTATAGCTTTTTGGTAGTATAAAGTTAATTTTTTAATTGTTGTCTCTTTTAATGTGCCGTGGCCTTTTCTTCCCAATGAAATTCCACGGGCCCTCGATTCCTTGGCAGCATTTCGTAGACGTGCCCAAACTTTTGCTGACATGATTAATGCACTCCTCTTTTTTTACCTCAATCTTATCCTCATACACATTATGTTCTATTAAATAGTTGAAGGTTTTACAATCCTCATCAGACAGTAAGGTGCAATAACGAAATCCCAACGCTTGTAATCTTTCCCTGAGGATCAATGCAGCCTCCATTTCCATCGAAGTTGATGAGCCGGAATTATTAACATTACATCCTTCCTGTGTTCTTCAAACCAAATGTTATATTCTGCTCTTAACTCTCCGAGTTCTCTTTTTGCTACAGAACAATTGCTACATAACTTGCACATGAATTCAAATCAATTACATAGCCTGTAAGTATATCAATAACACAAGCTATGCCAATCAAAGATGTATGTCCACGTGTCAACCAGCTACCATCAAATGAAACACTTTTATCTACAACGGGAACATCAGTTGGTGCTTCGTAAGCATTTCACACTTCACTATGTACTTCTCTCAGCAAATTCTCTGCAGCAATACCATGGGCTTTGTGAAGAAGTTTAGGACATTTGCTATAAGTTCTCGAGGAAAAAGTGAATATATTTACTGCCATGCAAAATTTTTCAATTGCAGAGTGACCTTTTCCAATATTAGAGAATGCTTGTGTGACACGTAAATTAATATCAGGAACGGTATTACCCTGCCTTTCATTAGACGTTTCTACAGCACAAACTTTTTCAGCACAAGAATTGCAAGTTAAATTTACCACGTAGGAAAATCCTACCTTGTTCCCAAGACCAAGCTTTAGAGTTTACTTGTCACAGTCAGGGCATTTTAGTTTTATAAACATTTTGCTGATTTGCTCCAAAATTCACAATAATAAAATGTCCAAATTCAGAATGTTCAGTTTTTTCAGGATAAAATAATTGCTTAATTCTGATGTTAGAAACTGATTTGTTTTTTTCTGTAACACATGTATTCACAGCATCACTACAGCAACATTTGTTGTTCATTTGAGCAGAATGGTTTCTATGTTTTACTCTTGGCATTTTAAAGAAATATCTCCAAGAGATAATAAGAAGATAATATTGAAATCTCAGCTGTTTCAGCAATAGTCTTTAAAAGACAGCAATCAGTAAAAGTCTTTAAAAGACAGCACTCAGTAAAAGTCTTTAAAAGACAGCAATCAGTAAAAGTCTTAAAAAAGACTGGTTTTTTTTTTTTTTGAATGTAAAACTAGCACGATAAAAGCAAAACAAACGAAAGAAGCGCCAAAACAACAACAAATAGCTTGTAATAAATGTTGTAGTCACTAAAAAGTACGATAAAGCGTTGCAGTTATGGTTAAAACAAAGTAAAATTTATTTTTGAAAAGTAGTTGATAAAAATTAGCTTAAAATCACTGACACCTCTCAAAAGGGGGCGTGGTTGAATTTCTAAATTTATTTGTTTACATTTTTCAAATGAAACTTTTTCCGACTTCCAATTTTTTAGCATACAAAAGTGATGTATCAATCGAAAGGTACTCGTTCCATGAATAAAACTAAATAAAAATAAAAAAAACGATAAATGAGTCATTTTTGCGGTACCAAGTTACTTTAATTGAGAAAATATGGTTTTACTCTTGGAATTCTCAATGAGAGATTTATAGCCACATATTTTAAAGATTGCAAAAAATATTTCCATCAAGAATATTGATAAATAATTTAAAGATTTATAATAGGGTTTGCTGCCCCGATATCCCGGTGATTTTTCTAATCCCGGGTTTTAATTTTTGTCTAAATTATATTTTGAAATTTTTTTTCAAAGTATTGTAAATCTGGTATTACACTTAATGTATCTTATTTCCTTTTTTGTATTGTATACGTTTAATGGCAGTTTTCTTACGTGTTGAACCTTTAAGGTTTCGATTAGGGTGTGTATATTAAACCATGAAATTTTATATGTTTTCTGTTATTTACTTCTGTAACTTTCTCCGCATCACGAGTGAGGTCAGAAAACGGACATTTCTCCCACCCTCAGGATGCCCGGTGTCAGCTAACTTTGACAGAGGCAATTAGAATTTTTGGAAGACATCTAGTTGGGGTTCAGCCCTACGACCCCGGAATTCCGAAACCAAGGGATTTTTTTTCTAATCCCGAAATCCCGGTATCAAAATAACTAATTCCGGGATTTAATTTTTGCCTAAATTATATTTAAAACATTTTTCCTCATAAACGTTTTCTGAGAATTCAATTCTTCAAAAAATTTATATTTTGTTTATGAAATATGTACTCAGAATTTTTTTGTGCAATTATAAGTGCTATAGGTAAAAAATATAAGTGCCCTGCTCTCACATTTCTCGTATGGGAGGACGTTACACACAGACATAATTGGCTCTCTATAATGCTTACACAATAATATAAGAAACATCTCAAGGATAGATTTTGTCACAGTTCCTTCTTGAATTAAATGCCGTTAAATGTAAGGGACGTGCTTGGAAGACTTGAGATACTTCAAATCCCATTGAATTACTAACAGCTCATGCAAATGGATCTTCAAATGAGGTAACACTTGAAATTGATTCATATTATAATTCAATAACTGGATGAAGTTATGTGTACAAAAATCATTAAGTGTACCAGGAGAAAACTAAATAAAGTTATCAAAGAGGTATATGCACCAATGCAGTCTATTTTATTTGAGACACTGTCATCAAAAATTCAAAAAGAAATGTCTTTCTTTTGAAAATGGAGGGAGACATGGTGAATACCTGAAAAGAATATACTCCTATTTACTGACGATAATACCTACTAGTAAAGAATCCGAACGTGCATTTTCTTTGACAAGACAATTTGTAAGAAAAATAAGAATCCGTTTCAACAATGAAATGCTGGAGGAGCTGTGTTTTTATAAGCTTATTTACAAAAACGCAAAAAATGAAGATATTCTATTTTTTTAAAATTTCATTATGTCCTATTTTTATTTGTTTTTTATGAAGAATTAATTTTTTTATTTGTTTCATTAAAATAATATTAAATAAATTTTTATTTATATTTTCAGTTTTATTATGCAATTTCAACTATGCTAATATGTAGGTATTTTTAATAAATTGTCGAATCCTAATCCCGGGACCGATTCCGGGATCCCGGGAATTGGATAATGTAATCCGAAATTCCGGTATTGAAAATTTGACACGGGATTTCAAACCCTAATTTATAATTTCAAAGAGATTTAAATAATAGAACCCATTTTTTACTACAAATTAAATTTTATTGCAAGAATATGAAGCAAATACCCCCTTTCGGAGGAAAATAACTTTTATGTATTTAATTTTTAAAAAAAAGAATTATTCATAAAAGATATTTTTATATTAAAAATAAGGTTCTTAAACTTAAAAATTTCCATTATAATTAAATTATTTAATAATTATATTATTTATTCTTAGAAATATATATTTCTAAATAATACAAGGGTATATTTGATGGTTTTTCTAATAGGCAACCGATAGCTAGTGGAAAGTTTTTTAAAATCAATTTTATTTTGATATCTAAAGCTTTCTGTAATGAGCTTGCCACTTGAAGTATCGAAATATTGCTTCATTTCTTTTTATAACTGCTGTTATATAATTTTCAAACATATTTCATATTCTATGAATGAATTTCCATAATATCTTTCATTTTTCTTAATATGCCCTCTGTAACAAATTAAGTTGAATTTTTAAGGTCTTTAGAAATTATTAAAGGGTATTCGAACATACAATTAGTTTTAAAGAAAATATTAAAACGATATATTAGCTATAGATATATGGTTGTAATGCAAATTTTTTAATTGGAAACGTTAAAAAGTTTTCCTATCTCTACAAATAAGGCAAAAGGTTTACAGAAGTAAGTAAATGAACAAAATATACAAAACTAAATAAAAGACGAAATGCAACAGAAAGTTACAAAATCCAATAAACAAGTTTCAACATTAGATTTAAAATGTTTCAAACTAATGTCAATGTAGATTTACTGTAAATTTGTTAGAACTGTTTCGTTGTCAGCTGATTTTAAGAGCGCGCATTTTCTTTATTTTTACACATTTAAGTAAAAAGAATGAATTATTTGACACTATTCACACAAACAGTTCGACAGTCATGAAGTTTAGAAGGGCACAGATTAATTCTAATATAAGTTACTATTTAAAATTACTAGAAAGTACCTGAGAGAATTTTCAGTAAAATAATACTGTTTGCGTGCTAGTCTTTGTAGAATGGACATAAAAATCTTTAATTATGTGTTTTGAAGTTGGGAAATATTACTGATTGAACGTATAAATTTTTCCAGATTGTGACCTCATTTTCTTCTAAATTTTTTCATATAAAAGGAGTTGAGAATATTAACTCAGAAATCAGTATATCGCTTAGCTGTATTCTTATCTAAGAAATCAGCCCTTTTATTTCCAAAGATTCCAATAGAATCACAAACAAAGGCAGTGGCTATATATATACATCTAAATTATTTTGAGCATTTGTGCATTATATTCCTAAAAGAAAATATTTTAAAAGTATTTATAAGGAAGAAAGGGAATCTGAGAAAATAAACAATTTAAGCACTTATAGAAACATTTTTTTGCTGCATGATGCGTTAAATGTTATGGTTAATGATTATAAATTCATAAGAACAAATTATTCAATATAAATTTTGAATACGATATGTTCGTTTTCAGTCTCATTTCTAAAAATGTCAAAGTTAAAATAAACACTTTTAATTATTTTCCATTTGTAAAGTTACCAAATGGAAAAACTTCTCCATCCTTACATTGTAACTAATTGGGCGGATACCACTCTATTCTGAATAATGAGGGAGATCTTTAAGAAGCGCTAATCAAACATGTTATGGAAATATCGTAGAGGGATTATACATGAAACAAATATTTTGGATTATAAGGGCATTAATAAGAGAAAAGCCAGAAATTTCGAAAATTTATTCATAACTAATTCTACGATGACAACAGATAACATACAATGAAATTCGCTAATAAATATACTGAAAGAGCTTTGAACTTGTCTTCTTATTTGGAATAGGACCCTAAGCACTTGAGCCAGTGTAATGAATTGCAAGCAGATAAAAGCATCAATATTAGAAATCAGGCCATAAGTATTCTGCGAAATGCAGCTTAATCCTCTCTGAAATTTATAGCAATTATTTAAAATACAAATTATGTCTTTTTCCAATAAACTTTATTTTCAGAACGAAATTTAAAATATTTAACTTCTTTTTTTGTGCAGTTAATTAGATAAAATCTAAAAACAAATGAGTAATATATGCTAAATAGTATTACCCTTCTTCTAGCCTAGTGAACTAACCCAGGGACAAAATTTCAAAACTCTCATGCCAAAGGCTGGAGCATATTAAGTGCTGATACCTTGTCGTCACATACATAGAGTGCGTAGCGATAGAATGGGAAAAGTAAGTGATTTATCACATATCAATAAATAGCAAATCTGTATGCTTTAGTACCTGGGATCATCGATTTTGGAACAACCTATTTCGTGGACTGCTGAAGAGTTGCCGTTGTGAGTACTTATTAGAAATGGTAATAGATAGTCAAACACGAAGTATTACTTCATTAAGAAACTGAAGACTGATACGCATTGTGCGCCATGACCCAAATGCTTACAACAGTCTATAACATTATTAACTACAGCTGTGGCGACACAAATAGTGTACCTCAAAGCACAATGCAACACAAACTGTTGTATATAGGCGTAAGCAACAGGCAGACAATTAGCATACCTGTGCTGACTGCACATAATCGTCAACAGCCCCTGCTATGGCCAAGGAACCCTGACATTGACCCGTAAAAGAATGATAGAATCAAAAACGACTATCTGGTCATTAATTTATAGATAATTGAAAAAACCCTGTGGTAATGTGAACACAGGAAAATTCGGAGCTTTTAAATTAGATCATTAATAAAACATTCCAGGAGATTAGAGATTTTGAACCTTAGAAACAAGATTTCAAGATGTTCTTTTGAAGAATCTTGACTTTAACTTCAATTTGGTAGTTCTAATTCTCAAAAAGTCTGAAATAAGTTAAAAGAAGTTGATGAGAGAGAAGTACCGCGTTCTTAAAAAAATCAGAATATTAGAAAATCAGATGAATTAGAAATACATTTATTATGAAGCAAATTCAAAATAGTAAATAAACTTTTCTTTTTACCTTTTGGAAAATCTCGATTATTAGTATAAGTGAGTCGTCGCTACTAAGAAAGTTTCGTGCACGCATATTATAAGAAGTTCGTTTAATACATTGTACCTCCAGGCACTTTCCTAAGAGAGGAAGCAATCAATGACTCATATTACCCAAACGGAAAACTTTAACTTCTTTGCCTGCCTATTGAAGTAAGTAACAAATGCGGATTTATCTGGACAGGAAGGAAAAGTTCAATGTTTTTCCCAGGGCAGTTCTCGTGCATGGTATTTCATACCTATCATCTAACTTTTTTGATGCTCCCTCCAAAATATTTATTGAAAATAGATGATTCCTCGTGTAGCTGATTTTAATGTCATATTCTTAAAGAAAGGGGTTAGCCTGAGGGGAATTCTAAATGTAGATATTTGGATACCCCCACTTTCAAGTGTGTCATACGAGTGTATTTCTGTTACAGTTCTGAATAAATGACCACGCTTTAAAATCTTTCTTACGCTATTGCTCATTATTACAGTTATGATGAAGAAATGTGGCGTTTAAGAGAGTAATTTAAGAGATACAGTATTTAATTGGTATAGTACTACTGTATTTTTGGAATGAGAAAGGTTCTTTCAGGTGATGATGAGGATGAATAAAGTTATGAGAAATACAATAGCAAACTTATGATTCTACTGAAATTGATTCAACTTTATAAGAGGAGAACACTATTGAGATAGAAACAGTTTGGAGGAATGTAATTTGAAAGTAGACAACTGTAATTGCAGGAACCACGAGAAAAAAGAAAAAATAAGTTTAAAATATTCTTACTTCAAAGAACAAAGAAGTTGACTTCTCTATGTTTGATTAAAAAAAAGATTCAACAATCGTTTCATATTCACTCAAGAAAAATTGGAATTGTTTTTTTCTTTCAGCAGTACATAGTGATGAAAAAAAAATAGTTTCATGTACAGTACCTTCTTCATTTGGTTTTGATTAATGCCTTAAACAATATTTTTCGATAATTTAACTGAAGAAGCAGTTGCCATTACTGATGAAATGATAGCTTCATATTCAATGGATAGAAAATACAATTATTAGCCTCTGGCAATATTTTTTCTATTGTTAAACCTTGCTGCAATATTTCGTTAAATACTTAGAAACCACCTACTTAAACATCGAACCTGGAGCTGATTTTTAAAGTGCTTGGATTTCGATTAACAGAAAAATTTTAAAAAATGATAGGAAAGCAATGCTTCCACGAAATGTAAAAGAAAATTAGAATCCAGAGAAAATATAACACTTACTAGCAACAAAGACAAAATGAGTGTATAAATGATGTACCGAATGTCCTAATAGAAAGCGCAGGGAAACTAAATTTATGTGTGAAAAGTATGATAAACGTATTTTATTTCCTATTTTTCTCTTTTCACCTTTGCACACATATTTTACAGTAAAAATAAAATGCAAATACCTAGGGTAGAAGAAACCTTTCGTGCATTATTCCATTTGTTTTTTTTTTTTTTTCGCGCGAGAAAAGACGAGTTAAGATGTTGAATTGTTGATAGAAAATTTTTTTAAAAAAATAATAATAAAATGCAGTTGTATCCGAAATAGAATCAGACAAAGTCATTTATTAGGATTTAGCTTTAGGACCAATGTTCTTTTCTTCATGAAAAATGGATGGATCAAAAGGAGAAAAATGTGTAGTTGAAGGAGACTGACAAAAATTCTTAGAGGGGTTACCAGTCAATTTTTTTTTATAATCGAATTGGGAATTTTCAGAAGAATGATTTTAATCATCTGTTGTAATAATTTAGTTAGACTCATGTTTGGAAGCTATATATTAAACGGTATGAAATTTGAAGTTTTAGTTAATAACTTACACTGTTTTACTAAAGTTCTATTTGGCCGTATGTGTGTGTTTTTTGTACATACGGCCAATAGAACTTTATATAGAACGGCCAATAGAAATTTTTCATATATATATATATAGAGAGAGAGAGAGATGAAAGATATTTTATATAATTTATCAAAATCAAGAAAAAATAAATTATAAGAACAAAGGACATAACAACAATTAACGTAATAAAAATATAAAGAAAGAAATGAAGATCCAATCAATAAAAGAAATACAAAAAAGAACCTAGCGAGTCAAAAAGCAATTTCATACTTAGGACAGAATACGCGTGTGGTTTAACTAATTAGAAGTCACCAACCTTTTCCCTTTGCAACTCGGTAGGAAAAACGTAATAAAATAAACAGGAATTCAAAGTATATATAAACTCACAGAAAAAGTATGAGAAAGCAACCGACTTTTCTGCAACGAATTCTCCTAAAATCGTAAAGTAGAAAATTACAGAAAGAATTACCTAAGAAAAAGAATTCTTCAAAAAAAGAACTTTACAAAATATCTACTAACAGAACTTTTTCCAAGAGATTCAAGAGTCTTGTAATTAATGGAAAATTACTTTCATTGAGTAAAAATCCAAATTATACATAAACGCATCCTTTAACCCTTTATCTACCGACGGTACTTGCAAGTACCATTTACTTTAAAATTACATAGAATAACAATTTTTACGAATACTCTGATGATTCTTAGCAGGAATATTCTTTTAAATCTACGCTTCCAAGATATATGGCAGCACACGTGTTCTATAATGAGTATTTTAGCGGGGAAGGCGAATAGTTTTAGCAAAAATTGCGTTTTAAGCTGACATTACTCGGAATGCGAAGATTGTCATTCTGTGGTTCCGAAAAAGTAGTTAATGTAAAACGGTAAGTGCCTTATTTTTTTTGTATGTTAATGAAGAACTCAAAAACGATTTGACTATTTATTTCGAATGACACATTTGATTATCTTTAATTAATTAATTAGCGCTACGGATTAAATTTCCCAAAGTTGAGTGTTTTGTTTTTGTATATCCCTTAATTTCTATTGTAGTGATTCAAAAAAATATTACATTAAAAAAACTGCAGTAAACCATAATGCGGTAGATAAAGGGTTAAACCCAGGATGCAAAGATAGATGCCAAGAGAGATGATAATCAAATTTAATAGGCTATAATTTGGTTGGTTGTCAACAATGAAGAATTTTTTAAATGTGTAAGATGTTCAAAATGTGTGTGGAAAAAATGTAAACTGTGAGAAGATTGTTATAATATAATCTTCACAACAAGACCTCTAACATATTGACTTTGAGATGCTATTGTTGTGTGGTAGTAGTCAGACGATTAATGTACGTATTTAAGATGAATATAAGTTCTGAAGAGAAGTTAGAAGAGTTGTCATAATCTAAGTAGCATAGGAAGAATTTCTTGGTATTTTTGAGATTATCTATTTTGTGGGTAAAGTTATCATTTCTAAGCAAAAAATTCAAAATATTTTATTTCTGTAAATTTATAAATGTAAACTGCTCTTCCTTAAAGTAATTTTAATTACATGAAATTTAAAAGATTCTCTTTTGTAAAGAAGTGTTATTGATTACATTATTTTTAATAAAATGCAAGTCTATATCCAAGAATTCAACAGTATTATAGTTAAGGTTAGTTTTTAGGTGATTGAGATAGTCAGGGTAGAATGTAATATTTAGTTTGAATTAGCTATTTTTTCCGAAAACTATTAGATCAATCATATAACGATAAGTAAATAAGATTCATTAATAACATAATCAGTACAAAAGCAAATACAGGCTAGCTAAGCAACTACTAGAAGCTAGAGGAAGCAAGTGTGTCTCCAGTGGATACCATCGCATGTGGGTGTGCCTGGGAACGAGGCAGGTGATGAGCTGGTTGGTAAGGGTTGTGATCTCCCTAACCCCAGTTGCTCTGTCTTGAGCCGTTCTGAAATTCATTTCCTCCATAGCACTAAAAGGAATATTACTTGGCGAAATCCTCCTGCTCACCACTGGTACGCAGATAAAAGTCCTGGCCCATCTCTACTGTGAAGGATATCCAGGGCTCTTCAGAAGGCCTTGGCGCACTTTAGAAGCGGTCACCTGTGTGGTATGACATTTTTTGTGAAGTGGGTAAAGTCTTTCTTTATCTGTCCTTGCTCTCTCCCTTCTTCTCAGGCTCATATTCTGGACTGCTGGGGCATTTCCCTGGAGAAGTTGTTTGGAGATTCAGACCTGATTTGGGACATTCGGAAAGGTCAAATAGACTTGATGCAGGCTTTCCTGCTCCAAGGGGATTTGGAACAACATGATTTTTATAGAATAAGCACAAAACAATATCCATGCAATTGAAATTTATTTAGTTTTCATGGTCCTCTTAATTAAAATATCACTGCAAAGTACTTTTAAAAATTTGAAGTAACGGATTTCTTTATCTTTCGTAATACTCAGGTCTACTTTCGTAGGAATAAATATATTAAAGAAACTGAAAAATATACAATGACTTTAAATTTTTATTAATTTAAAAAAATTATTTCTCTTAATATTCACTTTGAATTTTAAATCAAATTATTATTATTTAATAAAATAGATAGTATTTTAGGAAAATACCCAATTGTATACCGAAGGACTCAAAAAGTTACACATATACTTTTTTCCAATTGTATTATACATTTTTGCACCCGTGTAAATTTTTAAAGAGAATTAACAGGAAATGAATAAAAGGAACTAACCTATCTACTTGGACCTTTTTTAATTAAAATATTTAGATTAGATTGTACAGTAATGCTGTTTCATTTAATTATTCAGTACGCTTTTGAATATAAACTTCATATTACGCGAACAGCTCACCGTTATTTTTTGAACGAAATCTTTTTTTCACAACTAACTTGTCTACTCATCCGCTAGTTTTTTGAACCTTGCGGTAATCACGAAATTTGGCTTCGTTGATTGTCGGAGGTTGATGCAGACAAAAACAGTGCTATAAACGACCTTCTACAGTGATGTTAATACATACTAAAATTATTTTAATCATAATATATTAATGTTCATTGCATTTCTGTACCTTTGTGTCGTGGGATTTGTACTTGATACTTACCTGGGTCTTCGGCCTTGATTGCCAAGTAGCAACAGATGGCTTTGCTTCCGTCATGAGTTACCGTTTGAGTAGTGGTGTCGTTTAAGAGCCTGGTGTAGATCGTATTAAATCTGTCAAGATTCTGAGTTTTCCTGTTATCGTAGTGTGAAAGTTTGGAGAATAGACTGCCATTTTAGGTATCATCTTCCATATACTGAGGTTCAGAATTGCAAGATTAGTCATCTCGTGTAGCGTTGAAGTATGACACTAATAAATAATTGATCCCTTAAAACATCTTAGCTTAATGGTTTAAATCGAGACCTTTCTAAGGCTTTACTTGAATGCAGTTAGTAGAGAGAGAGAGTTACTTGTGAATGAAATTAATAGATAGTAGATAGATAATTCCACTTAAAAATGCCATTACTTATGCCATCCGTTCCGTATAGTGGATTTAATTTAACCTCTAGATACTTGGATAACACATTGTAGCAGTTTGAAGGGTGAAAAACTAATTCAAATGTCCAAATACCATTTCATCACTTCACTCTAATCCTTCCCCAAAAGTCATACAATTCTACGTAGTATGATCCAAAATTTCAGGGACAAGATGTACAAAACCTTACCATGAATAGTTCACAGCAACAAAGCACGATCATCTTCAAAGTAGTCCCCTTAGGCGCCGATACACAATGTTGGTATAACTTCAGGAAGAACAGCTGGAAACCATTTTCTCAACCTTCCGTAAGGCTTCCTGAGATGCTGCTTTCACCTCGCCCAATGATACAAAATAAAGCACCCGTAAATGTTTTTTCATTCATTGAAACAGGTAAGGGTCGCAGCGGAAGGAATAAAGTCTGGTGAATAAAGGAGGGAAAGGGGAAGCACATTGGGGTGAGTTATGACGAAGAACTCTTTTACCATTTGAGATTGATACGCTGGTGCTTTGTCTTGCAGAAGCTACCAGTCACCACTCTGCTAGAAGTGAGGCTGTTTACCACGGATGGATTCCCTCAATCGATTTAAAATGCATAAATAATGCTCCTTGTTAACTGAATAAATTCTAAACGCGCAATTCCTTGAGAATCAAAAAATACTTCTATCATTATTTTCCCTTTTCTCCGATCCAGCCGGAATTTTTTCGATCGCAGCGTGAGCCGGGTTATTTCTATGTTGAAGACGCATGCTTTGATTGGATGTCAAACAAATAACACCACGTTTTTCCACCTGTAATAATATGATTCAAAAAACCTGGGCCCTTGTTAGCTTCATCGATTAAATCACCCGATATTGACATTTGCTTCTTCTTTTATTCAGCTTTCAATAATCGAGGGACAATGTGCTGAGATACTAGGTGCATATTGCGATCTTCCATTAGAATGCATTGGAAACTTGTTTTCAAGAAGTGTGTAGCCTCAGCACTTTGTGCAAGTGTTTGGGAACAAACTTTTAGAACGCATTCAGACACCAACGCAACATGGCAGCAAACGAACGAGATATTTGTTATGGCGAGAGTATGAGTTGTTGCGTCAAGTGGATCTGACGACTTTGGTTGATGCGTCAAATGGGTCTGACGACTTTGGTTAATGCATCAAATGGGTTTGATGCGTCAAGGAGGTCTGACGAGTTTGATTGTTCTTGTTGTGGATAGATGGCACCATGACAGATCAGAAGGTTTTGTGTTTTTTCTTTTCAGCCAGGGACACCAATGTGCTGGATTAGAACCCGCGATTTAGGGATTCGTAGCCCAGTAACATGACCACTAGACAAAAGTGTTCACTTTAGTCCGGAGGCTGTTACAGGCTTATATAGGAACCGCTACACAGCCCATTAGAAAAAAAATAGCTTTGAGTCAATAAATATGGTTTCGCGAGCAGTTATGTCCGGTGGTTTGGCGAAATTCAGCAACCACTCTACGCCGTGAGCCATTATGCCGATTCGGAACCGTCTTCTTCTAGGATTTATGGGAAATACGGTTATAGATGTTTTCCTGAGCATGGGCTTTGATAAATCTTTTAATAAGGTTTGTGTATAGAATAGAAGATCATAGAACGAGAAGTTTTCTGCATGATTTAAGCACCCTTTTTTAACTAGAAAGTCAGCTTTTTCGTTGGCAGTTCGTTGGAAACCCACCAAAGACAGTAATTCAGTGTAGGACTATAACTATATTTTTTTCAAGTGATACCAGGTTCTTAAGATGATGACGAGAATTCAATATCTCCTGTGTTATAGGATTATTATCAGGAACGACAACCAACTAAACAGCTCTCAATCGCTGAGGATAACAACTCTTGTGAATTTTTACCAAGCGGTACTGCATCTGGAACAAAGCCGTGCGAATTACTACAATTTCACCGTTAAACGCAGTTCCTTGACGCACAAAGAGGTAGAAAGAAAAATTTCAGGGAAAACCCGGCATCTACTATAAGGTTATCTATCATACAGGAGCCACTTTGTGGTTCGGGGTAAAAAATACTTATTACTTTGAGAGCGAAGGCTCTCAAAATATACTGGTCTATTTTCTCCATAACTTTTTCTGCAATACTACTATGCGATATTGGTCTATAGTTACGGAGATAATTAAGGTCCCTGGCTTTCTTATGTATGGGTATAATGATAGAGGTTCGCCATTTAGGTGGTACAATATAGGGTTTATATAAAAACCGACTTTTAAAAAAAACCGGTTTTCAGATTCAACATTTCCAAAAAACTGGTTTTAGCCGGTTTTCGAATCTTTGTCAAAAGATAGAGCAAGGAAAAATATTTTATTTAACTTATATAAAATAATTTAAAATAACAAGATCAATATCAAAGTCAAAATATTTTAAAAATTAAGAATTACTTACACAAAATAACGAAAAATCGAATGAAAATTTCCAATAAGTTTTTTGTTATTTTCACTAATTTTAATTTCTCCTAAGAAAATAAGATTTAAAAAAAACATAAAACATCCACAGAGTTGGGAATACATCTTTTTCTTATTTTGAACTCAATATTAACTTAAATTGAAAATACTCGTTCACTAACATCTGAGCTTGTTTTTGTAGTTTTCAGGGCATCAAATAACAAATCTGAGTTTTTTGTTATTTTGTTCGTTTACTCAAATAATGAAAATTCATCTTTCAGTATCTTTGGATTCTTTGGAAAGTTTTTCTTCGAGGTCTTCAAGAAACTAACGAATTGATTTTTTCCTTGCTTCCTTTTAAAAAACTTTGCTCTGATGAGAAGTTTCTTCGATTTTCTCTTCATCAAAATCAGTTTCCGCATAAGAATTTGGAAATATTCTTGACAGTATCCTTCCAGATAGCTTAACAGTTTCGGTTTTTGAAATTAAAGAAAATGTACTCGGTTTCTTCACTGAAATGGAAATTTTTTTGTGAATTTTACAAATACAGCAAAAGTGTTGCTAACTTTACTTGTCTTCTTTCTTATAAGGCTCCTAATAATTTCAAACTTAGTTAAGTGCTTAAAGTTTTTGGTTCATTTTATAGAAACGAAAACATACCTTTATTTGTTAATAAATTGGTATCTCGTCGTCCTAAGACTTCTGCTTCTAGTCGAATCAGTCCCAAGAATTTATGATGATCTAAAAATTTAGGATGTTGAGCTTCATTTCACATATAAGAAGAACCAAAACATTCAATTTTAAGACAACACATTATTTTACTGCCAGAAAATAATGTAATGCTATCGTATTCTCCATACTATTCCACCTTGCTTTGCAGTCAAAAATTAAATTAAATTCCTTTTCTTCTTCTTTTTTGAGATAATTTTGGAGAATGGTGTTTCTAATGGAGATTTTCTAAAGAACTTACAAATTTTTCCAATTTGTGAAATTGAATGGTTGTAATTGTCAAACAAAACATGAATATAATGTTCTTGGTTACAAATATAACATGAAGAATCTGTATAATCGTTATATTCGTATTCGTCTTCATCTTCCGATTCCTCACTTGAAGCATAAATTTTGGCTTCAGCTTCAGCCATTTAAATGATGCTATATGAATCAGCTATATGGATTCTTTAAACCGGTCTTCGTAAATTAAAAACCGGTTTTCAAATGTGACAGCGAATGGAAAGAGTTGGGGTTCCTTAATGGAGAGTCCCATTCTCCTTGCGACCTGTCAATACCTGTGGGTGTCGCAAACTTCAGAGTCCAGACTGGACATGACTACCTCAGAAAGCACCTTTTCAGATTTGGTTTTGCTGATTCTCCAACGTACCCACTTTGTTCTAATGGAGATATGTGTGGAGACCACCTGGACTCTTGTCCTGGACTTACCGACATAGTAGCTATTAAGGCTCCTAACAAATTCTCTTTTTACGTGTGTATCTCAGAACTATATTGGGCTGCCCGACATAGACTGATAGCAGTCATGCCTATAGGTCTGGCGTAGGTTAAAAAAAATCATTCAGTGGTGAAACTTACTTCTAGCACAACACAAGTTGCAATTGTTCGCATCGATAAATTCAGGTCACACGTATGCAGGAAACGGTCCTGCTTCTCGTCATTAATAACATAATTTAAAATTAACAACTGGTATATACCTAGTCTAAACAGAAATTGTTCAATGATTTTTTCTTTAAAAATTATCACAAACAAATTATTGCTGATATCACTTACAAAACACGCCGTTTGCTAGTTTTTATCATTGAAAAATGGATGTTACATTAGTAAACTGAGCCATTTTTGCATGACTCTTTTTTTAAAGGCAATGTTATTTTAAAAAGTCTGCATGGAGTTTCCATTATGCTGTATTTTCACTTATGAATTTAATTTTATTATTGTTATCAATTCATCATTGATTCAATAATGATTTTTATAGAAGTAGTTTATGTAAACGCAGACAGAAAGAAAAAAATTACTTTTTATATATAGTCCTGATTTTATATACAGTTGGAATAAATATTTAGTAAGTAATCAGAAAAAAAAATAATGACATTTCGTTGTTTTTGAATGAAAATATCACTATCACTAACCGTTAATACAACTTTCATAAATTAAAACAGAATTATGATACATGTAGATTTGTACGAGTATAAGTAGCCAATTTCTTGGTTGAAATTGGTATTTACTTCCCTTTTCTGTTAATTATTATTTTACTTAAATTTGGTCCAGACTTGTTTCTTATGTCTTTTAAACTATGTGTAAATAAATTAGTTAACTAAAGAAAAAAGACTATTTAACAAAATGCTCCTCTTGAGAATTTGGTTCCATGCTAACACAATAAATAAATACATTTGTCAATCAAGTTAAAACTCAGATATTGTGAAGTAACTGAATAAATTTTTGTTGAGTTTTGGAATTTTCAATTTAAAAAAATTGCTCAGAACCGTGTTACGCTGCTTACAACTCGTATCTATTTTCTTTTTAAAGAAAAAATATTTAAAGTACATTTAAAAATAAATATCTTTGGATTAAAAGAAGTAACTGCTTAAGAAGACTTGGTACCACAAAAATGACTCATTTATCGTTTTTTTATTTTTATTTAGTTATATTCCTTGGACGATTACCTTTCGATTGATAGATCACTTTTGTATGTCTGAAAATTAGAAGTTGGAAAAGATTTTATTCGAAAAATGTAAACAAACAAATTTAAAAATTCGACCACGCCCCCTTTTTAGAGGTGTCAGTGATTTTAAACTAACTTTTATCAACTATTTTTCAAAAATAAATTTTACTTTATTTTAACCATAACTTCAACGCTTTATCGTACTTTTTAGTGACTACAACATTTATTACAAGCTATTTGTTGTTGTTTTGGCGCTTCTTTCGTTTGTTTTGCTGTTATCGTGCTAGTTTTATTTACGTTTTACATTGGGGAAAAAAGTCTTTTTTAAGACTTTTACTGATTGCTGTCTTTTAAAGACTGTTGCTGAAACTGCTGAGATTTCAATATTATCTTTCCTATTATTATCTCTTGAATATTTCTCTTAAAAATGCCACGAGTTAAACGAAGAAATCATTCTGCTCAAATGAACAGCAAATGTTGGTGTAGTGATGCTGTGAGTACATGTGTCACAGAAGAAAACAAATTAGTTCCTAACATCAAAATTGAGCAATTATCTTATCCTGAAAAAACTGAACATTCTGAAATTGGAAATTTTATTATTGTGAATTTTGAGCAAATCAGCAAAATGTTTATGAAACTAAAATGCCCTGACTGTGACAAGCAAACTCTAAAGCTTGCTCTTGGAAACAAGGTAGGATTTTCCTACGTGTTAAATTTAACTTGCAATTCTTGTGCTGTAGAAACGTCTAATGAAAGGCAGGGTAATACCGTTCCTGATATTAATTTACGTGTCACACAAGCATTCTCTAATACTGGAAAAGGTTACTCTGCAATTGAAAAATTTTGCATGACAGTAAATATATCTCCTTTTTGCACGAGAACTAATAGCAAATGTACTAAACTTCTTCACAAAGCCTGTGGTATTGCTGCAGAGAATTTGCTGAAAGAAGTACACAGTGAAGTGAGAAATGCTTACGAAGCACCAACTGATGTTCCCGTTGTAGATATAAGGTGTTTCATTTGATGGTAGCTGGTTGACGCGTGGACATACATCTTTGATTGGCCTAGCTTGTGTTATTGATATACTTACAGCCTATGTAATTGATTTTGAAGTCATGTGCAAGGTATGTCGCAATTGTTCTGTAGCAAAAAGAGAACTTGGAGAGTCAACTGCAGAATATAACATTTGGTTTGAAGGACACAAGAAGGATTGTGATGTTAATCATTCCGGCTCATCAACTTCGAAGGAAATGGAGGCTGCATTGATCCTCTGGGAAATATCACAAGCGTTGGGATTTCGTTATTGCACCTTATTGTCGGATGGGGATTGTAAAACCTTCAACTATTTAATAGAAAAAAAATGTGTATGGGAATAAGACTGAGAGATAAAAAAAGAGGAGTGCATTAATCATGTCAGCAAAAGGTTGGGTACTGGTCTACGAAATGCTGTCAAGGAATCGAGGGCCCGTGGAATTTCATTAGGAGGAAAAAGCCACGGCACATTAAAAGAGTCAACAATTACAAATTTCACTTTATACTACCAAAAAGCTATACTAAAAAACAAAGGCAATGTTTCCGCAATGAAAAAAGCAATATTTGCTACTTTATATCACAGCATTTCGACAGACCAAAAGCCTCAGCATTCGAAATGTCCAATCGGTGCAGACTCATGGTGTTTTTACCAGTCCGCAAAAGCAAAAGGACAAAATCCAGGTCTGCATAAACAACATGTTGGGACTCCAATTAATGAAAGTTTTTTGCCACATATCCTTTCTATTTATCAGCGGCTTGCTTCAAATGAACTTTTGGAAAGGTGCGTTAATTGCGGAACCCAAAACGCTAATGGAAGCTTGCACAACATGATTTGGTCAAAGTGTCCAAAGGAGATATTTGTGTCCAAAGACAGAGTTACACATGCCGTAATGGAAGCAATTTGTGAATTCAACAAAAGGACTCTACGTACTGTGAGAGAGACCCAAAAAGCATTACATATACATTTGGGGAAATGTTCGCATGATCTTCGTGTGATGCTCGAATCCCGTAAAAGATTATTTAGAATCAGACGGGAAAACTCCAAATACCAGCATGCATGCAAATTGATAAAAAAAGCTATTTTAAAAAGAGAAATATTAATTTAAAAAAAGGAAGGAGTTACACATAAAGCAGGATATTTCTGAGGTATTATAATAATGTTTTTTTTTTTTTTTTTTGTAAAATGTGTGGATATAAATATTTTTTTAGGCATTTTATATTAATAATTTTATATTTTCAGTTATTTTCATCATATGTTTTTCATAAAAATATATTATTTAAATATTATGTCAAACAAAAGATTCTAAAACTTCTGTTACAACAGAAAAACTGTCTTTTTAGCGTTTTCTTCGAGTTTTCTTGATATTTATGTGCAATTATAACTGTGTAAAAATGTATCATTTATAGAAAATATGGGTTTAAATAATATGAAAAAGCAATTATTTTGAAGAAAAATGTATAGCTAATGTTTTAAAAAGGTATTTTAAATTTATTTAAGATTATAATAATAATTTTTTTAGAAGTATGAACTTTAAAATGGTTTTTCTCAGCTTGTGTTTTTTCAATACATTAGTTCATTCAAAATGCTACTCCTTCCACAATTATTAACCCATCACTTTCATTTTTTCTCTGTGTGTTATAAATCATGCATGTAACAAAATTAAGGATCCATTTTGCGATAAACTGAATACTTTTTTTAAAAAAATTGAAATGTAGGAGATATTGGGTTTTTTGTTAAATTTTAGCATATGTATTAACATTTTATTTTTTTTCTTCACAACCAATTAAGTTATTGTAAAATCGATCCCTAAAGTTGTTTAAAACTTCCTTAAGAATGTTACAAAAAAATTGCATGTCAAAATATTATTAAATACAAAAGGAGTAGGATTTTAAAATTTTTCATTTTTTTTTAATTACAATTTTTAAAATTGTGTGAATAACATGTGCAAAATTACACCTCATATTTTTTTATTGAATATAAACATTATATGAAATGCTAAAATATAATTTTAAGTGTATAAATAAAAAAAATTTTCAACGGCTACCGAATAGAATTTTAATAGAAATACGATAAACAGAAAACTTAATAAATTTTAATAGAAGACTTAATAGAATTTTATAAGCATTTTGAGTAAGATGTATCTTAAGCACCATAATTATTTAAATACAATAACTTATTCCCACATTGCATAGGTAAAAATAAATTAATACTGACGTAAGTGCAGTTTAAAAAAAAAAGAGATGAGGAATATATATTTTGTTTCCAGGAAACACAAACTATAATACCTTCAAGAAAAGGAGAAAAATTCCAGTAGTTGTTACATAAATTTTGGAATAGAACAGTTGCTTCAGGTGGGGAAATTCCAGCTAAACTGCACACAGCTGCTGTCTTTCTTGATGAATTATTCTCTAAAGAATAACAGTAGGCCATGCTGGTAAAGAAAATAGTAGGTTTTATAAAATACTTATACATCTAACTTACATTTTGAACTGAAAAGAAAATATTGGTACGAGAAAAAGCGCATTTTTCCCCTTGGAAGAAAGGAAAACAGTTTTACAGATAGAATCGCGTATTTTATTCAGATATAAATATCTTTTGGGAATCTATAAATTGATAATGTATATCAAAGATGCCTTAAATGCCACTGAACTAAAGCTATGATTCCATAATATATTTTTATTTAAGCCATCAATTGAACTCAATGGAAAGAGAAAATAGTAATAAAAATTAATTGGCAGAACTTAATAAACTCACAAAAAACACACTCTTTATATATACAAATATTTTGTGGATTACTTGGTTACTTTATTTTATTCTAATAAAATTAGTCTCTTTGAATACATTTGATTGCAGTACTTTTTAATTCCTTGATAAATTAAAAAAGTTAATCTTCATGTTTAAAACATATTTTTTTTTAAAAATCTTTCCAAGGTGCTTGCATAAAAATATTGTTTTTTAAATGGAAATTTGTCTTCGTTTGAATTAATTTCTCTAGACTTACAAGAATTGTATTAACAATGGTAGAGTTTTAAATCTTAGTCAAGGATAAATCTAATGCTCGAATGGAATTATAATTTCTACACTATACCAAGTGAGGAATCTGAGGCTCAGTTGAATTTAAGATTTCTCAACACACTTTACTCCACACAATGCTCTTTGATGAAAGTATGTCTAAAATCTCCAATTCAATTGATTTATCACAGGCTTCAATAGTTGAAATTTTAACAAATAAATTACCACGACCATAATATGTAAGGACTTTGAATCTCGAGAGATTTAATGTAAATTATTGACCAACATGACAGGTCCTAAGTGGCACCAAGATCAAAATCACGACTTGATAGAAATAAATCAAATGTTTTCAAGTTCATATTCTTCACCAAAATATGATTACTTTGTTTGACTTTATAAATTGTGGAGACTGCTAATAATTAATTTTAGAAAAGAAATATGAAGTAATCCATACAAGAAATAAAACCAAATTCATTTAAACGTGTATTATATAAAATATTTAAAATGTTTTATTGATTATAACATGCATTTAAATTAGAAATAAATGAATAATTTAATTACATAAAGTAATAATTAAAATTACATCGTTCAAATTTGCAACTTTAGTTTTAACACATTCATGGCACAAAGCGGTCGGTATATGTCGCTCTAATTGCTGGGACGAAGCATGATACGTCGTCCTAGTTCGCTACCAGCTAAAACGCAAATTTAGGTACGGCGCACATTTTTGTACACACTGTAACTATTTAATAAGAATACATTAATGTTCTCAAATGCTCAGAATCTTAGCAACTAGGAGATATCAATTCTAGTGGTTAAACTGTGAGATGCATGTGCATAAATGTGCGCAAGTGCATAAATTCAGCTGATCATCAGCTAATATATGCTATTGTTGAAGTCAATGAATTTCAGAAAAGAACTAACTTTTTAAAAAGTTGTCTGAGGATATGTAAGCGTATTTTCTTGGTACTATTTCCTTCAAATGAATTATTTGAAAGCATCATTTTATCAAACATTATAATGCCCAATAATTAAAATTTTAAATTCTTTTTCAAATTAATGAAACTTTTAATATCTCATAGTCTTTTCATAATCTTGAATTCTTTCCAGAAACTGGAAATAATATAGATCAATGCATTTTCCAACACATTTATTTTCCATTAATGTAGTATGAAATTTTAATATTATGTTTTGAATTTTTTTATCTCTGATAGAGAGACATTTTTGTTGCCTCTTAATGACTGTATTTAAGACTATATTTAATTCTGCAATTTTCAAAGAAGGCATTTCAATTGAATCGAATCTCTGATGTTTCTGAATTAAGTATTTCTTAAGAATCCTTTTAACTCATTATTTTAAATTTTTTAGTTCATTAGTTGCGCTAATTCTGCGACTGTCTTCTCATTAAATCTAAATATAATGTGAATTTTATGTATAATATTCGATCATATTTCAGAAGTAAATTAAAGAAGAAAGAAATTAAAGGGAATGATTTTTTTCCAATTACGCTGCCTTTAATAAATATCTTTTAAAAATAGAAGAAATGTATAATAACTAAGATATAATGGTACCCTAAAATTACAAAAATATCGAAACATTTTATTTTATTTATTTATTTATTCATTCATTTATTTTTTGTTGCATTTTTCTATGGTTTATATATTTGGAAAGATGGCCCGGAAATTTCAGATCTGAAAATCATTTAGTTTTTAATATATGTGAACTTAGATAGTTTAAACATCTTAAAAACTAAATTTTAATTTCGGTTTCATTTTGAAGCATTTTTGCATTTCTAAATTGAATTAACAATCCAGTTTTTCAGTGTGAAATGGCTCTTAACTGCCCTTTCCATTATTAAATCACTTTTGTTAGCTTATGTTTTGAGGTTGTTGTTTTTTTAGTTATCTCATAGATACTTAATTTAAGGACCCCTAATATTTATTTTTACACATAGTTTATAAAATTTAGAAGCTTTTTACTTTGTTTTCATTATTTTTTTTCTGTTTAGAAAATACCACTGCCAAAACGTTTTGAGGTTGCTATGAGAAACAATTTGTGGAAGAGATGTAATACGACTGAAAATGATAAATCTGAAAATCCAGCCTTCATTTGATACAACAATGAGATTCCAGAATACAAATGTTCTGAATACAAATATTTCAGAAAGGACTGAGAATATTTCCATGATGTAAAAAAACAACATTTTAGAGTAAATATATTGTAGTACTACATTTCAGTATTTTTAAAGACATGCAACAGAAAACTAAACTTGCTAAAGTTCCTGGATTTAAAACTGATAAAAATAAGATACATTTTTGACAAACTTGGTGATTTCTTGCTTAAGTTTGTATGGTTATAATCTTGTGTATAAATGTTCTGTGTTTAACCCTTTTGTGAAAATTTCAGTTAAGATAAAGTTGAATAAGCTGTCGTCATAACAAATGCTATCAATATTAAGCAAAAGCATATTTTGAATTTCAAAAAACTAATTCTAGTCATAATTATTTAAAGTATTGTTTTGGTGTAGAACATAAGTTGGAAAGTAACATATTAAAACAAAGAAAGGAAAAGAGAGTTTCCTTTGGCGATTTTATTTCTAAAATGAATTTCCAAAAAGATGGGAAAAAGACTTACAAGTTCCTTGCAAGTTTAAAAAATGAAAATTTTAGACCCATTAAAAAGCCTTTTGTGATTGACGGTGCTTCGTTTTCTTCTCATGAGAGGATAGCAAACGCATTTGTCAAACATTTCTCGGATATTCAATTAAAATCCGCCTTTTGTAGAAAACAAACAAAGTGTGTTAACTAGAATATAAGATATAAACAGAATTTACTAAATCAAAATCATAACACCCTTCCCATTTTTAACTCGCCTATCACCATGGCTGAACTTAAGAGTGCTTTGTGTAAAAAAAGCCAAAAAGCCAAAACGTTTCCAGGTGAAGATGCCATTCACGCAGAATTTCTCATAAATCTTGGAATCAAAGCAACCCACACTATTTTAAAGCTCTTTAATACTATTTGGAACACACAGGTAATGTGCCTGCTTTATGGCGCAAATCAATTATAGTTCCAATACATAAGAAAGGTAAAGATCCCAGTGATATTAAAGGATATAGACCAATATCATTGACAAGTATCCTATGTAAGACAATGGAAATAATGGTAACAAAAAGATTGGAATGGTATGTGGAAAACTCTAAGTTTATTGCCAACGAACAGGGAGGTTTCAGACAGTACAGATCTACCAGCCAACATGTTACACTCCTAAGCCAGAAGGTGAAAGATGCGCTGGATAAACAAGACATTTTGTCAGCTGAATTTGTGGACCTGAAATCTGCATATGACTTAGTTTGGAGAGAACATCTTCTCCTGAAACTTTCAAATATTGGTGTCCATTCAAACTTGTTTGGATGGTTTAAGAGTTTCCTCAGTCAACGAATCTGTAGAGCTCGATACGAAGGCTGCTATTCAAAATACAAGATTCTAAGGAATGGTCTACCACAAGGAGCCGTTTCCAGCTGCCTCCTTTTTAATCTGTATGTAAACGACCTAATTGTTGAGTTGGAGAGACTTGGTTGTGGCCTAGTGTTGTGGACAGAAACACCTAAATGTCATGCTAAGGAGAAATCTGAGGCAATCTTGAATAAAGCTTTGGAAATCCTTGATTACTGGTGCCAAGATAATAACATGAATGTAAATCTGGATAAAACAGTCTACCAGACTTTCTCTCTCACCCATCAGCCATTGCAACTGAACCTTTCATACCAAGGAATTAATGTTCTCCAAACAAATTGTTTCTCATATTTGGGCATTAATTTTGATCGAAAATTAACATGGAGACAACACATTGAATTGACCGTGGAACGCACGACTAAGAGGTTAAGTCTTTTGAAAAGAATTGCTGGCTCGAAATGGGGTTGTTCTAAAACAACTCTAGAATTAACATATAACGCTTACATTCTACCACTTATTACCTACTGCTGTGAGCCTTTGGTTGCGGCATCTAAACAAGTGATTGATCTCCTAGAAGTGTTCCATAGTCGAGCATTACGCCTAATTACGGGAGCTGTGAA
This sequence comes from Trichonephila clavata, assembly GCA_019973975.1. Taxonomy (NCBI): domain Eukaryota; kingdom Metazoa; phylum Arthropoda; class Arachnida; order Araneae; family Nephilidae; genus Trichonephila; species Trichonephila clavata. The sequence continues at coordinate 92,033 of BMAO01034900.1, forward strand.
ATCAACACCAATCGATGCTCGGTTGTTATCAGCCCATCAAATGCCCATTAAATCTATTATAGAAGAACGGGCTTTATTATTATGGGAGAAAATTACTAGAATCCCAGAATATCCATCCCTTTGGAAGGATTCTTTATCCTATACCAACAGAAATCTCAAATCACAGAGAGGCTTCCTTCAGAAAGTCATGGCTCTTAAAGAGCTTCATAGTTTTAATTTCGAACCAGAAGATCTAATAAAATCTTCCTGCCCGACTGAAAGGTATGATTTTGCACTTTCTACAGAGCTGCTCTGTGAGGTCCAAAAGAAAGAAACAGATAGTCAAATCCTAAGGATCCTTTCTTTGGAGACTTTGGATTCCTTATACCCTGAAGATGAATGGCTATACGTTTACACAGATGGTTCCAAGTTGATAGATTACAGTAATGCAGAAGCTGGAGTCTGCTGCAACCTGTTCTCCTTCTATACACCAATAGGAATTCACAGCACTGCTTTTGATACCGAAATTTCAGCTATACGTATTGCTCTATCTCAACTTCTTTGCCACACAGATCGTGTTTCAAAAGTAGTTATTTGGTGTGATTCAAGGGCGGCCCTCCAAGCAATATCTTCCATCGAGGCACCTTTGTCAAAAGATATTCTCAAATGTCAACAGTTAATTGGTTATTTACTTCAAAGCTACGTAGACATTGTCATGCAATGGATTCCGGCGCACTGTGGCATTGATGGGAATGAAAATGCCGATTGCTTGGCGAAGAAGGGGACAAAAATCTTACAAACCTCTAATAATACAGTTCTTTTTTATAGCGCCAAAAGAATTATAAAGAAATACTACAGAGAGCACTTCTGGTCTAAATTCAACCAAAAGAATAAACAAACGGTGTGGTTTATCAAACTCCTTCAAATTCCAAAATGGCCACGAGATAGAGCTGTAGCCGATTTTCGAATCGCCACTGGCCACGACTGCCTATCTAAACATCTAAACATGATAGGCATTGCTCAGAGTCCACTTCGTAAACTGTGCGACTCCAATGAAGAAATGGACGCTGCCGTGCACTCAACTCTGGATCCATGTGGAGCAGATATTGGGAAGCCAGACACACACAAAATGTGTGATTTATAGACTATACTGTGAACTTGTGTTTCTTTTCTTATTTTTTCTTTCATTATTTTTTGTGTGGTCCTTTGTTTTTTGTCAATATTCTCTGCTTCTCATTTTGTTTGCAGTTGTCTTGTAATCCACTATTGGAAATAGAAAAAATATATATATATTAAAACATTATAACCTTACGGTCATTATTAGACTTTCCGTTATGACGTTACAAACTTTAAATGTGTTTTGTACGACTTTTAATTTTGAAGATAAAAGTGTTTTCTCATCACTAAGGCATTTTATCTGTTCAAGAGAGAGTATTGAAATTTTTTGTACATACTCACAAATATATGTTCTATAAAAGTTACCATGGATTTGATATGAGGTCTCAAGTTATATTTTTGAAAAATGCTAAATTTAATATTTTAAGAATCTTCGAGTTTTTTTTCCACGTTTACCTATAAAGTGGCCGCGGTAGCCAAGTGGTCTAGGCATCGGATCATGGCTAGCGTGTCATGAGTTCGATCCCAGTACCACTGAAGACCCACCGTGTAGGGAAGCGATGCCCGTTAAATCTGTGGAGAGCTCAAACGTCCTCCCGTTGGTGTGGTGTGGTAGATAAGAGAGGGGGTGCCAGCTCAGGTGTTCCATGGTCCAAAAATTGCGCGGACCGTCCCCAAAAGCCCTCGTGTAGCTGAACAGTGGGACGTTAATATTCACTTACCTATAAAAGTAATTACCAAAAATCAACAAGAGTACTGATTTCAAATCCATATTAACTCTTGTTTCCAATATTTTTAAAAAACTTAAATCACTTAAAATGAATATAAATTTTCAAAAATTAAACACTTTTGTATAAATTTAAAAAATTTCAAGAAAAGTTAATTTCTTAAAATTGTTAAACAATAGCTGGGAAACATGACTTTTTTTTTCGCAATCAACTTACGAACATAATCTGAAAGTAAAACATAATTTACTTTTACTATTACTATTTCCAATAAAAAATTTTGAAAAAAAATTGCTGTATAGCCTTAAATTTGTAAATGAATTTTTTTTTAAATATTTATTTTTTATAATCAACGGTACAAAAAATATTACATTTAGAACAAAAAACACGAATTCTAGATTTTTAAGCTTCTTATTTGCATTTTGAAGTAAATTTATTTGTCATAAGGGAAAATATCCGATCCTATCATATCGAATATCGGAAAGTTTTGTATATTATTTCACATATGTTTTTATAATATCTGTTGTTATACCTCTGTCGTATCATTTATACCCTCTTCAACTTCCTTTTTTACAAATGCATCAACATCATCAGGCAGAACTAAATCTTCAGTGAATCAAAAGAAATACAATCACATTGATTCATAATTTCTTCTATTTCTTTCCAAATTAAGTATTCTATAAATCAGAATATAACAATTATTATAATTTTTAAAATGTAAGTGTATAAATTAAAACTTAGATTAAAGAAACATTTAATTGGTATGACTAATTATAAATAAACTAAAACAATCTCGAATTAGCATGAAATATGACAAGTTAAAAACAAATTTCTATGTAATATTTTTGTATTTCTAAATCGTTATCTAGAATATAAGCATCCTGATGTATATATATCCTTGATTAAAATCAAGTGTATAACTATAAATCAACAAAATAAGCACTCCATCTCTCGTCATGATAACTACACGCAAAATTTCAGTTTGAATCTCATTGCATCTGGAACCGAATAACAACCAGAGGTGTGAAATTGGCACCTCAGAAGTTACTTCGTGTTAGAATACTACAACTGCTAAAAGTGTGATAATGTATAAATATAGAAAGCCAAGTGGCTGAGAGGTCAGTGCATCGCACGTTATCACCACAGGTCCGAGGTTCAATCCCCGAGCTGGGCAAGGTTGACTCAACCTTTCATCCCTTCAGTGAGTAGATAAAATAAGCACCAAGCTTGCTTGGGAATTTAACAATGGGATTTCACGTCAGACTGACCACCTGACTGGAACATCTGCTCATGCACCTCAAGGCCCAATGTCACTTTTACTGAGTGCCGGCTGGGTGGGGTGGTTGGTTTGTCGCTGACCTTCTTCACCCAAGGTTGCGGGTTCAATCCCGGCCCAAGTCGGTGGATTTTCATGATGCAGAATATCGACAGCGGCCATGCCGTATGATTATGCCACTTTGAAGCGGATTTTCATTTCTTGAAAAGAACCTGTCTGTCAAACTTAAATTCTGTAGGTCTAATAGTTCAAAAACTGAAATATTTATTTATAATGCTCCTTAACCCCACACAGCCTCCTTGGGAATCAATTTTCGCAATTAGTGGATCTCTACTTCCTGAAAGTGGCATGCCTGCCAAATTTCAAGTCTGAGGTATAGTTTAAAAATGGAAATAATTATCTATAATACCCCTTATGTCTTTTAATGCCAATTAGAGATCGATTTTCACTAAACCCATTTTGTAGCGGATATCTAAATGAAAGTAATCTGCTTACCAAATTTCAAGACCGTACGTCTAATAGTTTAAAAAATGGAAATAATTATCTATAACGTTCTTAATCCTCCACAACGACACTTAGGAGTCCATTTTTGTAAAAACCATTTTGTAGCGCATCTGTACTTCATGAAAGGAATCTGCTTGCCAAATTTCAAGACTCTACACGTCTAATAGTATCAAATTGGAAATAATTATCTATAACGCTCCTTGTGGGTCTACTTTCGCAAATCCCGTTTTTAGTGGATCTCTATTGGGAGAAAGGAACATACCTATCGAATTTCAGATTTGTAGGTTTATCAGAGATATCGTGATAAGACTGAGGCAGTTAGTTACTTTTCTCCTATATATATATATATATATATATATATATATATATATATATATATATAAACTCACCTTTTTGGCTGGTTATCGAGTCAGCCATTGTAACTTTGTGCGTTAAAAAGCTCCCGGGAAAAATACAAAAATCACCATTTGTTGGTAAAATGGAAAGGCATGAATGTTCACGAAAGATAACCTTCGATCTTCATTGATTGTTTTCCTACATTAATAAGATAGGAAGTTAAAACCACACATACACATACAAGTGCCTCTAATCTAAAGGAAATAATGGAAGTAGTACTAAATAGTAGATGAACAAATACGATCATTTTGAATTTTTTTGGGGATAGTTTTGGGGTAAAAATTGGAACATAAGATTCCGAATGGAAGGAAATTATACTACGCATTATACAAAAACGTAGCATATACTAAATTTAAGTCCCACAGATCAGTGATTTTCATAGTGATCGAGACGAATTTTGGTAATTCAAAAAGCTTTTCATAGGTTATTTAATTTGTTCTAGAAAACACTTGTAAGTACAGTGAGCATACACAACAAGATAAATAAACAGACTTATTTCCAAAGTAGCTATGAGACAGATTTGAAAAAATTATTTCCCCTTAGTTTTAGGAATTGCGCAATTTTCAAAAGTTTTTTTCCGATGCATACCGTCTAAATTTGAAAATATTTTAAATGTCTGTAATCCGACTCAGAAATTTAACGATGTTCCGGTCGTAGTAAAGAGCTTCAAAATTTGTTGCCGAAATGAGTTGTCCCTCCTTTCTTATCAAAGTTAACAATCTTAAAATAACTGAACATAATGACTAATCTTGCAAATCTTTGTTTTGAAATTTTCAATACGAAGTGTTTTATTACATAAGTTATTCTAGTTTATATAATTGGATCATCCTGATTATATCAGCTTCTATTAATGGATCTATTCCATAAAGATAACAACATATCAGGAAATATGTCAATGAATTAAATCACTAGTTTTCTGATTAAAAAAATATGTAAAATAATGCTTTTACTTTTTAAAAATATTCTTTTAAATGTTTCAATTTTTTTTTATATTTATTAAATATTTTTATTTATAAATATGTTTAATTATTTTCATCAAAAAATAATTACTTGAACAAAAATTATGCATTTTCTATTGAAACTCTTATGAACCGAACCTAAGAGCAATTGAAAATTGATATCTGGGAGCTATTTCCATAATTTAATGAGTATTAAATTGTAGAAGATTTAATTATCTCACAGCAATACCAATCTATTTAATATTTTCTACTCGTGACACTTAAAGTATGTGTGTGTGTGTGTGTGTGTGTGTGTGTGTGTGGTGTGTGTGTGTGTGTGTGTGTGTGTGTGTGTGTGTGTGTGGTGTGTGTGTGTGTGTGTGTGTGTGTGTGCGTGTGTGTGTGTGTGTGTGTGTAATCTTTTATCCCAGTCTCATGCAAAAAACAGTCCAAAGTGACTTCGGCTAAAATTATAGTAAATAATATGAACAAGTTTTTATTTAAAATTGCATCGTAGAAGGTCAACAAAAAATCTGGAGTAAACACCACGGGTAGTAAGTTTAGAAAATCTGTTCAAACGCAGGCTTTTGCAAGTGACATACCACTGTGACCGATAGTAAAAGTTATTTAACAGAAGCATTTGAAGCTATTGAGAAGAAGGCTAAGCTAACGGGACTTATCATTAATCACACATAACTAAATATATGACTACCATTAGATGTGCGCACAACTCAAAACATGTTTTAATTGGGAATTATAAAACTCAATCAGTTATATAAATCACTTATCTGGAATCACAAGGATCAACAAAAACAATGGTTTCCTAACTGAAATAAAGAGACGATTTATTGCAGCTAATTATGCTTTTTATGCATCGAAGTATTTACTTGGATCTGGATTTTAATCTAGAAAGACAAAGCTTCTACTCTACAGTACCCTAAATCATACTGTCGTGTCTTAAGCTTCGGAGGCCAGGACTATGATAATGAAGGAGGATGTTATTTTGGGTGTTTTTTTACACAAAATGTTAAGTGTGTTTTCGAAGAAATTCAGAGAAATGGTATTTTTCGTAGAAGATTCAACACCAAATTATAACAAATGTTCAGAGTCAGGTGATGTTTATTTACACTCAAATAAGCCACCTCGATTGCAATGGGCATTCGGATGGATTGAAAAATTATTTTTTCAGAAATTTGAAACCTTCCTATGTAGAAAAGGTGTTCATTGGCATGTAGATGAAGGGGGGGGAAGGGAAATTTTTGTTAAAGAAATATATATGTATTTTTGTATTTTTTAATATTTATTACAATGAGAGAACATCTATTAAATAATATTGCAAGAAAAACATCTATACATTCAACAGTATAAAAATTTTAAAACGACTTACTGTCGAAATTACACACTTTGCTTGGATAGGACTGATTCGACGGAACGGGGAGAGAGAGTTGTGTTTATGAAATGTTACAAAATACATTGCGCAACTCAGAATTCATTTTTCACTAATCATCGGTTTTTGGATATTTATATTGTAGGAAAATAATTTTATTTTGAATCTATTATCATCTGACCAATCTCTTTTCCCTCTTTTCGAAAATTCAAACCCTTTGTGACAATGTAAAATTTTGAAGTAGTCTTAATTGTTTTTCCTTATCTTTATATCAAAGAACATCTTTCCTACATAGGTAAATTTTGATTAATAATAATTTTTTTCTCCGTATAGTCACAATCCATCTTACTCAGCGTTTGTCGGTATGAATGATAGTAACACTCGTAAATGAATCCTTTCGGCAAGACCATGTAATACTAGAAGAAGAGGAAGACTTAAATTTCGATGAAAAAATTTAATAGTGGAGTATTGTTTATTATTTAAAAATAAAGTTTGGAACAGTTTGGCTGCCAGGAGCTGAAAAGGTCTGGTTCAGAAGGCCTTGCCACATCCTGGACTGTTACGGCATGGATTATGATGAATTTGAGTGAAACTGGATGATACATGTAATAATGTTTATTTTAAAAAAAACATTAGTTACCATTCAAAGTCTTCAGAATTCTAATGCTCGTTTATTTGTCTAGAACTATTCAACACATTCATTATTTAAATGTCAAATAAGAAGGAAATTTCATGAATAGGTAAATAATTGAAGTGAAGTGCTCAAGTATTTGCCTTATGATTAAAAATTCCATTAACATTAAAACATTACATTAATGAAATATAATGCCCAAATTTCCCTTTTATTTATTAAGCATACACTCATGGGTATTTTGGACGAATTCTTCAATAGTATAGCTTAAGCAAAAAAAATGTATTTTCGAATACTGTTAGAGAAAAATTTATTTTTCAATTTTGTAAAATACTAATTTGCATTATTATTAAATAAATTTTTAACTTTCCTATATATATCACATTATGTATTCCTAATTATTTTTCTCTTACCTGAAATAAGCTTTTATTTCAGTCTTTTCTGTTTTTTCCCTCAGTCATATTTCTTCAATAGTGATATTTTTTAACATTCATGGGAAAAAAATATTTCTTACACACACACTCAAACCATCAAAATTAAAAAATTTAATTTTTAATCATTTTATATTAATCTATCACGTGAACTGAATTTTTTTATTAATTCATTGTGCTGGAATTCTTTTACAATCGTAAATTTTGAATGGAAATACACCGAATTATACAATAATGAGATAAATCACTATTAATTACAATTTATTTTAGTTTTTCCCCTCGACTTTTGTAAAATACTAATAATATTATTCAAATAATAGGTTTAAGAAGCATTATTATAATATATTGAAAAAGTTTCACACTTGTGATGGAATATTTATTTTGTTGACGAAAAATGTGTTTTTAACATAAAATGTTGGAATTTTTATTTAATAACTGTATGGTTTAAAAACTTTAATTTGTATCATTGTTTTCAGAATAATTTGTTTATTTTCAATTTTCAAATTGAAAAAAACATTTTCATTTGAGTTAAAAGCCTTGTTATGATTGAAATTCAGTTGAATAAACTGAAAATACGTTATGGGCAAGTGAGGAAATTAGATTTTCCTATTGTCATAGTTCTTGGATTTGAAATCAGACTGAATTTGAAAATTCTGATTCAAAAGAGCTGTATTTAGTAAACAGAAAATTATTTTTGGCTCTTTCTGTGATAAAAAAAAATTTAACCATAATTTTATTTCAATCCACTTAAATCAGTTTGTAGTAAAATAAAGAATCTCAACTACAATGATACTAAGAATATTTAATTTCAAGAGGCCTATACACAAGAGATCCGATTGCATGAAATCTTTAAATCATCTTAGAAGAATTATCTCTTCAAATTAGGTTAGAAAATATGTCAATTGGACTAGAAAAAAATGACATTTTTTTTTTTTTGTCTAAGACCTACATCAATCGCGGAAAGTAGTTCTCACCACGTTCTGTTCTACAGTGAATAAGTTATTAATCCTTTAGAGAGTATTGTTGAAAGAACAAACCAGAAAGATATAGCAAAAAATTATTTTTGGAATCGTCTAAATTCCCTTGAAGTGAATAAATAAACTTATTTATGTTTAACTAAAAGATTTTTATGTGTCAAAGTGTCAAAATGAGATTCACGATCAATATACGGAGCCCTGTAGTTTGTTAAGGATAAGTTTTTTTTAAAAAAAATAATAATACTTCAGGGCATTTAGCTAACCTTGTGTACTAGTGACTTTTTCATCATAGGATTAAAGCAATTCAGTTGTCAAGATAGTCAGACAATTTCTCGGATCACTTTACTAGAAAATTTGTGACAATGAACATTTTTCAGGTAAAATGCCACAAGATTGCTTTTTTCTTTGTTTTCTATGCCAAAAATATGATTTAAATTTTTGAAAAAAAATAATATTTAATCATTAATTAAAGTTAGGAGAAGTAAATATTGCACATAAATGAAACGTGTTAAAAAGCATAAACAAATGCAACATGTTTTTAAAAAAATTGCAACATTTAAAGTTTTTTTTTTCAGATCAAATAATTGTTTTAAAATTATTAATTATGTACTTCATAAATTATAAAGTACATAATTAATAATTTTGTACTTCATAAATTATTTTCCCATTAATAGTAATAAGTAAAAAAATGAACAACTTAACAATTAAATTCATTATTAATTTTTTACATATATTATGAATTAATTTTTTGCACCAGTTTGCATCTTAAATTTTGGAGTCTTGTGAATAGTTTTATAAATACTGTGTGTGAATGACTATATGTTTTTTTATTAAAACTAAATTATTATATGTGGGTGATATCTATCTACTAATTTTATTATGCTTGGCTTTACCTTTATCCACCTCATCTGCACATACACCTCAGCGTCTACGGCCACGAAAACTGAGAATGGTACAGTATATCTTGGCTCTCATGGGCTGTTGTGCAACTGAGTTTAGTTTTATCTTTATTGATAAGTTTCTCTCTCTCTCTCTCTCTCTCTCGATCTGGAATTAAAATTTATGTAAAATCAAAGAACTAAACTCATTTTCTCATTATATATTAAATATCACTGTGCGAGTGAATATTAACGACGCACTGTACAGCTACATGAGGACTTTTGGCGATGGACCTCGTAATTTTGAACCACGGTCAAGTGACGAGGATGACACCTGAGAGGCACCTCGTCTCCTAACAGCCACACACACCAACGAGAGGACGTTTGAGCTCCCAACAGATTTAACGTGCAGCATTCCCCTGCACGGCAAGGTCTTCAGCGGCACTGGGCTCGAACTCATGACAAGCTGGCCTCGAGTCCACTAGGCTAGCGTGGCCACACATAAATATCAGAACAAAACATAAATTGATACGTAGATAAAAAAAATATTCCTCCATCTAATGAATACTGCTTTAAATATGATTATATTGAATTAATTATGTCAAGATTAGTGTTTAAATAGTATATATAGAAGAAATGTATATAAAATATAAAACATAACAGGAAAAAAAAAATTTAAGATCAAATCTAATGAAATACAAATAAGAACTAGCGAGTCAAAATGCAATTTCGGACTTAGACGAATAAGTGGGTTAAACTAGTTTGAAGGCGCCAACCTTCCCCTTTGCAACTCGGTAGGAAAGACAAAATAAAATAAATAGAAATTTAAAGTATAAAAATTCTAAGTATAAAAAATTCAAAGTATAAAAAATCCAAAGTATAAAAAATCTCATAGAAATATGAAAGAACAACCGACTACTATTAAGCAAAAAATTCTCCAAAGTGTTTAAGCAGAAAAATATAATATATATATATATATATATATATATATATATATATTGTTCATTCTGTCACGTATGTCTACCTTCCAAGTAGCGTTAGTTCTGATTTGTTTCAATAGCGATTAAATTGTTATTTACATTTACATTGATTGCAGTATTAATTACGCTTACATTTTCGGAGTTTTAAATATTAATTATTCAGTAATGCTATCTGTTGCAAGTATAATAATTATTTAATCTCATACCACTTTTATCAGATATATTAATTTCACGCATTAGAGAAAATTAAAAAAATAAACATGTACAACTGATTACTCTCAATGTAAGTGTGAACGCACACACAAGCTAACGTTACTGATAAAAAGCTTAGCATGCAACATTAAAATCAACAAAAAGTTAAAACAACAACAACGATAAAAAAAACAATCTTAGCAATAATATCTTTTTGTAGGATATAAATTTCCATTTTTAAAAATATATTCCGAACTTATATAAACATTTTGATGTGTTATCTCTTTGAGATAAAGTACAGACTTTTTTTCATATTAAAAAATGCAGATATACTATACAAAAGGGTAAAAAAAAATTCTCGATTTGAAAACATGCTGCTTGCAAGAATTTTGAATGCAATTTTTATGTACATTGCACCGGTTTTGGTCGATTCTTTCTTGTTTCGTAAGTTTCATTTTTAAGTTTCAGCACGTTTCTAACCCTCTCTGTTTGTAAACTGTAGAGCAACTGCAGAATTCTTTACTTTGTTAGGATACTATCCTTTCCATTACTAAACCATCTACTGTTATTCTTTTTTCGATTTTGTTCGTTCGTTTCTTTCTGGACTGTCTCTTTTAATATCCCTTCTTATTAGTTTTCAACATTAAATTGAAAGCCTTATTTACACAATTCTTTCTGTACTATTTGTATAGCTTCATTCCTTCTATGATTTTGAAACTGCTGCGTTACTTATTAATTTCTATATCTAGGATCGTGAGGCTTCTTAAAATTCCATGTCTTATTCACATGTTCTCAGCCACGTTGAATAGTTTTCATCTTTTTAAAAACAAAATCGATTTTCATTGATTTATATTGAGTAAAGTTACCTTTTCGACAGAAGCATTTTTATTAATTCTTAGTCACATTGAAGAGGTAATATATTTTAATTAACTTAATGCTATTTTAAAGTACTAATTCCCATTCCTGATTATAATTGAGAAACGTAGTTATTGTTTCTCAATTACCTCCTCTAGAGATCTTTTTTTAATAATTTCTCAGAAATAAGAACTCCTTTTATCATATACTAATACTTTCTTTTGTTCAATTCCAAAAAATTTCATATATAATGAATGCGGAAGTATATGCAAGGGTAATTTAACATTCTAGTTACGATTACTTTCAGATGGAAAATGCACTCTTTCTTTTATTAACTACGTCGCTATCATTCTTAATTATATATATATATATATATATAACATGTTTTTTTGTAGCTTTTAAAATAGCGAAACATTTGAGTTGTACTTACAGGATATTTGAAGTTATTTGCTAATGCTTTGTTAATTTCAAATAGTTTTAAATTGAAGTACTTATACATAAAAATAATGTATATAGGTGGAAAAAATTAACTTTTCGAAAAATAATCCATGAAATTTAAAAAATAAGCGTATGAAATTTTTAGAACAATTTTTTTTTCGCTAAAAATATTAATAGTTAATTTTAATGTTTGTTCAGTATTTTTAAATCATTTTAGGGCCTTTATAGAAATCGAAATTTGTTATTTTAAGGAAACTAGTTCATTAGGAAGTGATGTAGTTTTTCATAAAATAATTTTTGGAATCATAGAATTAATGAATTCAAAAACAGGTTATTTTAATAAAGATTTTATAACCAAAATCTCTTAATACTAATTAAAATATTTATCGAACTATAAATAAATTATGAATTTATAATTGTACTTTTTATTGAGATTTAAATTAATATTAAAATCAAATTTGACGATATCAAGGAAATATCTTATTATTCGAAAATAACACACAATACTGATTAAATACTAATAAAAAATAAAAGTATTACTATATATAAAATTGTATTTTAAATAAAATTTTCTAGTTTATGTGATTAAACAAACAACATCTTAAACTAATTACCTTTATGTTGATATATACCTCGCTGTTAGGGATTGCAATATGGGATGAGAAGTTCAATGCCGGTATTCGGTATTTCTGAGAACTTAACACCGGGATACCGGTTTTAATACCGGTATTAGAAATTTTAGAGAAAGAAAAAATAACACAGGTGTTTCTTTGTTTTACTTGCCAGTTTTATTAGAGAGCGTAACTATCACAAGAAATAATTTGTAACTTATAAATTATAACAGTATATAAAGAATCATAAAAAATAAATAAATAAAGGAACGTCTTATTTATTTAAATCACAAAAAAATGCAAATATTACTATCCAGTCTAGGGTACTATTACAAATTTTTGAAATATTCTTAATGTTTTAAAAGTTAAATGCTTGAAAAGTGTTCTTAAAAAACATAATGCAACAATTGTACTGTTATTAAGCCTGAAACATAATTTTGTGCAAAAATTACCAGCTGTCAAAGAACACTCTTTCGGCACCTACGCTAGTTGGTGGAATTATAAGCATTGTGCACTACTATACTTTTTCCAAGTATTTACCTCCTAAATACCTCATCTTCAAATAACTCGATTTCTCGTCGGATGGTTTTGTATATAGCTGATTTCTGTACTGAGTTTTGATTTGTTGAAATTTTTTTAGTTATGACTAATTCTAAAATTTTTGTTCATGAGACAATTTATTGACACATTAATCATCTTCGATAATTATACCAAATATTCCTGAATGTAGATTGTTTTACGGGGAAAAGATTTTAAGAAAATTAACTATAAACTCGATCAAATTTGATTTAGTTGGTCTCTTTCTTCTTTTTCTTTTTAAAATCATTGTAATTATGTAAATACCGTAAGACATTATCTAATTCGGTATGACTTTCTTTCGTACGTTTGTTCAATGTAATATATAATTCTTTAGATAGTGATGTGTGCTTTTCTTTCAGTGACTGCAACATGAAATTTATTGTTGCATTAGCTGTTAATAAATTCGAATCTCTCCGACATAATGCCTCAACAGCCAGTTTTATTGAAATTACAGCAGATACAGTTCTAGATATTAAGTTGAATTCACTATTGGAAAAATTAATTTGCAGGTTTAAGCCAATCATTGCCTTTTTTGATTGAATTTTTCAGTTTCAAAAATCTTTCCATAATTAGAAATAAACAGTTCCAGCATGTTTTAGAATATAATATTAACATATTAGATTATTAACATATTAGTATTAGATTATATTTTATTAACATATTAGATTACAACTACACTCATGTCCATAAATTAAGGATAATGAAGTTCATGCAAAGAAAGAGACAGAAGCAAAACAAATTTGACTTATTTGTAAAGTCTATTTATTAAACAAAAGGTAAAGAGTAAAAAAGATGCTATATGTTTGACATAATTAATAAAAATTGCGAATTTTACTCCCCTGGAGCAAATTTCAAAAAACAACCTATTTACAAAAAACAGTATAACATGGTTAGTATGATGGTTAATACGGAGTATGTCTCCCGGACGATGCAATACAGGCCTTACAACGCCTACGCATGCTGAGTATCAAATTATCAGTCAGATCTTGAGGAATATTACACCACTCATCAAGTAATGCCCTCCGAAGTTCCGGTAGACAGGTGGGAAAGGGTTGACGGGCTGCAATTCGTCGGCCGAGCATATCCACACATGCTCTATTGGATTCAAGTCCAGTGAGTATGCTGGCCAATCCATACTTGTGATATCCTCCGATTGAAGGCATTCGTCTACAATGTTTGCACGGTGAGAACGGCGTTGTCTTCCATAAACAGAAATTCAGCACCCATGGCGCCCCGAAACAAACGTACATGTTGTTCCAGAATGACATCCCGATAGATGTGAACTGTCATCGTTACACTCTGAACATGCAGGTCAGTTTTGGAACCAAGAATAATTCCTCCCAAACGAGCCATCCTGCACCACCGTAACGGTGTCGTTCAATGGTGTTCTCTTGGTGGTAACGGGTACCTGGCGCTCTCCATATGAATGTCCGGCGAGAATCAGACTGCAAACTAAACCTGGACTCGTCGGAAAACATCACACAAGACCACTGTTGTGGTGTCCACAATGCATGCTCTCTACTCCAGGTTAATGATAGGTCTGATGCTGTTCTCCGTCTATTTCTTTTGGGAGTAACTTCCAAATACCGGTCCTCATTCGGCGTTGTAACTCGGGGGCGACCTGTGCTGTAGCATCTACTCACATTACCATCATCTTGGAATCGTTGCCAAAGCCTGGACATGACACTCTGGGCGATTCCAAGTTCCTCGGATACTTCCAGCTGGGTACGTCCACATTCCAGTCGTCCGATAATTCTACCACGTAAAAAATCATCCAATTGCTTCCTTTGTGCTATAACTATGTGGTTATTGCACTGAAAGGCTCTTAAAGCGCTTGTGAACAATTTTACTTCTTTGTCACCATTCCTTATATACCCCTCTCTTACACTCACGTTATTGTGACGTACTATCCGCGCCATCTGGTGGTTTCCTGTAATTTGCATATTCTTCTTCAAGATGTGTGTGATAATTCTGCAGGTGAAATTTTTATTTTAGAGTTCAATTTCTGTGTGATTCTGAATTATCCTTAATTTATGGACATGAGTGTATATTAACATATTAGTTCTGTTTTATTTTCAGTTAGTATACATTTTTGTAATAAGACATTTTTTTGTAGGGGAGCGTTTAAATATCTTGACAATTTTTCGAACTTTATTAATTATAGGAAGCAATTCTTGATGAGTTAATATTTCATCCCCATTAGCAATTTCTTGAACAATTACATTGTCACCATCTTCATTGTCAGCATCACTCTCACTCTCTTCAAAGTCGGAATTCGAAGTTTCTATATACCCACAGTATTTGAATTCTTCTGTTCCTAATTTTTTTTAGTATAAGACATTTATTAATCCCCCCTAATTGAATTCGATGAGCATAGCACAGTAGGTGATCTGCACCAATCAACTTTCCGACTTTTTCATTAGTCCATCAGTCGTTAAAGATACAATTTCTTCTTTCTTCATGGATAATCCATGTTTCGCTAATTTAGATATAAGCAATTCCACACGTTTTTCGGCATACTTCCCGAGACATGCGTAAGTCCTATATTCCAGAGGTTTTTTTTCTGAATGAATATTTATATTTAAATAGCATATATTTCTTATAATCGTCCATTCATCAAATGTAAGACTAACTTTTTCACCATTTACTTTTAATTGTATAAGCTCGTGTTTCAAAGAATTGCGAACACCGTTTCTGTAGCTTATAACAGTTCTTATAGTATCAATCGATATTGGTATTTTTTTTAAATCTCTGGTGGATAGGGATTTTCTTAATTCAGTGGAAGTACAAAACATTCGAAATGGAAAACCATATAATGCTGTTATTTTACTTATTTTTTCATCCAAATTATTTATTTTTTTCGAAATAATCTAAAATCCCTGACGTCTTGGGCTTAGAAACTGTGCTTAAATTTGTACCTTCATCGCAATTAGATTCTCTCCTATTTGACAAATTTGTATCATGTTTTGTTTTTAAATGTGTATGGAGTTTGTTTGTATTTCCTCCATTCACTTTAATAACTCTAGAACATTTTTTGCATTGTGCCACCTCATTTTCTTCATCATATAAATATTGAAACCAAACTGAAATATTATCAACTGATTTTTTATTTTCTTTAAAGTTATTCTTATTCATTATTATGGGTTATTATTTTTGAGTATGTATATAACAAATCTGAAAAAAACATTTTGAACCCTAAAGTATGATACAATGTGAATAACAAACTCACCAATTTAGAAAATATCGAAATATTATGCATTTTGTCACAAGTGCGCCTTGGTTTCTCAGATACGAATATCAGACTACGAATCCGGTGCAAGTGCAGTATCGCTCTGAGCTGTAATTGGACATATTTGGCCTTGGATGTTTCAGATATCTTTTGACTTCTCTTGATTGTACAATGCAACTTTGTATTCACAGTCTAATTAATTTCGCCTGTTAGGGAGATATTTTACTAACAGGTGTTGATGGATGAAAGTAGGAAGAGGAGCTTGAATATGTTATTCCTCTTTCAATGAGAACTTAAGAGTAGTGTATTTAGTTCTTTTTGTCAGAGAAATAATTTATGTCTATATTTTTAAGCCCAGGTTAATAGTCTTTTATTCCGTTGCATCTGGCAATGAAAAAATCAGATGATGGATATAATGAGTTGTTTTAGAACTGTAGAACCACAACTAGGAATAATAAAAATAAGAACAACGGAAAGAACGAAATAAAGACATTTATCATCTTCACCTTCTGAAAAGGATGTAAAAATATATCATTTATGATATATTTTAATCATGGTGCAATAATTAAAACTATAACATAAACACAAAGAAGTATAATATTTTGCTATGATGGAGATACCTGAACATATAAAAACAACTTAAAAAATTTCTAGTAAATACCGAAACATCGGTATTTAAACTTGTGAATACCGGTATTTCAAAACTGTACAAATGGTTCAAAATACCGGTATTCGGTATCCCGATGAACAATTGGCAGCCTTACATCTGAGTTTATCTTAGGGAGAGTCATTGAAGGATGCACGCGCACTTGCCATACGATTCTCTGATCCTCTAGCCGTGTCATCTTCCTGATCGCTTTAGACTCGATACTCTGCACTACTATGCCGTGTCCACGGTTTACCATATGTTTTGGTGTTATACTCCGAATGATTGACCTGGTGAGCAACGGAGACGTGTCTTTCAGCCAGCGGTTTTCGTGTCAATGATCAGGCTTCTATCAATGTTGCTTAACTGTGCGAATTTTTTTCTTACACGTCTATATAGTATTCTTTGCTTACTTCACTTCTCTTACAGAAAGAGTGGAAGGTTTTGAATTTTCCACTATACTCCGATTTATTTAATACCCCCTTTCTGATTAAAGTGTCGTTGCTGGGTGTGCTATGCGCATTTGCACCATCCTTGTATTATGTCCCTATTAGACATCATCAAACTACTTTCAAAGTTACTCAATTATAGCTCGTTTCATTCTTGATGGGCATTGGAAATAGCTCATCAAGAAGAAATTTTCTGAGTGTCCTGTTACGGTATGAATACAAGAATATTCCTAAAGGGTGAAAAGTTCTACTATTCGTAAGTCATTTGAAGCTGTGAAACACTGTTAAAAATACAGAACATTGAAAATTTAATATAAACTAAAGAGGGACAAAATTAAATTCCCCATTAAATTCGGAGTATTTTTGCAGACATTTATAAAATGAGTAATGTATTTTCATATACAAATATTGCAACATATTTTCGTACAAAATACTGTAATACACACTTTGTCATAAAAATATATGCATCCAAAAGGAAACGAGATACTATCACCAAATTTAACGTGTATGTAGTGTATGAAGAGATAAGCAAATGATTACAAACCCAGAAGAACAGATTGTTTTAGTAAATATATAAGGAAGGAAAAACGTTACAAATTAGTTGGTAGTAAATTCACCTCTGGCAACTATACTAGCCAAAACACGGTGTGGAATCGAATGAATGAGGTTACCTATGATTTCCTGTGGAATATCATGCCATAATCTTTACAGCTATGCAGTTAAATCCCTAATATTCCAGGATGGTGACAGTTGCCTTCCAAGTACGTCCCCCACGTACTCAATTGCCGAGATGTCTGGTGACCTGGAAGGCCCTCTTGAGTGCGTCATATCCTTCAAGACATAGCTGAGGGAGTCACATAGCATGTGGTAAAGCTTTGTCTTGTATAAAAATGGTACCTGGGCGGCTTGATAGAAAAGGCATTAATCTCGTCCACGTAACTGCGTTCTGTCAAATTGCGTTAAAGACGACTAGAGGTGATCGTGTGTCCTAACAAAAAGCACCTCACACTATCAAATCTTGTGCGATCCCCGTAGGCCCCTTGGCAGCAAAAGCCGGATGGTCTGGCTGCCTCCATAAGAGTATGCGCTGTTCCATAGCATTGAGACTGTGTGAAGGATTCATCGCTGAAGATCACACGTTTCCAGTTAGTCACACTCTGTCTAGCTCGAGGTCATCGAAAATTCAATCGACACTGCCTATGATGTGAGGACAGTGGTAGGCGTCTTTATAGTCGACGTCTTCTTATACTTATGTTTATCAGTCGTCTCCAAACGGTTTCCCTTGATACCAACGGATGTCCGAAAGGTGGTTAATGACGCAAAATAGATTCTTGCGACGTTATGTGCGAGGACGTGGCCATGCTTATGATTGCGTGCATTTGAGTTCCTGGGACGCCCTGACCCTCCGCGACGGTAAATTATCCCTACTGGGATCAATTGTTACCAACAACGAGCAACCACCATATCGATCCGAACGAGAGGGTGGCTGATACACCGACCAACCTGCTACTTTGAGGCCTAATATACCCACCTCGCAAAGTCCTACAATTGTTTGTACTATCACCGGCTATGTCTCCGAGGCTTCTCTAGTCACAATAAGGTCCATCTAAGTCGATAGATTTGTTTGAATAACCCAATGACACCAGCAATCATGTGCTTTTAAAATCTCCCACCTTCACATCTCATATTCGCATAGCGCGCTTACTCTTGTCTCATTGACGTTGAAATTTCAATCATTTGAATATTTATTACTAGACTACATTTCTACTAAGTTTCATGACATTACCTTGATTTCTTCTAGGTGCATATAGTTTTTTTGTGACAGAGTGTATTTTCAAATTTATATTAAATATATGTTTTGAGCATATTTTAGTTAGAATACTTTTATTTCCAAAATAGTCTTTCTTTTCAATTTAAGCAAAAAAGAAATGAAAAGCTATTAATTTTTAAAACCTGCTGTAGATTTAAGCCGGAAGCAGCATTTTGAAATTTGAGGTTACGGAGAAAATTGCAATTTTTAACTCTCCGCATGATTATGCGACATGTAAAAGATCCCTTGAGTGCGTGTTTGGCTTGGGTTCTCTTGACAAAATTAAAATCCTAAGTACGGTTTCGCATCACTAGAGCTCATATGCCTCCCTCTATGGAAGAAACTGGGCTTCGAAATTACTTGCGGTGATTGGTATAAAAATAAATACCAGCTACCGGAGAATGCATTAGGTCTGCAATGGTAAAATACCAATCCGTAGCCCCATTAGATGTAAAAAAAACTCACTCTATTCCTTCAGTTTTTCACTAGTATCATATTTTATAGTTTTTTACAAATCGTATTTTACCGTTTTTCTATTGTTTTAGCCATTTTTTTACTAAACTTAAAATAATTAGCTTTTGGAAAAAAAATGGCGACACAGGGATTGCTTGCATTGTAGAATGTGCTTTGCTCAGCTATTTTTGATCCCGGTCTCTTTTTATAGACAATTTATAATTAAGATTAAAACTTTACTTAAAAGTTTTTTTTTCCTAAATAGTATATGTGTATGGGTCATTGCAACAATTGTCGCTAAAAAGAGTGAAAATTTACATAGATTTGTGTGTGAGAGCATCAATGGTGTTCTGTGGAGCATAGTTCCAGAACAATACTTTTACATTTTAACCACAAATTGAAGTTGTTTAAATTGAGAAAAAAGAAATAATCATTAACAAAAATAAACTAAATGCAAAAATGCATAAAAGAGTGTAATGCAATTCATAAAAATAACCATAAACATATTTATTAGAAACAGCCTTAAAATAAAAACAAAAGCAAAAAAAGATTAACTTAAACCAAAAAGGTAGTTGTCAGTTGTTTATCCTCTACCTAATTATTATTTTTTTATATATTGCAGAAACTAAAAATTGCTTTAGGCAACAGTTGAGTTCTTCTTCTTCTAATTAGAGTGAGAATTAAAATAACTTTGAGTCGTTCTTGAGTTTTTGAGAACTAATTACTACTAAATAACTAGAAAATTTATATCTATAAGAGTTTTTATATGTCATTTATTGTTTTGAGTAATATTTTTGAGATGTTAAGACAATATATAGACTAAGATGACTAATCATGAGTACTTCTGACTCGATATTACGAACAGAGAAGTAATGTAAACATATGAAATATGCTCAAATTTTTGATGAAACTGTATGGCAAACTGTTCAGGATACGGAATATATGTATACGTGTGTATATTAAGGGAAAGTCTGAAACTGTATGTGCATAAGAAATTAAAAGCCATGTATAACACCTAAGTAATTAATATGCTTTCTGCAAGCCACAACAGCACGTAAGAGAGCAGTTCATAACATAAGCAAATAAATAGGGAGAAGCCATCAACTGAAGCAGATTTAAGAACTTTAATTTAAATCGAAAATCTGTCTAAAACAGATAAAAAAAGAGGTTTAAATTTGATAAAGCTACCACAATCGGTTGCGAACAAACAAAATATGGTACTTACGTCTTATATCCTCAACCAACTTCGTCTAATCAAAAGACGTTACTAAACACAGTGTTAAGAAGACAATAGTAAAAAATGGTTTCTGTGTATATGCAAACACAGGGAACTACTATAAAAACTATGGTGGCATTTGGCAATAATGTCTTTTGAATTGGCTGAGTCTTTTGATTTTGTTACATTGGTCGACTGTATAATGCACATTAACTCAAAATATACATAAAAAATCTTAAATTTATTATTTCTACTTAAAATTTATAAAAATCAAAAGTTATTGAAAATTTATAAAATAAGCATAGCTTAGAATTTTTGAAAAACCCATCAAAACTATGTATTGAATTAATTTAATTTCGGATTGCAGAAGAAAAATATAAAATAGGCTTCAAAATATTATAAATCATAAAAACTTAAACTGGAACAAGTTATGCAATTATCTCTAACTTAAGTTAAAGACTACCTAAAGCAGATAAATCAATGTAACTTAAGTTTAAACTGAAAATAGAAATACATTTTCGTTAGTTGAAATAAAAAGAAATTTAACTTTTATCAGTGCGAATGCATAGATTGAAAAAGCTAACACTATTGTTAACATTTATCCTAAGGAAATAAATTAATATTTAGGATATATTATATATGTGTATATATATAATTTTACATCGATACGATACAGATTTGATTGAAGTGTAGAATATCTAGACAATGGGATTTGGCAATATTTATATAAATTTCATGGTGAGATAACGAATTCCTTCTGGGTGATTTTTTAATACGGCAAACCTTGTACTTCACAATGGAGTCATATTCCGATAAGGTCGTGTGTGCTTTGTACTTGATTGCTAATCGTTATTTAAATCTTGCAGATGTTTTTTTTTAAATAGATGATTTTCAGAATACTAAATTAATTCTTCTTATTTTTTTAAAGAAATATAACTTATCATTTTGGTTTAGAATAAATCTTTTGTAAGAAATACTTCCTATCTCAGGATTACGAACTTTTCTTTCTAAATGTTTTTTTTTTCTATTCAGTTTTTTTTTTTCTGAAATTGTTTCTTCAGATTATTCTGAACAGTATGTCTCAGAAGCAGGATTTAGGTTTTTTTTTCATAATTCGAAATGAAAGGGAAAAATTTCCGCGATACAGCGGTGTATAAATTAAGGATTGATTGTAGCAAATGTCGAATATACAGTAATATACAGAATGCTATGCGTTTGGTTAAAAAGAAGGATTCGGTGATGGATATACGTAGTTATTCCATGAGACAAGAATCAAGGTACCTCGTATTAGAAGATCTGCGCGAAAGTATAGCGGGTTTGTAGAAAATATGATAAGTATGATTCAAGTTTTGATGATGATGAATATGTTGAGGATGAGAATCAATTCAATTCTTAAGTGATGGATTTCATATGCTATTTTCTCCGGAACAACTGTTGATATAATATATATAAATATATATATATATATATATCGATCACTTCTAGTCGTAAAAAATTGCTTACTAATCACTGTATCCCTATTCCACACTTAAACCTACAATTGTTTCGTCAAAAAGTTAAAACATTTCATGAAGTTGGAACGATTACAGATGGACCGCCAAAAGATTTAATAGTAGCATTTCAAAATCATGCCAAAAACAGTACTGTATCGATGTCACCTAAGAAGTACATTTAATTTATATCAAATTGCTTCCCATTATATCTAAGCAAAACTGTAAGTACGAACGTGTTCAAGATTTTGCCAAGACTCAGTTTCAGTTGTTTCAATTCAGTAACAATTTCAATTGTTGAAAGAATAGTTTTCTTAAAAGGAGTTGTTCAAAAACAATTGTAATTCTGTCTCAAAGAACAAATACAAGGATAAATATAGCAATTGATAATTATTGAAAATATGTAATAACCGAGAGAAAAGTGTGTGCGATGCATAAATTTTCGCACTGAGAGATAAGTGTCATATCGACTTACCGACGGAAAATCGTTTAAAAATCAAACTTTCAAAAATCTAGACTGAATTTCAAAGAAATAAGTGCATAAAAACACCCATGAATTCAAATGAAACGTTGTTTCAAAATTTCAGAGCAACTGTGAGGAACTTTCGGAGATTTGTGGTTTTGTAAAAATGCACACACACACACACACACACTTATACATTATAAATTTATACATTATACATCTTTTTAACATTTAAGCATTTTCCAAGCATTAAAAACTAGTTTGCAGTAGCCTTTTTCAGTAAAAAATTGTGTTTCTCTATCAAAAGCAAATGAGCTGGCAAGCGAAACATATCACGTGATTCACTTGCATGGAGTGTGCTATTTTTCATTTCTAAAAAGAATTCTCATTTCTCTGGTTTTTCTTGAATGAAATTTTTAATGCTATTTGTTTTAAAAAAAATCCAATTAAATGAAACTGGTTTCCTACATGCATATTTTACATGTTGTACATTTTCCAACATGCATATTTTGTCAAGGTTTTAAACTACAAGGTTTATTACCAACAAAGTTGGTATTGTCAAAAATTGTCAATCAATATCATCATACAACCTGGGACCTTAGCTTGGTATCTAACAACAATTAGAATTAAGGAAAATCTAAAGAGGGCATCTGAATGGAATATTTCCATTCATATGCCCTTTATTCAAATGATTTGTCTGTACATTTTTTTAAAAGAAAAAAGTTATTATTTTATTATAGCCATTTTAGGTTTTTTTTTTTATTGAATGCATCGTGTACTTAATTACGTATGCCTTAATACACGATAGTTGATGAGTTTTCAGAAATGGTATCCCGATGTGTATTATTTTTTGCGTATCTTTGAATTTTAAAATGTATATTTATAGCAAATAGAAGCATATTACATCAAGCTAAAATCTTTTTATTATCTTCTCTACAATCTAAAGACTGTTTAATAGTAAATGAGCAATAATTAGATCAGATGGCTTCCACAGGATCTTCATACATTTTAACTGCATATACCGGAATATACACACGGTGCATAACTTAAAGGAACGCCATCTGAGAAATATTTGCATTCTCATCTCTTTAAAACAAAATTATTAAAGTGGTCTCTCTCTTTGATAGGATCCTTTCTCGGGAATTCGATTGCTTTATAAGACATTATATCAAACGCTCTGGAATTTTAATGGAACTTACGTAAGGTTAATTAAGGCATTATGTGAAAATATTATCTTCAAAGATGAATAATGATAGAATTACAGCATTAGAAAATTTTACCAATGCTCTTTCGTTAAAAACAAGAAAAGTTTCTCATAAATGGCTGGATTTGATTTAAATTAAGAGTAAGCGTTAGTCGCAGTTCTTTTTCTAATCTAAAATTTTTTTTCGAAATAAACATTTAGTTTATTGAATATAAATGGGATGTTTGTTATTGTTCATATTGTTCTTATATTAATTAACGTAATTGAACATTCTTGATCGTGAAATTAAAAAAAAAATTTTGAACACTTTTTTCTTTTGAAATTTATATGTAATATTGTAACAGAAAGATAAAATTTTGTATTAAAATGTTTTAAGTATGAATATCTGAAAACCAAAAAGCTATTAGACATTTCCTCTTATAAAAAATATATTTTTAATGAAAATGTTTAAAATATTTAAAAATTGAGAACTATCCTTGTTATGCAATAAATATGATTTTATTTTCTTTGAGAGGCTACAAATTATATGTGGAATGCATAGGTATGTAAAATGAAGAAAATATTGAGTACTCGACAGATTTTAATGAAAAATAAGTATCTATATCAAGTGAGACGAATTGGTTTTTTTTCCATTGCTGTAATCTGGAAAATTCATTTTCGCTTAGCTAAATAAGAAAATAAAAATGATCTTTGCTTACAAAACCCTCTTAAAATTTTGCAAAATCAAGAAATTTGATTTTGTTATTTTTTAAAAATTATTTATCTTATCAATGTCGTAACGCTATTGTATTTAATGTGATGCTTAAACTATGAGAAGCCTAAAAAAATTTAAACTTTTAGATTCAAAATAGTTATTCTTCACATACAAAAGAACTAAAAAAAAATGTTTTTGTATAATTAGCGATATTTCGTAATTTTACTCGATTTGACTTTTTCACATATTTTTCATTCAGAGTTTTTTTTAAACACTGTACATTATATATTATTAAGTATAATTTATAAAATTATCCAAAAAAAATGTTCTCAGTATCTACTTAAGTGTCAAATATTTGAAAGAATTAATTTGTTATTGAACTCGTTAAAAGGATCGTCTTGATGATAGCATCTCTTGTTTCAGCACCCTATAGTTTTCCTGATCTTTCAGTCATGCGTTTGACATAGCATTCTACTCCTCAGGATCTTGTATTTGAATCATTTTGTGCACCATAATCTAAAGAGCATATGATATGATCGCAGCTGTTACTCGTTCAGTTAGTCCATATCGATCAATGACCAACGATGATGATATTTAGTTGATTCTCATTTGCCGTGCTGTTTTTTTTTTCTTTCATGACATACCAGGGTTTGAATTGATCATTATCCTTATTATTATCTGAGATATCAGAGCTTTCACATTGTTCCTATTTATTCGGTGTCAGTGGTTTCTGGTTTTAAGTCTTCAGAGTTTCATTCAAAATCCTTGGAAAAAACTTTAAGGATTTAAAACCCGGAACAACTGACACCAAATAAATTCCTCATTTAAAATCCTTGGATGAGTTCTACTACTCTGCTCTGTTTTTCTTTCAAAACTTTTCACAAATTTACTAGTTAATTTCTACCAAATTCAGTTATCATAATTTTAACTCAAAAATATCATAATTCAAAGATCATACTTTCTTTGAAGAGACGTAAAAATTGGCTTAGTTACAGGAGTTTGGTTGATATCAATTAACTGAAATCATGCATCCACATAAATTTGGATCTTCTTTTAGCAAATGTAGTCCGTAACAATATGACAGTTATATGTTCTACTTCAAAAAACAAATCACATTCCTTTTTGAACATATGTCTATTTTGTAAAAGAACTTAGTAAATATCATAATGTATTTCATTCTGTTTTAGACACCGTTTTAGTAAACTTTGGAAAAACTCACATATTTGTTTTAGGAAATTAGTGAAATTTCACGTATATCCATCTTGAAAACTACATAAGGCATTTTTGTGAGGAAGAAGCGTATTTCGCAACAACTGAATTAAATCACCGAATATTAGGAATACAAGTTTTTTCTTAATAGCGATTTTATTACACAGCCATTTTTAGCAGTTACTCTAATGTCAACACTCAACATTAAAAAAGCATGTGAAAACAAAAGTAAAAAGACCTATCAAGAAATGAAAGGCTTTTTTTTGGTGATTGTTTGAAACACAAAATAATTTAGTAAATGGGCAGGGATGTATCCGTTTCCGCTGTCTCGATATGTCACATATCAACGGCTAATCAATTACGGGAACTGCTCGTGATACTACGGTTTTCAGTCCATCTCTTGTGTCCAAAATTTCTCGGAAATCTAGCGTCATTATTTTCAAATGAAAAAATAAAAATGAACGATATTCCTCTTATTTATGATGGTTTCTTTAAAAAGATGAAAAGGTAATGTTTTATTATGTATTTGTAATTTTAAACAAGAAATAGTGGCTTTTAGTCTTTTTGTTCGAGCAACAAATGTTTTAAATATACAGGAAACAAATGTTTCAGAATACGTTATTAAGGCTACAGTGGACAGTAAATATTTTTTTAGGGAAGATATATAGAGGTTTTGTTTTAATAGTTTCTTCCTTTTTTACTTTTCTAGGTGAGATAGCAATTTTCTGGGTATAATTATCCAAAAATAATAATAATAATTCAGGTCACGCTAGAATATATGTCTTTTGGATGGTATTTAATTACTTCATTTAGGTTGAAGTGATCTCAGACTGGTATGTGTGCACTTTAAGTTATTACGGGTTTTTAACAAATGTTAAATACCATAACTTTTGAATATTGTATTAAAAGTTATATTTCGAAAAAACGTGATTCTATTAAATTGTCAAGAAATGCTATATTCTTTTTTCCTGTAATGTAAGCAGCATGGGGGTAAGGAAGGACTAGAGAAAACTGATTGCCAATGATTAATTTTAAATACCTTCAATATTTAACTCTTTACATTGATTTTTTTTGACATTTTATTTAACTAGATGGAAGGAACATTTTTCAGAGTATACAGACAAAAAATAGATAACGAATGGCTAATTCATTCTTCAAATATTCTTATTTTCCAGGAATTTGTTTATCTGTTTGAACTCTATGTGGATTAGAGTTATTACCAAAAAAATGAAATCATTATAAACTACACTACTGAAAATGAAATTTAGAATCTGAAACTTCCCTTCTGTATCTTACAACTGTCACAAAGTTTCTGTGAAAGATATGGAGGCATATAAGTCCGATATCATTCTCTAACAAACTATCAAATCATCACTGCTAACCCGATTCTCTTTTTTGGATCGCATGTAACGGGTCACTGTTTCCTTCCAGATGTATGTACTTTAAAAAAACCTGTGGTTAAGCTAAATCTGGGCCCATGAATGAATATAATGGTTTCCAATGTAAACGTACCTGCCTTCTAGAAACATAAACCTTTGAAACTTAGCTTTTTTTAGCCTTGCCAGATTCTGAAGGCAGTTAAACAGATGATGCACTTAGAGAAAGGAAAACAAAAGAAAATTGTGTTAAAATCTTTTTACACAACAAAATAGTAGAAATTTACGTATAATAAGCTCATAAGGTATTCTCTTGAAATCCTAATCTTCACTGGAAAAACTCCAAGATGTGCAACGTTCTGATGTACTCGAGAAAGAGCATATGGTGATTTGGTTAGCTTCTAGTTCGATATCTTTCTCAATACAACTGTATAATAACGCTTCCCTTTTCATCCGCTGGGCCATGGATGAAGTACTTCTCTGTCAAATTGGCATTCGTACAACTATGCTTGTTCAATACACTAGTTGATGTCAGTAAAACGGGGAAACCACTCGTGCTGACCTTGAACCTTGATGGGTATAGCACCACGTATCCGTTTCCACTTAAACTTTTCAGTAGCATAAAGCTGTGATTTCTTACAATATCCTGTAATTCCTGTTGGGTTGAAGCGAGTATTTGAAGCGAACTATTTTTTCCTGCTTAAGGATACATGCGTGATGCGCCCAAGCGTTTTCCCACTTCCTCCCACGCATTTCTTCTACGGTGACCCCACCTTTATCTATACGCTGTGTGCGATGATCTTACTTTATACTGTGTGCTAATTTCGTTTTTATTCGTTATCCATTTTTTTTGTCCTCAAAAAATTAAGTTGTCCAGAAAGGTGTGAAGAACTTATTTTACAAAAAGAACTACAAAATTTGTTCATAAAATGTTGAGCCGCCTTGTATACTCCTTGGAGAATCTTTCAAACTATGTAAATGCTGTTGAATATCTCTTCTTAGTTCCTGCAGATTTTTTATGTCCTAGTTAAAAAAGTTGTTTTACCTACTTTATTATACTTGTGAGACTCCCTTGATCTAACAATGAAGCTGCAAAAAGATGTTATGGTAAATTAAGTCGAAACATATTGTTTGAAATTAAAATACTAGTAAACTATTTAATATTAGTCAATTTAATAAACAATTGCTAGTTATTTAAATGTTACAAAAACTTTTATAATTAAAATATTATTAATATAATATTAATTATTATTCTTTAATAGTTTAAATACGAATCAGAAGCAGTTCTATACTATGAATTTCTTCTACAAATAATTCAGTACGTTATTCATGCCAATAGCTTTTAGTAAAGCGTTATTTATAAATTATTTATTTTAGTTACAAGGATCTTCAGTAATCATGAAGTCTCGATAATTCATATTTAAAATTATCCGAATTTTTGATTTCAAATGTGTGCAACATGCATTATGCATATATATAAAAAACAAATCACTCAGTAATTTTGAGATCTTTGGAACAATTACACAGACATTCTTGAAATCTGGCAGGAAGCATGTTACTTGTGTTGAGTAGATTCACTAAGGACGGGTTCTGAGGAAACCGAACCCCAAGCGGAAATTGTGGGGCTGTTATAGACTAGATCCGCTATTGCTTTGGACTAATAAACTGACATATTTAAAACATGTCAAGCATGTTTCTTTTGCTGAGTAAAGCTCTACTAAAAATAGATTTAGAGGGTTTCTAGGGCGTTAAAAATAAAAATACTCCCATTTTAGGGATTCTGGTCCTTTCTTTTTTAAGGCAAGAGGAGAAGTCTATAAGAATGTTTCTTAGCGCAATCGAAAGTATAATGCAAGGACTTGGATACAAGTAACTTAAAAAAACATTGTATACTCCTAGAACGTTATGAAATATCTGGAGAAGGAGGCTCGAAATGGCTAGTATACATATATATACGAGGGATGATCAGGAAAAAAGTTACAAGCCACATCATTTGAAAACTACAAATTGTGGAGAAATTTTGTTTCCTCAGAGGGGAAATAGATGAGTATCCTTGCTATACAGCTAGTGTGAATGTAGGTAGTGTAAGTTCCTAGGTGGTTCAGAACGATTGAAATGGCTAGACGCTTAGAAAAATGGTCTTGTTTGGAAGTGCGAGACTTGATTCGATAATTGGTGAAGTTTATGGTGAAGAAACAATGAACAGACAACATGTAGCGAAATGGTGTCACTCTTTTCAATCATGAAGGCAGGATGTCGAAAACCGTAATATGGCAAGGAGTGGCCGACCTAGTCAGAAAACAACATGGCACGAGTTGGAGAAAAGATTAAAAATGATCGACGGGTGTGTGAAATTTCGTCAGAGCTGGGAGTGAGCAATAGTGCCGTGGAGCATGAGGTATTCAAAGGTGTGTACTCACTGGATTCCACATGAGTAATCCGATGAGCACAAACCCATGCGAATGATGTGCAGTCTCACCTTTCTTCAACGTTATCATTCTGACAATTGGCACTTCATTGATCTTATTGTTACAGGGAACGAAATTTAGCTTCACCATTTTGTCCGCAATAGCAAAAAAAGAAACTATGGAGTGGAAACACCCTGGATCACCAACGACAGAGAAATTTGAGGTTACACTCTTTGCCGGTAAAGTTATGTCAACCATATTCTAGGATTCATGTGGCATTATCCTGATCGATTACCTGGAGCGTGGCCAGACCATCAACGCAGATCATTATCTGCTAATTTGACAAGGTTACACAAAAATATCCTACGAAAACATCCAGGCAGGCATGTCATCTTCCTGTATGACAATGCAAGACCTTATGCTGCTCCAGCAACGCAGGAATTGTTGCGACGGTTCAGGTGGAAAATCTGGAGACACCTTGTGCATTAAGCCCAGATTTGGCACTCCGTGACTATTTCCAGCTTCCGAGGTCGAAGAAGCCCTCATCCGGCAGACGATTCTGTTCAGATAATGCAGTGAAAACATCCACCGAGACATGGCTCAATGGATAAGGACCTGATTTCTATCAAGGCGCGTTAAATAAGTTGGTTTTGCATTCTGATAAATGCCCAAATAGACTTGGTGATTATGTCGAAAATTGATAGGCACGTATGCCTGTTAATTTCCTTTTGTATTTTCTGTCCATTGTTAATAAATATTTCTTTATTGGAATTCTAACATTTTGTTATCACCCCTTCGTATATATATAAAGTTATTTTCGAATGTAGTATATATATACATATAATTTTAAGAAATAATTTGTGGCAATCTCAAGCATGAGAGTAAATAGAAAGCGACTTCAGTTTCAAATAAAATAAATGCTTACAAATCTTGCATTGTACACATGTAATGACCTGCTTAAGTTTCAAAATAAATCATATAAAAGGATTAAATTGGTTGTGTTGGAAGAATTTCATCTATGTAAACAACGTAATTGGGATAATATATTGACTTTCCCTCATTTCCTGTAATAAAAATTAGGAAAACAAAACTATTTGAAATTGGAATCCTTGAACGATTGCTTCTTCTAATACCTCTTAATTCTGAAAATTTAATGGTAAATGACAGGTTTTTTTAAAAATATTTCTTTATCGATCCGAAGACAATGTTTAAATGTGTGCATTATCATGTACGTGCAAAGTTCATTTTGTATTTCAAAATGAGATTATGAACTTCAATGGTGTTTAGAAATTTAATAAAAGAGTAGTAAATGTAAATTTGCTAATCAAAAAAATTTATTTTGGATTGCACTTCCATTTTACAAATATTACGAAAAATTTAAAAAACATGATTTCTTTCTTGAAAATAAAAATTTATGAGGAAAACATAGATATATAAAAAATTACAGAATTTTTAATGTCTTTTTTCTCGCACAGTTTTGTATGTTTCCCGAAAATATCATACAGTATATCTAGGAAATATTAACATATATCTCTATATCTAGGAAAAAAAGCTGTAGAAATGCGTTCTTTTAAATTATTATTCTGTTGAAATATAGGCTCAAATATCAGTGAAAAGACATTTGAGAAAAAATATCAGAGAAAAGAAAATAAGAACTTTCTATTTAAAAAAAATTGGCGCTCCCCCTATAAATTGTATTTACACTTCTTCATAAATAACGAAAAACATATGTAATTTCGTCTTTACAAGAAATGTTTGTTGCTTTTTCCATTATTTCTTCTAATCATCAATTTTTTAAATTTTTATTTACTTTCCAATTTTGAATTTTGTTTGTGTAAAAGTATACTAATGTAAAAGCTCTCAATGTAGAATGTAAGACATTCCTTAAGGTTTTTTAATAACGAAAATGAAAACACAAACTTAAAAGATTGTTAATTTAAAAGACTCAGCCTCTAAGTAAATGGTTAAAGTGATATAGATTAGAAAGCTATTTTGTTCCGCACTTGTAGAGTATTAACACATAAAATAGACTACATAAAATAATATTAAATGATTTCAAACTGTTGTAAAATAATTTTCAACTTTTAGTTAAGGGATACATACAAATATTAGGTAATTTCAAAAATTAGTTTTTGACAATTAATTCATTATGAATTATGAAACCAAATCAATTTTATTGTTGTCCTTCTTAAGCAGATATATGAATAATACCTATTCACATTAATTGAACATTTGTGATGAAATAAAGTTAATATTTGAAGAAAATATCAGATAATGACATAAAACCGACTTTAATACCGTTTTCTGTAGTTATAATTAAATGTAATGGAAAATTAGAATTTAAATTTTGATGCTATTGAAAAAGTTTCTAACAATGTAATATATATAAATCTCAAAATAATTTTTTAATTTCTGACTATTTGCAACTTTTTTAAGTTGTAGTAATACATAAAACATTTCAATTAATTAAATAATTTAAATTGTATAATTTAAAATGTGTATGAAAACCTATTTTTTGATCTTTGATCTATATCTAAATAAAAAAAATCTATATTTATTTAGATAACACCATATGCTTTTTTTCTATGGACTCAAGGCATTACTGTACATTATTTTTATATATGCATTAAATTATTTGACGTTTCTCTAACAAAACAATTAAGTTGATAAAAATGTTGTTAGCTAAATGTGAAAAGTGATCAATATTTATATTTCTTAAAGTATTAATGCTGCTCAAAAGTTTTTGATAGTTTGCTAATTTTTTTACTTAATTTTTCGATACTTCAAATATCTGAAAGAAATGTAAGTAACAGCGCAAATACAATTTCCTTTTACAATAAATGCTCCATGATAAATATTACACAGTTTCAGGAAGACTTCACAAAAAAATATGCCTTAAAAATTGAATGAATTCTAACTCCTATAGGGATTAATGCACTTCAGCGAATTAATCCCTTAAGCTGATGTATCTCCATTCAGCTGATGTAAATCCTTTTTTTTTTTTTTTTGCATTTTTTGAGAATTCAATATCATTAACATTTAAAAACTTTCTGACTACTTTTCAAAGTATTATATACAGCCTAAATGCTTTATTTTTAAAAAAAAAAAAAAAGTTATTCTAAATAAGTAATATTTGCAGCTTTTCAACAGTAATTCATTGCCAGAAAACATTTTTTTTTAAAATTATTGCAGAAAATTTTTTCAGATTTAAAAAATTATTTAATTTAAAAAGAACGGCTTCATTGAAAAAATGAGTTGACATTTTTTTAGAATTCTTGGGCATAGCATAAAATTGAATTTACATCTAGAAACTTTAAAATTAGTTTTATGCGATCAAATTTAAAAGTTTGAATTCAAGGCATATATGTTTTTAACTTGAGCAACATATTTATAATCTTTAATTTGTATATAAATGCGACGAAATGACATCTGAGAAGCCTTTCCTGGACAAAAATGGTGAACTTGAGTTATTTAAAAGTTGAAATCAAAATTTCAATGAACATTTTTCCCCTTTTAATTTAGTTAATATTTCGTTTCATAGAAACGAATTTCATTTTATGATTCAAATAAATATTTTTTTCATTAATTGTAAACTGATCACTTCGCAATATATATATGGTAGAATGTATAATTTTATAAGAGTTTGATATGATATTTTGTAGATGCCAAAATTGTTAATGATCAACCTGAAAAAGAACAGAATCATAAATATAATATCAGACCCAGAAAATCATCTTATTTAATATATAATTATTTATAAGATATTTTAATAAATCATAATTGTATTAAAAAACTTCCAAAAATGTTATGACGTTTTTATAATTATATATATTGATCCTTGGATATAAAATATTCTTCTAGTACTTAAGAAACAAACGATAAGAAAATTTAAGAAGTAAATATCATATTTCAAAAAAAAATATTATTGATTGTAGCCAAGGAAAATGAATTCATTTTTCAAACCCAACATTCAATTGGGAAAATAAGAATTCTGATAAGTTTTCGAAAAATAAGTCATCTCAAATATCCTCACTAATATTTTAATTTAATACATTAGGTGCTTTTATAATGTCAAACAAAAACATGAAATAATTTTTTAGCTTGAATTTTTTTCTAAAAATTGAATTTCGAAATTAGAATATATTTATATATACACTATGTAACAAAAAAAACGACGAGCCAAGAATTAGTAGCCCAATAGAGACAAAAATTGATGGGTAGAAAGATTATGTACATAATAGAAAATAGTGAAAATTTCATAAAAATTGAATGATTTATTTCAGAGTTCCATAGTTACAAAGTAATGAGATCAATTATGTGTTGACCCCTATCTACCGTGAAATCTCTATCAAGCTGCCACGCTACGTGGCATAGAGTGATAAAGCAACATGATAGTCTCCTGCGGTATTTCTAGACATTGTTCCAAATGTCGGGCTAGGTCATCAACATTCTTTGGTAGAGGCAGTCGTGTTCTCATCATATATCTGACATCCTCGATTTGAGAGAGATCTACCAATATGGCTGGCCAAGGAAGAGTTTGAGAAGCTGTAAGACAGCTCATAGCAACACGTGCCGTACGTGGTATGCCGTTATCTTGCTGAAAAATAAGGTCAGGGTACTGCAAAAAGAACGGTAGCAAAACAGAATGTCGTTGACGTAGCCACTGTGGTTTAAGTGTGCCTCTAATGATGACCAAAAGGATGTCAGAGAAAGTGCCCCCTCCCTCTAGATCATAATTCTTGGTTGAGGATCTGTGCGGCGTGCAATAGTGAAAGGGGGCGTTTCCAGACACGTCTTCGATGATCGTCAGGATTCAGTTGAAAGCGATATTCGTTTCTAAACACTATACGTCCCCAGTCAGCATGATTTCATCCTGATGGAGCCAAGGACCACTGTAATCTGGCTAGACAATGTGCAGGCGTGAGTGGCAGGTGACGTAGCGGTCTGTATCAGCGTAAATTTTGCTCTATCAGCTGTCTGTGAATGGTCATGGTGGACACGTGTACGGGTCGCACTTCTGATGGTTGATAACGATGAATCAGGCGCTGTAACACTTGATCTGACAATCAAGCGATCATCTCGATCTGCTGTGAACCTAAATCGACCACTACCATCATGACACTGAACTCCGCCAATGCCCATCAATTCTTGCCAGCATCTTCTAATGGCCGCATCGCTTCGACCCATATAAAGAGCGATTCTCGATTTTTCCAACCTGCTTCTTTCAAACCAATGGTACGACCTCTTTAAAACTCTGACAGTTGCTGGTAATGAGCTCAAATCCTGGGGCGAGGCATTTTTTCAGTCGTTGAAAGGTATCCTAAATCGAAATGCAACAGAAATTTTTACCATCAGATTGAGAATAGCTTCTTATAGATACCTACTGAGTGCGCAGTTCTGATTCGCTGTAGCTCCCTCCATTCATTGGACACCAAATTGTAATCATTTGTATGTTCGGTAAAAATATATTTGCATATGAAATTTCATTACGATCGGAAAACTCCTTCTTGGGGCGTGGTTTTTTATTGTTATAGAGATTATCTTTTAAATTTTGTAGCACACATTTAAAATGACTCCTTATAAGAAAGACGTGTTAAAATTCTTATTGGCCATTTGAAATTTCTCCACTATCAATTCCGTATTAATTATAAGCTTAATACTTTAAGCCTGAATTTTTAATTTAAAGTTCATTTCAGGTCACGTTTAAGTATAAAATAAATAAAAACATTGAAAAAGATTTAAAAAGTTCTTAAAAATATAATTTCTCATCAAGTGAAAGTTTTCGATAAATATGAAAAGATTAAAAGTAATTGCATAAAATATTTTTTTCGGCAAAAAGAATTTATCAAGATAAAAGAAAGGAAAGATCGATAAAAAGGCAAATACAAGTACGAAAAGTGCATTTGATAGCATTTTAAGTGATGTAATATAGATTTTTAGCATTATGAAGTCCATCTTTGAAATTCTAAAAACTATCAAGCTATTCCACATACGCTTCATATCTCCATATCGCTTAAAATTTTTTGACATGCAAAAAGTTAATTAATAAAACTCATAGGAATTAAAAATCTTTCCACAATTCGTATTCAGTAGTCTTATAGTTTATCTTATTGGAGATAAGATTTGTGAGATTATATATAACTTAAATGTGTGTGTGTGTGTGTGTGTGCGTGTGTGTGTGTGTGTGTGTGTGTGTGTGTGTGTGTGTGTGTGTGTGTGTGTGTGTGTGTGTGTGTGTGTGTGTGTGTGTGTGTGTGTGTGTGTGTGTGTGTGTGTGTGTTGTGTGTGTGTGTGTGTGTGTGTGTGTGTGTGTGTGTGTGTGTGTGTGTGTGTATGTGTGTGTGTTCTTAACATTATTTTACTTTGCTTTTAAGTCTGTAAAATATCGTAGAGCGTATTTAGAGCATAAATAATTTCTAATTTTAATCGTATAATGTTTTAAGTATTCTGTATATGTTTCCTTTTTTAAATTCTAAAATAACAATTGCCTCAAACAAAAGAAAGCAAAACACTGTAAGGATTGTGTAATAATGTGTAATAATACATACATTTCTTATTTCATTTTGTTTCATTTTCAAAAGTAAAAGCCTAAGATTTACAATTCAAGTTATTGCTTTGCAGAAACTGTTCGGAATTTATATAGCATAAATATTGAGCAAATTTGATGTTATTCAAAATATATATACTATTTCCACTTTTGAATTTGAAGCCTAAAATAAAACAGTGCATATTTTAGCATTCTATAGTACCCAGACAAATAAAAATTTCAAAATTAAAAATAAATTTTAAAAAGAACCCTTCATTTATTTTAAATTGTTTTTATAAAATATAAATTCGCTTAAAATTGAATTATTAGAGTTATGAAAATAAGAATAAAGAGAGGAGGAATTAGATTTCTCATAGAACATAGCTTAAATTTATCTATTTGATTGAAAATTATTTTATTTTATTATCGCTTGCTCCTTCACAGCTGATTCAAAACAAACCAGATCATGTTGAACACTTTCTTTATTACTATTAGTTAATTTTCTCTCTTGTCTTCAGTTATACACTTTATTTACCGTTTTATGCATATATTTTGTGCTTTCTATTAGCAATTTATAATGTTTTAGACATTAATTTTAGCACCTTAATAACAAGAAATACTTTTGCTGAATTTGAGATATTTGAATTTAAAAAATTAGACTCAAATATGTATTGCAATTCTGAATGAAGAGGAGCTTTATTACATTCACATTGCAGGCCAATAAATTGTTTCTCAGTAAGGCCGATATGCAATACAATATTTTATAAATCTTTACCAATCAGTTACCCTAAAAATTAAAATTAATAATTACTAAGGATATTTTTCATTTTTCGTACGAGTTCTCAAGAAAACCGAGAAAATCCATTGCTCATAATCATTTAAATTTTTCTAAAAACAATATTTCATTTGATAGTTTTTATTTTATTTTTAAAAAAATGTCATTTTTCATTACTTTGGAAAAGCAAAATAAAGTTTTATGTGTAATGATTTATATTAAGTGTTTATTAGTCAAAAATAAAATTATTTTGGAAATATTGAGTATCATATATTTTCTGAATGCAATCAAAAATTAGCATATTACTTTATGTTTAAAGTAAAAAATTACTTTTTAACCTTTTAAAAAGTAATAGTCATTATTTTTGTTTTAAAGATCTAACCATTTCAATGTATCTCTGAACAGATAAGTTTTTTGAAATATAATGGCTTGTTAGTATTTTTATGAATTATATGGCCTTATCAGCTCCAAAGTTTAAGTGTATCAATAAATTTTTGTCAGTATAAATTTTATCAGTGTTGTACAAATTTTTATTTTATTTAAATTTGCTTCCTTTCCTTTTTATTCTTATTTTTTAGGAATGTTTCTTTTAAAGTGAATCACGAATAAATTTTAAGTAATAATTATTCGTTAAATGTAGATGTATACCGTATTTACTTGAACATTAGCCGCACTATTTTTCCAGGGTTAATGGTTCTGAAAATTGGGTGCGACTTATAATAGAAGGCAAAACATTTGTTGGGTGGAGGAAATTTTGTTTCCACTCGCTTTCAAAAAGAAAAATATAACCATTCAATCTGGCAACTTGTATCGATGACTTATCTCATTCCGCAGTTAATCTCCAGTATTCAGTCTATCCTAAACTTCGCAGTCTGCCCATATTTAAGAAAGTTTATTGTATACACTTTCCTTTGATCAACTATACATCTTAGATACTGGTAATAGTATCAAAACGAGTTCTCTATGACGCAAGTATGAAATAAGAGGCTATTTTAAATGCAGAAAAAAACGGAAGCGGTACAGTGGTCACGGAAATTTTGACACAGATGAAACAAATACATTCCGATGGTGTAAGCAAAATGATATAATTTTTGCTTGTTAATGATCAACTGTATTTAACAATTCCTTCACATCCTTTAATAAAACATTCTTTGAATAAAATGCTACATAACAAATCCATTGTATGGCAAAGAAGACGACACCGACACCACTTTCGAAGTCAGTTGTGACAATGGGAATGACGAATTCCTTTCGAAACATGATACTGATTGATAGAGTAATTATAGGTTTATGTATTTAATACTGGTCAAATAAGTTACTTATTGATTTTTTTATTATTTCTCATTAATTTTTTTTTTAAATTTCTGAAGAATCGGATATTGATGAACCTTTAACACAATTTTTAATTTTTTCTCAAAAACAGTGGAGAATCGGGGGTGTGGCTTGGAATCAATGGCGGCTTAGATCCAAGCAAATACGGTATTAATTTTTTTAAAGTTCGTAATCAAATGATACACAGAGATTTCTCTTTTACCTCATTTAATAAATGTTATTAGCTCTTATAAAGCTTTTTCTTTTATTTTAATTATTTTTTTATGAAACAATTAACTTTTCAAAATATTATATAGATGTTTCATAGTTTTTTTTTAAACATTTAATTGGTTTTGTAAATAAGTTATTTTTTCCTTAAATATTAACTCTT
The DNA here is from genome assembly GCA_019973975.1 of Trichonephila clavata. Lineage (NCBI taxonomy): Eukaryota > Metazoa > Arthropoda > Arachnida > Araneae > Nephilidae > Trichonephila > Trichonephila clavata. The sequence goes on from BMAO01034900.1 coordinate 130,576, forward strand.
TTGAAAGAATTAACTCAAACCCCACACTGAGAAAAAATTGTAATGTCCCTGCATAAATCAAAGCGCAAAGCACTAATAAATATTCAGAAGTAATATTCTTTTATGGAATATTGTTAGGAATGTGCTTAATATTCCATGCAATAGGGGCTGTGAACATGGCGAATGTTTTGGAAAGTGTTCCAACTAAATTTTCAGATTTTGCTGTATATTACATTCCACAGGAAAATCGATGAAACAGCAAAATAGAATTTAATGCTGAATTATTTTTAGCTTATTCGTTTATTCGCTGTTTTTTTTAAGTACTAAAAATCAAAGATACGGCAAAATCAAAACTAAAATTAAAAAACTAAAATTTACTAAAATTTACTAAATTTAAGCACTAAAATTTAGTCCACTGCGTCATCTTTGCAATATCATAAAGTAATAGAATCACAAAATGCGTAAAAAGTAGTTTTTTTTCTATTTCTATTTCATATTTTTCTATAAAATATTTTTCTGGAAAATCTGCAATTTTTCCTTATAAATATATAATGACATAAAGCGTTCAATTTTAAATGTAAGGAATCTTTTCTTAGAAAAAAGAACTGGATGTAGATGTTCAATGTTTCTACAAAATCAAATTTTTTAGTATGATTTAAAGTGTTGATTTTAAATTTTGCGAGTGATTTAAATTATTTTAAAGTGCATTTTAATTTTATAAAGTGTTTAAATTGATAAAATCACATTAATGCTTCCTTTCTAAGGAACTTATTTTCCCGAAGGATATATTGCATTAAATTTGACGACATAAAATAAAGAGTCTCATTTACATTTTCAATACAATTTTTGTATTTATTATTTTTCTTGGACATTACCATTTTAATTCATAAAATTAAACATTACCGAATGTCGATTCAAACTAAATCTTAGAGAGAGAGAGAGAGATGGAAAGAGCACATTTGTTGATTTTTTTATGTTTGGGTGTTTTCTGCATTATTCATCGGTTAATATATATTTATTTTTAAATTCTAATAAAAAATATTTGTAATAATTAAATACAAAAGAAATGGTAATCGCTATTTATTTTGATGTATTTATATCCTCATATAAAAAAACCCAGTTTTACCGTGTCAGTCTTCTAAACTACTTTTTAAAACATTATTCATTACGAACATTAATAATGAATCGGGCTACAGTTTTTCTAAAAAAATATTATAGCAGCATATATGACAAAGCAGAGTAAAATAGGACTGTTCAATAAAATATTAGGTTTGTAACATCAAATCTTTGGTGAAAGACATATAACAATGCAAGATTGTATTATTAAAAATTTCATGATATTACTCAAAATACTTCAAACGTTTAATTTTTTTAATATCATTTATCATGTTTTTTGCTCTTTCCTTTTCAGGATTACTTTTTAGACTAAGAGTGTAACCAGTTTTTGACATTTTACATTATGAAAGGTCCATGCTTTTGTAAGGAAAATTTTTCATTACTTTTTTTCACACGTTCAAGAGAAATGCATGGTGGAAAAAATCTGAACAATCAAAGACATGTTGTTCTTAAAAAAGAGAGTTAATAAAAATACATTCAAAATTATATATCAATAAAACAAAAAGTTTTTTCCCCCTATTTGGACATCAAATGAAAATTGTCCTACAATCTTAATAAACTTAATTAAAATTAAGAATTAAGTATACACTTTTTTCATGTAACATACAAATACAGCAGCAAGCCATTTCTTTGTGAATGTAATTAGAAAACATGTTTAGCATTTTTGGCACTTTTCTGATTTAAGGAAATAAAACTTTTCTCTTTTTAAAATGATTAATCAGGCATTGTAATTATTTTTTTTATTTATTTATTATAGAAATAAAATTATTCTTCCATTTCTCCAAAAATAATAAATTGTACAAATTTTTATATGTAACGATAAAACAATTTCACATTTTTATTCTAGTAATTAAAATAATTCATTAATAGTATAAGTTGTATGTTTTAATTAATAGTTGTAGTTTCTATGCATATGAACAGTTATTCCTAGCATACATAGTGGTTTAATAAGGTGAAATTAGTTCTTTCCCCGCTAATTTTCAAGATTTCTTCCAATTTTGTCAACTAGTGGCGAAACAACGTCAGTTCATATTTTTATTCGTAAGATACATGAACAAAATACCTCAAGTAAAAAAATCATAGCAACAAAGCTAATTGAACTGTTTTGTTGATATAAACAGATTATACGCAAATGCATTTCAAGGAAAACAGGAGAATAGAATCACCTCTCGTTCAAGCATCAAATGACTTCTAAATGCTACAGATGGAACTTATTTAAGACATTTATTTAATAACAGTTTTAAAAAAAAGAAAAAAAATAACTTTTCTAGAATTATTCTGAAAATTAAATTTGAAAAGAATTTCACACTTACTGATCTGAGCGAGTGTTTATTGACGCTTCACTGTAAAACAGAACTAGTTCTACTGGCGATGGACCACGTAATTCTGAACTACGATCAAGTGACGGTGGCAACATCTTAACTGGCACCACCTCTTAAGACTTCCCCACCATGGCAAAGGGAGAACTTTGAGACGTGACAGATTTAATGTGCTTCGGCCCCCTCTTCCTGGTGGGTCCTCAGTGGCACTAGGCTCGAACTCATGACATGCATTGATCACTAGGCTACTGCGGCCATACACTTACTGATCTGATATTGAATTCAAAGTAAAAAAAGAAATCTATATCGCTAGCTATTTAGCCATATTTTTTCACACTGAATCGCTTATATTTCGTTTATATAGACGTTATAAAAGAAGTAGTTAATTCCTGAACGTGCTCGCAGAAAAATCTGTAAATAATATTTCATTGTGATCAGTGGAGTAATGGAGAACATTTAAGCCCCCTTGCAAAGTCAGGTTTTGGGTTCCAAGGTGGATTTAACAAAAGTTAGGTACTTGGCGGCAGTCAAGCTTTGAGGCCCCTTAGAACCCTGGGCCCCCACAATGAGGGGGTTGCTTAGGTGTACGTTACGCCACTGATTGTGATCCTATTTTGTAATCGCCCTTCTTTAGTTTAATTTTGATTTCAGTAAAATGAATATTGCTGCTTGTATTCTTGTCACACATTCTTCTTTTCTTAGAAATAAAGTTTCTTCATTCATTTAAAAATAAATAAGGCTTAAAGTTCAAATTGATTAAGCGTTAAAAACAATTTACTTATGAATTTAACCAACACTTCTATTTTTGACATAATGTATGCATAACAAGCACAAAAAAAAAGTTCACAAATATTTCACTATTACAAAGTTGTTAGTAGCACTGCCTTCTCTGATTCTCTTCACTAATCTGTTCAAATTGGTTGACTCAGGAATCTTCTATTAAACTATTATCCACATAAGCTCATTTGGATATACCAGGTTCCTTCGTAAATGGTAGCTCTCATATCAAACAACGTCCTAAAATAACTTAGTAATAAGATAAGGAACATCAATAAATCCCCGGCCTGTATTGAAAATGAGATATGTTGGTTCAAATAATCCGTCACAAAATTATACTAACATTTTTAAATCAAGAAAGTAACCAAAATTGCTAAGTTTATTCTAACTTACAATTACAGACTTGAATTTGAATACATCAAAATAGCAAGAGATTACATAAAACGGCAAAATTTTAAATGAAATTTATATGTTTAATTTCACAAATCCACTTTAGTACCACATTCAGGGATAAATTCGTAATCCGTTAATTTAATATCACATCTTTGTTACTTTTCAATTTGGAAGAACAAATATATATTCAATTCATAGAGGCCTTAACAGTTGATTTTACAAACAATATATTCCAATAATTTAATTTTTAAACTTAGTATTATAGTTTAAGCAAATACAAAAATATTCCCAGTATCAATCCTATAAATGTAATATTTCCCTTAATATTCTTAGTTTATAAATATTTAGTACAAACAATTTTACACTTATTGCTATGTGATGATTCTGCCAGTAATATTTCTGCTTTGAACATGTATTTGGATCCGGAATCTGGCAGTCTTGTCTATTGTACACAGATTCATCCTGATCTATGCATTTTCGAATGCAATTCTAGGTAAGTAACTTTTTCTTGTAATGGATTTAGAACTTCAATCCATTATTTTCAATTAAATTTTGCTCAATGTTATAAACAGAATGGGGAAAAGTTGGCTAACTACAAAACTGATTAAACTCCATTTATATATAGATTAATAATAATAGCTCTCCTAAGCCAGTATTGTTTATAATACTATAGTATCCTTATTTCAAACTCCGATATCTGTTTTTTTTTTATTCAAATAATTTCTGTCTCTCTAATAAAGATTATAAAACTATATTCATATATATTTATTCTAATTTCCGCACCACTTATACAGCTATTTGCACGTAGAAGAAATACTATGTTTTATAGTAAGAAGTTATCATGCTTCTTATTAATACTATTAATTTAGTTCAAGCTTGTAATCTCTTGTTTAAACTTTCCTTTCTTTATGAAAATCACTTAAGAAAATGTATAAATATATTTATGTGTGTGTTTCGCGTGTTTTTGCATATGTGTATATATGTGTCAGAGTATAGAAATACAAATTCTGATTTTTTAAGCATTGTATACAAACCGGCTTTACGAAATAAAAAAAGAAAGAAAGTCATAAATACAGAACAATTATTTAAAACTAATTTATTTTATATAATTTACTAAGTCCCTTTGATCCAAATGAATAATTTCAGTTTTTAAAAGGAAATCTAGTTACTCTTTTCAAATTTCTTTCTGCTTAAAATGTGAAATACGATGAATGCTAAGCTAAAAATATTTCCTTTTACCTTTACATTTATAATACTACAAGAAATAAAAAAATCGATTGAAAACTGTATGCATAGTTTTGCGTTTAAAGCAGACAAAAGTTTTAATTGTCTTTCAGATAATAATACTCTGAAAGATTAGTTCTTCAGTGAGGAGGAAAAGTAGCTGTAATGAGAGCATTTGTACCTGCAAGGAAGAATGAAGCGAGGCAATACAGAAATGTGACCTTTATCTCCCTCTTTAAACTCTCAAATAATATAAAGAAAAACGTAGTTGTTTGAAAAGTTTATGAAAAATAACGAAGAAAAAATCTTCATTATCTAAAAAGATATCTTGGAGAATATGTTATAGATTTTTTTTTTTGTTCGAAACTTACAAAGGAAGCAAAAAAAAACCTTAGCCATAACTTTTCACTGTCACCTAAAAACTATGTCACAAAAACTGCAGCTTTTTTTAAAAAATCTATAATACTGATTTCATAAGATAACACCTCACAAACTGTTTTCATCTTTGTACATATAACCAATTAACTTTGACGTTGCTCTCGCAAAATTAAAATTAAACATAGTTCTAATTTAGCTTTTTTTTTATTCATAATATAAGGATCTTTTTAATATATATATTTAACAAAGTAAAATTCTTACTTTAATTTTTTCAATGTTAAAATTTCTATTCGCATGATCAACGATTTTGTTTATTATTCCTCAAACAATTTCAATTAGTTTTGAAGCTTTAAATCCTTTTCAGAACAATACTCTGTCGAGAGAAAAAAAACCACTATCAAAAAAATATTGTAGAGTAATGAAATTTGGACAATGCAACTGTCTAGTTAACATGTGAATTGATTAATTTTTCAAGAACACATATTAATTTAAGCCGAAGAAAATGCATTTCAAATGTAAAATGTTGCTAACAGTCGGTGTAACCTCTAGAATTCTGAATGCAAACCTGCAAGTGGGCATGCATTGCGTCATATAGATGCAGAATGTCACTTAAGGGTATGGAGTTTCATGCTTGTTGCACTTGTTGGGGCAATACTGGAACGGTCAGTGTTGGCTGTGGAGAATGCTGGATTTGGCATCCAATGATATCCCAAATGTGCTCAATTGGAAACAGATCTGGGGATCCCGCTGGCCAAGACACTGTAGAGTATGTTGCGTTGCAACAGTGGTGTAAAGGACCAGATTTATCCTGTCGGAAAACTCCCCCCTCCTGAATGCTGTAGATGAATGATAGTACTATTGTTTGAATTACCAGACTGACTTACAAATTTGCAATCAGTGTGTGTTTGGGATAACTATGAGAATGCACTTATTTTCATAGGAGATTTCTCGCTAAACCATGACTTTAGGTGTAGGTCTAATGCATCTTGGTTGCAGACAATTTGGACCTGACCAACAGGACCTCCTTCTGACCAACATGGCTAGCCATCATTGGCACCAAAGCAAAACCTACTTTTATCAGAATACACAGCAGATCTGCATTCTGTCCTCCAATGAGCTCTGGCTTGACACAACTTTCGTCGCAAACGGCAAAGACTTGAAGTCAATGAAATGCACGCCTTAAGGGCGCCTAGCTTGGAGCATTACCTTGAAGTGACTGATTTCTAACATTTTGTTGTGTCACTGTGATACCAACTGCGGCTCGAATTTCTCTTGCTGATGCACCAGCCACACTTCGAATACGGCTGTCTTCCCTCTCATTAGTGCCAGGTGGCCTCCCGGAACCGACTTTCTTAAAGCAGTATCATCCCTAAACCAGTGCTTCCAAAAATTATGCACAGTGGATACATTCCTTCCAAGTGTTTCTGCAATATTGCGGAAAGAAAATCCACCTTCTCGTAGCCCTATAACACGACCTCATTCAAACTCGGTGAGCTGTTGATAATGGCTTCTTCGCCTTTTTAAATTCATTCTACGCTAACATCAACTCAATACGTCAAATTTCACAGATAAGTAACTCTTGCAAACTTTACAGAAAGTATTGAAGAGCTTGTCGTAGTCTATATTTGATATTATCTATTTTGATATGTAGGATCATAATAATGACTATCAAATAATAAATCACTTATTATATTCGTAAGATAGAAAAAAAAAATAACTAAAAAAAAATTATAAGTGCTATCAGAATCAATTATGACACGGAATACTAACTGATACAGAAAAACACGTACAATCAAACACACATTAAATCTAAACTACAAATATTACAGACCTGAAATCTTTTCAGAAGGAATGGAAACTATAGAATTATGAAAGGCTGCAATCAAGATATCTCATTACGTTGAACCAGTAATGAATCTTTTCAATAATCTTCTCCATATCAAACTTCACTTCATTAAACTAATCTTAGAAGCATTCTTAAGCAAACGTAGTTACCTTTCAATAAACACGAGTTTACTCTATCAACGTTTTCTTTCTTCATTTTTTCTTTTTATATTCTTTCGAATCGCTACCTATTTTTTGCATTATTTCAGCTCTCTATTGGTAATAATACATTTAAGTTTATAAAAGGTTAGTGAAACGCGTAAGCACCCGTCACAGCCTTAATTTTTGCAAGTTTTGAGTGACGCCACTAATGCCACACTTAAGCGCTAAACTTCAATCGACGTCTTCTTTCAGATGTATAAACACGCCCAACAAATTTTGTTTATCTAACACAAGTCTTTCTTGGTGTTAGGATTTTTTCCCGTCAGTGTATATTTGTCAGGATTCATCACAACTGCGGACAACCGGCATGGAGATCAATCGTAATCACATACACATACTACTAGAATGTTCGAAATGTGATTAGTCTAATTAATTTTAAGGTACAAATTACACAATATCTAATCTTTTGCCCAAATGTGTTCTAGAAGTATAGAATTCATATAAAAATTAGTAATCTATTATAAATGTTTTCAGTATATATTAGAAAACGAAAAGAAGAATTTTATTCCCTGCTCATATCGAAAAAAACATTTAAGAACAAATAGTAAATTACGGCTGCGAATAATTATCATTGGAATCCTTATGGAAAGAATAGATTCTTCATTAAAATACTGTATTATTAATTAACATCGGTATAATTAGTACGGATTAAGTATTTAAATAAACAAGGTGTTAGAAAAGTCTGTTTCATAATGTATTAAAATAAATTATAGTATGAGGAAATAATAAAGAAGCTTCCAACAAATATTTTGTAAATGTAGGCAACATTCTTTTATGTGGAATACATTTAAATAGTTTTAAGTAAACTTATTACTATTAATCAGTATCTCCAGCAAAAATTGTCTCAAAACTTTATAAAAATTTTACTGCGTGAACTCGTTTCATATGATTTTTTTTTGTTGTTATTGTATATATGTGGGATTATCTAACCAAATTAATTCACAACAAAATTTCTAAAAACAAGTACCTTAGAAGTTGTAGCACATAATTATTAAATCTGAAGATGAAGTGTAAAATAAAGCTTTTCGAACAGTGAAATATGTTCTTTATAATTAACTATAATATGCTCTTTGCACGATTTACATTGATGAATTTAATTTAAATTGAAATATAATTATTTTTCATCCTTATTGATTTTTTTCTTCGTTGTAATATCCATTCACATTTTAAAAATATTTTAGCTAAAACTATATCGAGTCAATAACAATTAAATATTATTAATGACAATAACAAGATGAATCGAATTCAGAATTATGTAGTGCAGTGCTTCTCAAACTTTTTCAATACTGGAGACCCAATTTTCAATCATAATTTTTATCACTCCCCCCTTGTGCAATAATAATGTATTGAATGCAATAATAATGCCCTTTGATGCTAAAGCTACAATACGATCTTAATTATAAACCATACAGATTAACCAGATACGTATAAAATTTTATACACATTACTTTAAATATATATATATATATATATATATATTAAGTAAATTACTTTTAAGTAAAGGATATAATATTATTATGTTATTTCTTTTCTTTCTCTAATTTTTAAATTGCAACAGATTGCAAAATGATATTTAGTTAAAGATCTTCCTCCATCATTCATTTCTAAAAGAACAAATGTCATTAGAAAAATAGTCTAGTCCAGCGATACTCAATCTGTGGCCCACATGGCCATTTTAAGTGGCTCCGTCATAACCTTGCTCTGAGTAATTCATTTATTTATTTATGAAACTTTGATGGGAAAAATTCTTTGTTAAAAAATCAAATATATAAATTTTGTTTTTTTGCTGTCAATGTCGTTCGGATGCGAATTGATATTTTTTTTCTGATTAATGTTAATAGACAACAGGGGAGTAGCAACCATTTTATGAGTGGAACTAATTTTTAGCTACCTTTCATTTCTTGCAAGTGAAAAATATTCGAAGAAAATAGATTGTTTCCAGACGATTGGGAAATTGACTATTTTGTAGTGAAAAAGAAGTATGGTTCAGTAATCATTTGATTTGTCAAGAAAGTGTATTTAAAAAATACCAATAAACAGGAATCGTTTCATGACACTTTTCCTCGAAGATCTCTTTCAAGAGAGGATAAATGGGCTTTCTTGAATAATCTTTACAACACCAAAAAAAAAAAATGTTTTTTCAGTGGTATAGTCACGATGGTAACAAAGACACCCTATGAAATTTGTTATATGATTGGTTATCATATAAAACCGTTTACTGATGCAGAAATTGTGAAAGAGTGAATCTTAAATGCTTCCAATTCAAAAAAAATGCAGTGACAAAAATAAAAAATATAAAAAAATAATACTTCAAAAAAGCAAAATAGGAGTTATAATATTTTGATTTATTTCCACATTTTAAATTTTCTATGCTATCTTGATATTATAAAGCATCCTCCCCCACTAATCCCATGTTGCGGCCCGCGTGAAACAGTTAACATATGTATGTGACATGGCAGAAAAAAAGGTTGAGTACCCCTGGTCTTGTGTCTGTAGTTCTCTACCATATTCATCACATCTGGCCCTCTCGCGAACTTTTGCTTGAGTCTGTGCAACCTATTGGACGTCTGCGCAAAACACATATAAAAATGCTGTACCTCGTACAATTCCGGTCAGTTTTGGTCGAGTCGATACTTTTATAGCTACCGAATCTATCTTGAATGTGCATTTTATAATTTGCACGCGTGCGTTAGTTGAAATTAACAGTATTATGTATTTACGGCAGTAGATTAAAACAAAATCATAAATACACTTTTAAGTCGTAAGCGAACATTCGACGATAATAAAGTATCAACAAGTATACAGACGAGCATAGTTCCGAAAATTAAATCGAGGAAATATATTCTCAAGAATACTTAAATTTTGGATTTAAAATTACTGAACTAAATGGAGGGGAAAAGCACCTATATGTTATTTGTAAAAATTTACAAATCTGAAGAACAACATATGGAAATTGTTTTTTGAAAATTATTTAGCCATGTTGGCAAAGAATTTTAAAAAAATATTTTTTTTGCTGAGGACAACTTGATAGCAAGTTACGAGTGGGTTAGAGATCCCTTTCAAAGTACTTCAGAAGAGCTCTCAACTGCGAAGAAGAAATCTTCATATATTTTACATCCAGTGGAGAAATTAAAAGTCAATTTTGTAATAAAACGCTCTTTGAAGTTTGGACAGAGGTGAATGATGAATTTTCTGCAGTGAAAACAAAAGCATTTCGTGTACTATTACCCCATTTTCAACATCCTACTTTTGTGAAACTGAATTTTCTGCGGTGGCAGCTTTGATGACTAAGTATAGATCTCAGCTAAATATAGAAAAATAACTCAATGTGTCAATTTCTAATATTAAGCATTCCTTTGAAAAACTTTGCTCTGCAAGATAAGCCCATGGAAGTCACTAATGATTATTAAACTTGTTTTTAATTAAGAAGAAATTAGTTAAAAATACTTTGTGCAATACTGATACATAAAAAGTATATTGGCTGAAGAAAACCGACTTTTTTTTTCTTTTTTTTTTTTTGCACGAGTTCATTTTTTTAAAAAAAAATCAAACATTAATAGCATAATAGCTGAATTGCAAGGAGAGTAAAACCAAGTGCACGACAATGTATACAAAAATTTAAAAAGTTTCTTTAATGAATGGTCATATTGTAAAAAGTTTTAAATGAACTGCAATTTTTAGCCTCACAAAATTAGCATTTAGAATTAATGTTAAATAATGAAAAGAATATAAAATTCCGATGAAGAATAATTGTGTTATTTTTAATATTTAAAGTGAGAAGACTTCAAAATGTCTTAACCCGGGAGCAGGCCCGCATTCGATATTAACGTTAATGGTCGTGCGGGGTGAGTCAGTCACCCCAATCCTTTTTTTTTTATAATTATTTTTAATGGACACGATAAAAATAGTAATTCCAGTGAATAATTTAATTAGGAGAAAGTATACTTACCTACTTTCAAAGACTTTTCAATTTTTCTTTGATAGTTTGAGAAAAAAATCCAACAAAACTGAACTTATATAAATTATTCAAATGTGCATGACCTTAATAAAGGACACAAACCACAGGACACTTTCCACTAATATTACAGGAATGATATTTGCAGGTAAGACTGTCATATTTTGTTCTAGTTATTGTAGTTTTACTGTCGAAAAATACTTAAGATTTACTAATGATTGACACATAACATTTTGAACTTTTTCTTACTTGTGTCTTTTTGACAGGGTGCAGTGTGTCTTGTGGTACACTTACGGCTTCATATTTTAGTTGATAAATTTCTTTTGGAAGCATTTGAAATTTTTCCTTTCGTTTCATGTTTATCGCTTTTCCCAAATTAACTTTCACTATCATGAGTAATATGCATTATTTCAACATCATTGTGCTTGATCAGGTGTGAAAAGTGAATTAAGTCTTCTTTTCCTTCCTGCAGCTAATGTACAGTATATTTCAATAATAATAACAGTGAAGAATTTTTTATCTTCCTTTTTTGATTCTGGATCTGGGTTATGTTTTTTCTCAGAAAGAGTTGTATTTTAGCTTTAAAAAGAAAACGTAACAAAAAATCTCTCATCCTCGGATTATAGCAATTCAAACAAAATGTTTTTTATATGGTTATAGGATCAAAGATTGAAGCTTTTATTTTTGAGGACGTAATACCGTCAGATGATACGTATAAATTATATCAGTGTAAATATGTATTTTTTTATTGTGTCAGAAGGTATTTTGTTTTACTTCATTCTACAGTTATTTTTTTTTAATCTTTTATTTTCGATATGCTCGAGCCCCCCCCCCCATTGCAATGTTATTACGCCCCCTAGGGAGGCGCTCCCCATAGTTTGAGAAACGCTGATGTAGTGACAATTTATGTCCCATTATTTAGTAAGAAGCTTTCAAAACATAAAATGTACGTCACATATTTTCCTTTATGAATAAGCAGTAAAAATATTGAATTTTTCCATCATTTTATCAAGAGAATCATTTCTTCATAAACATTTCTTCGTTCACTCTTATGAATAGCATTCATGAAAAACAAAGCAATGCGGTGACTGAAACTTAATATTTCTGTGTGAAGAACTACATAACTTCTTATTACACATTTGTTATGTCTATTCCGTTTTCTGCATAAATACAATGTATATAACAACACATTCTACAATTTTGTATTAGAAAAGGTATGATAGGTTTATAGTAAATATATTCTTCATATTGTGATTGTGGATAGTGGAAAAATAGAAACTAATATTTCTTAATTTTTACCAATATTGAGTGGAAAAATATGCTCAATAGATCTCTGAAAAAGATTTGTTTTGTTGAATTACTTGTTTTGTATACTTAAGATTCGTATTCTCTTATATTCTATATGTGACTAATATGCCGAATTTCCCTTAATTCTGACATATCTCGTTTATAGAATTAAATCATCAGCTATCTAGAAATTTACATTACATTTTTTTTCTTTCTTTGAACATTGTGAATGTTTTTATTTTTCGGTTCATTTCTTTTTAATTATTCAAGCAAATTACATGATCATCAAGATATTCAGCGATAACGCAATTTTGTGTGCAACGAAGATTGTGTTTGAAAATAATTACCTAAAAATCGAGATAGCTTTAGCTTTGCGTTTCACCCATCGATTACTTATCGAATTCTAGTTATTTTGTTGCTGTAAATGCTATGAATAATATAAAGTTGCAGAGAAAAACATAGAAAGTAGTTTAGTGCAGTGCTTCTCAAACTTTCAATGTTTGCGATCCAATTTTCTATCATAATTTTCATCATGCCCCCCATCCGTACACTAACAATGTATTGAAGGCTATGATGATGTACTATGGCGCTAAAGCTACAATACGACTTTAGTTATAAACCGTACAAATTATCAAGATAAGTATTGAATTTTATATATGACAAGCCCATGGAAGTCACCAGTAGTTATTAAACTTGTTCTTATCTTAGTATCGATAAATTAATTATCAAATACCTTGTGCAGTCTGATACATTTATAAGTTTATTATATCAGTGTAAATGTGTCAGAAGGTAATTTTTCAGTAAATTAATGAATTTTTTTACATAATCTTTTATTTTGGACTTTTTGATATGCTTGCGTTTTCCACGTAAGGTGGAAACTGTGGACCCCAAACTGTGGAGCACGCCTCCTTAGGGGGCGCGCCCCACAGTTTGAGAAACTCTGGTTTAGTGTATAGTCTTACAGTTTTCAGATCTTAAAAATGTATTGAAGTTAAGATACTCATATGAGTAATACTTTATTGGCCAGGATTTCAGGATTTAATAATTTTCAAGAAAACTGAGTCCCTAAGTTGTGTGAGATAAGTTAAAAAAGAAGAATCAGGTGATTTTAACTAACCTCAAATTATTCGAAAAGTTAAAAATTATTATACTAATCTTGCTGCATAATTTTTACAATTAGAGATCAATCAAACAAATAAGTATGATTCATGCTCAAAAAAGGGGGAAAGGAAGAAGAATTGAGTATACTTTTCAAGAATGTTTTTAATTGTTTAATTTACACATTTTTTACTAATTTTAAAGTTTTATAGACTTTAGTTTATTATTGCATAAGACTGTTTCTTTGTTAAAATCATCAACCTGTCGAAATTTTTATTGGCTTATTTGATACCCCGAATCTTTATAAATATGCCTGCAAAATTTCAAAGCTGTACCTGCATTTTTTATCAAGTTATGGAGCAATGTTTGATGCTGGATAGAAACTACCACACCCACATTTCAGATTATCTGCTAGAAAAGAGCCTGATAAAAAATGAATTAATTATTTTTTTACTGCGCATCAATGAGACTGACATTATATATGCAGTAACAAATCATTTCATGAAAGAATTGTGCAATTCATGCAAAAATTCTATTTTTTGAATTATTTATTGAAGAGCAAATGAATTTGGTCAAGATTTAAAAGTTGTGCGTTTGGTCAAGATTAAAAGTCCAACAATGGCGGCTACTCTGGCTACTGATTCTGGCAGGAACCACACTTCACAGAAGTCTATAAATTTAATCATTTGATACTTGGTCAACATGTTATCTACAAAATAAATTTTGTTGTGCTATCTCTTGTCTTTCTTGGTGTTGCATTTACTGTGGCCAGCAGTGTATAATAAATGGGTTTTTTTTCATTTTATAAAATGTTTTGCTTTGTGTTAAAACTAATAAATGTTTTCTCTCAATTCTCTTTTTGAGATGTAATTTTTTTTCTAAAAATATTATTATTTGATTTTAACAAGTATTTTATAGTAATTTTTTTCCAAAAAAAGTAATTTTTTTTAAATTTTAAAATTTTTATTTTCCATTTTGAGCAATAATAGCATTCTAAACAAATTTTTGATCAGTAGTTTAGATAAATGGAATGCTCGCTTACGTCGATAGCAACTCTATCTGATATGTAAGAGCAAAAATCTTATCTTCGATCTAAAAAATGATTTGCGACGATTAAAACCTAATAGAATTAAATTTTATGAAATCCTTAGATGCACTACCACAGAAAAAAATGACAAAACAAGAATAAAAATTGAATTTAAACATCTGTATAGAATTACTACTCAGTTTTATGAATATAAATTTACGTATTTCATGCATGCATTTTTGTTCCCGCTTTACTAAAATTATTTTGTGTTATCATCACGATTTTCTTAAATTAGTAAGTATCAATGCATTTTTTTCTATCTAATTTTCGTGATATAAATGTAAAAGGAATATTAAAATCCATTCTTAACTTTGTTAATATATAGTTCACCTTTCTCATTTCCAGATTCTCTCAAGTAATCTCTCTAATTACATTATAGATATAAAATGAGGAAATAAAACTCACTATAGTTTTAATATTTTTAGGCATTGCCTTCCAGAAGTATGTTTCATATTTATTTTGTATAATTATTTGTTTGGAAAATATTTACTTTCATTCTAATCCAATATTTTAACAGAAAAAAATATTTAATAGAATACTTAAATATTTATCGCAATATTTTAATAGAAAAAAATAATAATTTGAAATATTCTTGACTTATAGTTTTTAACAACTAAAGAGATAGTTGATTTTTCTTAGCATAGTAAAAATAAATATGTTTTTGTTTGAAAGAAATGAAAGAAACTTATAAGTTACCGTAAATATAGTATTATATGAAAACTTTATAATTTCTAAAAAATTAATGTAAGAAGTTTCCTAATGACTAAAACTTCATTTCGTGGTTGAATTATTTTCCGAAGTTTTATAAACTAACTGTATGGAAACTGTTTCACTGAGTACCTCTTTTGTCGAATAAAGTTAACGAATTTCAGTTTCTTCTTTAAAATTTCTAACACGAAATTTTTTTTATATCTTCAAAACACATGTTAAAGAATCTTTTTTTCAAATATATTTTTAGACTCTGAGAGAAAATAAACACTTTTAATCGGGTAAAGTGATATTTTCCATTAATTTATGTAAAGTTAGAAAATTGGTAAAGATATTTAATTAGTTTTGGCCTGTGATTTTAAAAGCATATATATATATATAAAACTTCAGAGAAAACATATATATATATATATATAATATATATATATATATATATGTGTTTTCTCTGAAGTTTCACCTTAAGTAATATTTCCAATAATTATATAAAACTTGATTTAGTTGTATGAATCAAACAAATTTCTGATGCTTCCCCCATTTTGAATACTTAAAATTGGCTTTTTAGTACTTATTCATTAATTGTCTGATATATATGAAAATACATAAATATAAATTAAAAATAAAACACTTTATAGTAAAGGAAAATGTATAGTTTTTAAGACTCTAAAGTTCATCAGTGCATAAATCTTTGTAATGCAATTCAAAATGCCTTTAGCTTATATTAACAAATTTAAGCTGAGAAAATGTTACTAGGAAAGAATAGTATGTGTGTTGTTATACTTAAAAATGTGTCCTACTTGCGAATTATGAAACAATTAAAACATTTTAATGGTAGAAAATTTTTTTCATGAACATAAATCACTGAAGTATATTAACATAAAAAAACATATTTTATTTTTTAATGTTATGACGCATTTTATTCCGGCTTGTAAGAAATGAAAAATCAAACAAAAGATTTCTTAAGATAAATGCATTTGAAAAAGAATTGAGGGAGGGGAGAATTTGTTTTAATAGCAAATAATGGCTTTTTGAAGCCCATATTTTTGTTACATAGAAAAAAGTTTAATTGATTACGGTATAGAATTGTAACATATAGAACCAAAATAAGATGTTATTTAAAAAATTTCAGTAGAATTATTGTTTAGAAAAAGATTGGTTTACTATGTCAATGTATTTTGTCTGAGTCAAAGCCTTTTTAATGGAAAAGTTTCTTGCTTTAAAATGTTATAAAATGTCTTGGGAAAGACAATTTTTCCCTCCAAAATCAATTGATGCAAAGGGCTATATATAACTTTGGAATGGAATAGCAAAATCGATGCAAATTCTTTTTCATTTGAAATATACGAACAGCAATGGAAAAATATTTTTTCAAGATGAGTAGATACCAATAAAAATATTTGTCAAAATTTGGCCATTTGAAACGTACCATATGAGTTTTGTATTTTTTCTTTTTATTATTCAGTCATTGTAATTGAATGTAACAGTGAATGGCAAACATCATACCACTTTTTATGGATAATATATCTATAAACTTATCAATTAGTTGAAAATGAAGATTTTCACACAAAAGATCAGAATCTTTATGCATGTAGATTTTATTTTAATTTCAAATACATTTTTTTTTGAAAATTTTTGGATTACCCAAGTATTAGAATTTTCTTAATTTCTGTAAAAATAATGATTAAAAATATATTAACATTTGTGGTTTATTCTTAAATTTTTAAGCTCAAATTCCTTTAACAATTTTTTTTTAAATCTAATTTGAATAATAAAAATAAACTAGAAAAAATTAAGAAAGGAGGAAATGGTAAAACGAATATAATAGACATGAAATATAGCTTTATAATGCCGAAATAGAGCAATGGTACCATTTATATGAGACTCCAATATCTTTTTCAAATCATTTTTGAGCTAAAAGAATTTTTTAACTTAAACAAATTTCATCATAAGAAAAAAAATTAAATAGAGTTTGCGATATGTGTACAGTTAGTCACGGATTGCTTGCCTTAGACATCATTATCAGATTATCATAATTTAATATTTATTTTGTTTATCCAAGTTCTACATGAGAATGGGACATTTTTTGCTCCCTTATTTTAATTTTCCACCGTCCAAAGAAAGAAAATAACACAAACTTTCATATACTTTCGAAGAATGATCACAACAAAAGGCTAAATATCTTTTGAATTTAATACAGCGGGAGATTATGATATTTATTTTTACACTTAAGTAATTAATAACACAATTATTTGCTGGCTTAGAGGAGATAGAAAATGAATCAATTTGTATAACTAAAAAATATAATAATTCAAATTTAAAACTCATATCAATATATTTCATCTCTGATTAACTTTTAAATAAATGTCATAATTTTGAAAGAGAGCCTGGTGTTTGATTATTTGATTGGTTGCTAGCGCCCCACTTCAGCGCAAATAAAAGAGCTATTGGCCACGAACCTCACAACCTTGAATCACAGTAATGAAGGTGAAACTATATCTAGAATATTTCTTTCCACACTTCCACATCTTACCAATGTAGGGAGAAAAAGTCTTACGACGGAAATGCCAACACTGTAAAATATTTATAAAAACACTTCACCTTCTCAAAACAAATTTACAGAACAAAATCCTTTATTTAATCAAAGTATAGCAGATGTAGTAACTATTTATAATGAGGATATTTATTTTGATTTACGTCGTCCTAAACAGTAACTTGACAGTATTTGTGGCTCAAAACTTTTAAGTTCGTTCCCAATAGTTCTCTTTTTGAAGTGCGACTCAAGCAAGAAATGAAAAAAAATACGGGTTGCACATATTTTGCATTTGAGGATATTTATGAAGAATTAATTAGATAATTAAATGTCTTGTTAAATCATAGAGTGAATTAACTCTTTTGCTCCATAAAAGATTCCAAATATTAAAAAATTCACTAAATCAGTAAACTTCTAAGTATAATGATTAAATTCTCTTTATTAGCATTTATTGATATATATTTTTATTATAATGTATAAGCACACATATATAATACATGATTTTAATATTTATATTGCTCATCTACCACTCGAAGTTATTTTAAATTCAGATTATTTGTTACAGAAAGTAATGCCCGTAGAGCAATAACTCGGGTATTCAAAGTTTTTTTTAAGTCAAAAAAACTTCTAATAGAAATATGAAGAACTGCTTCTTTTGTAATTCCATGATACCTTCTATTTTTGCTTGCATTAATGAGGAGTTTGAGATGAAAGTTAAAAGTGAGATAATCCTCTCTTGAGATGGATCCATATTTCATTCCAGAATACACAAAAAGGTCAATAAAATACCTTGTTATATATATAATGACTTATTTCATACCATACTTTTCATTTTTAGCTCTGTATAGGCCAGCGTTTCTCAAACTGTGGGGCGCGCCACCGTAAGGGGGCTACGAGCGGGCCACGAGCATATTGAAAGTCTAAAACAAAAGATTATTTAAGAAAATTATTAATTTACTGAAATTAAATAAATAAAATACATTCTGACATAATAAAATATAAAATACTCATTTACACTAATGTAATACCTTTATAAATGTATCAGTACTACACCGTGTATTTTTTATAATTAATTTAACACTACTAAGTTAAAAACACGCTTTATTATTTCCAGGGACCCCATAGACTTATCATGTATAAAATTATAGACAAACATTAATTAATTTGTACGGTATATAATTAATCCCTCCACTGCCGATTAATAGTTAGCAATTCGCTCCCCAATGTCATAGTTTTCCTCGTAGGCGCGTATGTGATGTATTGGGGGTAGGGGAGAAAAAAGAATAAGTAAACAAATTCTCTGAAATAAGTAAATCCTTCGCCAACATTGTCAAGGCTCTTACATTGCATTCCAACGCCTTCGGAATAATTTTATGCATAGCAGTGCACAGAAAAGATCGTAATTCTGACAGACGTATATATACGTCCGGGGCAATTAACGCTTTTGCTGTGTGAGACATTTATATACGCCACTGGCACTTAAGAGGTTAAATACGTATTGTAACTTTAGCTTCAATGTATAGCATTATTAAATTTAAGGTATTTTTATTGTATGGGGCGGGGAGGCACGATGAAAATTATGAATGATTAGTGGGTCACCAATATTGAAACTTTCAGAAGCACTGCTGTAGGCTGACGTCTGGAACATCGAATTTAACTTTGGTCACTTTTGCAAACTTAGTACTGGTGTTGCGGAATCGAGGTTTTCAGTCCTGGTGTAAATGACTGTTAAATTTGTCACGGCTGAAAGACCTGAAAACTTGGAAAGTGAGGCTCCAGCAAAGGAATCCTCATCACACTGAACCGAGGCGCAAAGTTATTAGATCAGTCGTCAAAAATCCCTGTGTTGCTTCAGAATTCAACATGAATAATAAATCAAATCACCGGCAAAAAACAAGGACTTACTTCTAGAAAGATAACTTTTTATTACGAAGCATTTTTGTTTTCTATTACGACTAACACTAACGTAAAAATATAGTTATATCCTGATAGAGAGAGTTAAAACTAGTAAAATTTTTTAATATACTAGCTGGTATACCCGTTCTTCGCACAGGTGAATTGAAAAATTAAACAATACATATGGAAGGATAAAGAAGTTTTAATGAGTTAATTTTACGTGAATTGCAAATTAAACAAAAACAAAGCTTTTTTGCGTATATCAGCTGGAAAAAAACCCATATTTATTAAATTTTAAGTCTGTAAACTTAATGGCTGATAAAAAGGATTTTTTTTATATTTATAATGCATCGAAACTCGTTTGTCGGTCTACTTTTGAAAACACCTTCCTAAGCTGATCTCCGCAAAAATACAACATTGTTACAAATTTTGTATAATGAACGTTTAAAATAGTGTAAAAGTTTTATATCTGGATGTGTAATACGTTGATATTACTTTCTGTTGTACTTATTTTATGTTAAAATTGTAAGATTCGCAAGCAGTGACGTTCCTTACATTATACTGGCGATTCAATGGAAACATAGCTAGATAGAGCAAAGTTGGCATCGTTTTTGGCAACCATGTTGGCATCGTTTTTGGTGACTACGCGGCAATTGAGTAAAGGGTGCAGAAGTTGATATGCTATAGCGTCACCTAAGGGGGAGCTGCAACAAAAAAGATAGCACAAAAACCTTCTCTACAAAAATTGCGTATACATGCCAATTTTCATAGTGATTGGTTGAATGGTGTTGTACTAAAACGAGGTCATGTGTACAAACATCCATTTATATATAGAGAGATATTAACATTAAAGTAGAACCAATCTATATAAACCAAATTTCTCTTTGCTTGGCGACCATGTTAGCAACTTGGTGATTTAATGAATGATGCGAATTTGATAGGCTGTAGCGTCACCTGGTGGGGAGCTTGAACAAAGCGGATAGCACAAAACCCTTCTCCACAAAAAATACATATACATGCTATTTTTCATAGCGATCAATTGAACGGTGTGTGTGTTGGAGTGAAACTAGGTCATATATACAAACAACTATTTTTATTTATACAGATTTATAGTAACTGGATGCAATTATTGTTTCACATTTCTAAATATTATGAAATTTTGTAATTATAAACTAGGATTTATATCAGTATTTTATTTCACTAAATTATACGCTGGTATCTCTTCCATTTAAAGAATACGTACAGATTAGCTCTACTCTTATTTGGATCACGTAACCTTTAAGTCGAGGCCATAGTTGAAATGATCTCAAAATTGACACTTACTTGAGAAAGAGGAATCACTGTGATATAAAAATGTGGTAATTGAAACATGTAAAGCAACTATATAACCATATAACAAGACTATGCTATTGCGAATTTAGTTTTTATTCATAGTATAAGACATCTTTTTTAACTATAGAATTCTCAGTTTATATTTATGGAAATATTATACTTACAGTAATATTGATTCTTCCTTTTAATGGGGATAAAATGGCATACATTAATGGTAAGTTTAATTCTAAATTATGCTCTATAACCATTGGTATTGTGGAGTAAATTAGTGCAATTCCGCATACATACTAATTTAAATATTATGGCAAGCGCTAAATTCTCTCCTGGAACGCCGTGTAAATGTGATTGATATCATTGACCAGGATAGCATATATTCTGGTCATTAGGATAATTACATTTGGACAGATAGTTTGAAACAATCTGTGTTATGGAAGTGTTAATATAGGGAGATTCTATATTAAATGCACCATCACGTGTGAATGCATGATTTAGATTTATTCGTGAACTGAGCTATTCCATATCTATAAGACACTTTTGTGCAATTCGAATGTGTTTATCCTTCTTACCTAAAAATAAAAATTTTTACTTTAATCATTTTTTTTTTCAATTTCCGTAAGGTAATCTTTAAAAAAATTAACATTTATTTAATATTATACTATATTAGAAACTATATTAAAATTGCATATACTTTTCAGATTTTTAAAAATGAGTTCTGCATTCATTTTAGAATATATCTAAACATGTTTGTATTACATCAGCTTCAAATGTACGAGTTCTGCAGCCAATAGCCCCAGCAAGGCTTTTAAATACGACGTTAAAAATCAATAGATGAATTATATGGCTATTTCTTCTAATTTGATGGTGCCAAAAATAATGTTTTAAAATTGTAACTCAGAAATAACAACTATTTCTAGAGAATATGTCAAATAATCTTCAACAAAAAAATAATTTTTTTTCAACAGATAACATATTTGCTTATATAAAACATACTTCACCGAATAAATACTAACATTACATAAGATTTAATATAAATAAAAAAATAAAGATGTGGTTATGCAATAAAACACTCAGAATTATATTTTGTGTTTTAGCCCCTTGTGAAAGCAGATTTCACAAAGTTCTGTATTCTCTAAATTCCATTTGATAGAACAAAAGCCTTACTTTAATATGAAGAGCAAATAACTTTTTCATATATGAATACTTTTCGAAAATTCCTTGGTAAGCAAACAGCTTTAGAAAATAATTTTAATTTAAATCTGGCTTAAATTTTAAAAAATAATAATAAAATCCTATTATTATTTAGTAAATCTGAAAATAATTTTTTTGCTTCATAAGTTATTAATGAATATAATTTTACATAATTTGATCACTTAAGAAAACATTCATAATTATTAAAGAAAACTGATGCGCTGTTGAAATGCTCTATAAATTTGATAATATAATCATTTAAAAAAGATAAACTTTTATGAATTTCACGGTTTCAAGAAACATTTTACACCGGAACCTAGAGTGAGGGAGGTGAATTTCAACGTTGCATTATTCAGCTGCAAGAGGGTTTTTGGCGACGAACCTCGTAATTTTGAACCATGGTCAAGTGGCGGGGACAACTCCTGAGCTGGTTTTCCCCTCTCACAACTTGCACAATTGAAAATAGTTTGTGCCTCGACTTATTTAATGTGCACATGCCTCCTCTGTACGGCGGGTTTACAAAGGTACTAGATTGGAACTCATGGCACGCCTTCCACGAGTCCGTTACTTGACCACTAGGCTACCGCAGCTCCTGAATATGGAAATAAGGATCTATAAAGTAAACCTGCAATGTTATAGGATAATTTAGAAGTTCAATTAAGTACTTTTTCAAAGTGACAGATAATTAATGGTCCAGTAATTTGCGTCATGTTAGTTCCAAGAAAAATCAATATTAAAAAACAATAGAAATCTTAAATATTTCCATTGCCGTAAGGATCCTTCGCAGGAAGAGTAAAGCACATGATGTTTACACAGGAAAGAATGGCTTAAAAAATAGGTAAAACGCAAAAATGCATGAAAATCTCGAAAAAAAGCTGAGCTTCCCAAGAAAGTAAACAGCGATTGAATACTAAAAAGCTTAACATCGTGAAACAGAAATAAATGAGGCAATTAAATACCTACGGTTTTGTAAAAAATAGCACACCCTATTTTGATTGAAATAAAATATCTATTATTCAACTTTTTTGGAAAAAAAATTAAAACCTATATTTTAGTGGAAAATTAAACAAAATGATTTAAATAAGGAATATATCGCTCCAACTTCTAATACATCGACGCTAACAACTTCACATAGTGTCAATTAAGTTGTTGAACCACTGAAGTGGGAAGAAGTTCCATTTATTTAGAGACTAGGAAGGACTTAAAAGGACATAAAACAACTACTTGTTTACCGAGGATGTTCTAAAGATTCTCTATCGTTGTAGAAATCGAGCTCTGGCATTTCCATTTACTCAAAATCTTGATTTTCATCAAAAGACCCAGTTTGGAGATAACTAGCCTTATTACTAATTTGGGTAATCCGTCAATAATAGCATCAACATATGGTATGGCACTTGGAGGAAAGATTTTGCCCCAATATTTCCAACAGAGTTACGCCATGGAGCACTAACAGATTAATATGATCACTCAGACTGTTTCTAATCCATGATATGATCCTTCTCATAACAGTATTAGAATGGTGGTATATTGTGACCTATGTTTACTCTCTAGATTACTATATTACTTGAATGTTTGGTTTCAAACAGATTTGGGTCTTTAAGCTACACCAGAGCTTCTCAAGCTTTCAATATTTGCGACGAAATTTTTAATCACAATTTTCATCACGCCCTCCCTTCCCTCCATAAAATAACAATGTATTGAACTCAATAGTAGAATAATATGGCACAAAGCTACAACACGACTTTAATTATAAAACATATAAATTATCAAGATAAATGTTAAATTTTGTATATAATTCTATCCCCATTGAGTCACTTTTAATTATTAACCTTGTTTTTGGCTCAATATTGCTAAATTAAGGCTACACAATACCCTTTTACAAAAAAATCTTTTGGAGACAGTAGCAGTAAAAATAATTTATGTTTTATATTCAGATTATGTAATTAAGTTGGTTCTGAAAATAAAAATAAAACAGTTTGACGACGAACGCTTTTTTACAATTTTAAAAATTTAAGAATTTTTGAAGTTTTGTCAAACTTATAAAATGCTTACTTTTTAAAATTTTAGTCATTTTAAGTTATTTTTTTTTAAATTATTGCGAACAAAGGTTAGCATGGATTTGAAAATATATTTCCTTGTTTATTTTTAATTATTATTTTTTAGAAAAGTCTGGAAAAAATACTAAAATTTTTAAAAAAGTGAATTTAGTATTTTTTTAAAAAAACTAGAGAACTTAGTCCTAAGTCCATACTAATCTTTATGAAACATACCTTTGGGATTATGTACAAAAAATTTCAACGCTCTATGATGAACAAAAGAAAGGCCTTATGGCAGTGATTCTCAAGCTTTCACTATTGGCGACCTAATTTTCAATCATAATTTTTATCCCCCCCCCTTATACAAAAATAATCTATTGAATTTAATAATAATGCATTTAACGCTAAGGCTACAACACGAACTTAATTATAAACCGAACAAATTAACCAGATAAGTATTAAATTTTGTAATTGTTACTTTTAAATGATATATATTTTAAGCAAATCACTTTTAAGTAATAGGACAATTATTATGTTTTTTTTCTTCCGTTAATTTTTAATTGGAGCAGATTGCAAAATGAAAAAAAGATATATTTCCTCCATCATCCATTTCTAAATGTAGAAATGTCACTAGAAAATTATTCTATGATTTATATGTGGCTCTCTCTGTCAAATCCAGCACATCTAGCATTCTCGTGAACATCTGCGTGAGTTTGTGCAACTAGCTTATCGGACGTCTCAGCAAAACATGTAAAAATGCTGTACCTCATAGGATTCCGTCTTGGTCGAGTCGATACTTCTATAGCTACCGAACCTAGTGTACATTTTATAATTTGTGCTTTAGTTGTAATCCACAGTATTAAGTTTTAAGTAGATTAACAAAAACATGGATAAATTTTTAAGTCATAAGCAAATATTCGAAGATAATAAAGCATCCACAAGTGCACATTTCCGAAAATTAAATACAGTAAGTATTCTCAAATATATTTAAATTTTCGAATTACCACTACTAAAGTAAATGGAGAAGAAAAGCCCATGTGAGTTATTTGTTAAAAATATATTGGTAGTAGACAGTATGTAATAAACTTAACCTTATAAACTTAAAAGACTTTTGGAAACGCTTCATGGTGAGTACATTAACAAGCATCGAGAGTTCTCTGAATTCAAATTAAAATCATATGGGGGAAAAAAGCATTTCTAAAAAAAAAAAAAAACGTTTTTGTCAATGAAAAAGCTTTACTTGTATCTTACAAAGTATCGTACAAAATAGCCAGATGTAAAAAGCCCGCCTCATTACCGGAGAAGAGAGCTTATTTTTCCAGCAGCTATTGAGATCGTAGAAACCATGTTTGGAGACAATTTTGCCCCAATTGCAGTGTATGGACTGCAACTCTGTCAAAATCAACTGTAATTTTAAGCCTCAGAGAATTAGCATTTAGAATTATTGTTAAATAATAAAAAAGAATGTAAAATTCCGATGCAGAATAATTGTGTTATTTTTTTAATATTTCAAGCGAGGAGACTTTAAAACGTTTTAACCCGGGAGGAGGCGCGTACTCGATACTAAGGTGAATGGTCACGCGGGGTGACTGAGTCACCTCACAATCCTTTTTTTTTTAATAATTATTTTTATTGTACACAATAAAAATCACAATTCTAGTGAATAATTTAGTCAAGAGAAAGTATACTTACCTACTTTCAATAAAGTTTAAATTTTTCTTTGATAACTTGAGAAAAAATCCAATAAAACTGAACAAAAACCTTAAGATTGTAAAGAAACGTTTGCCACTCTCAAAAGATAGGGAAATCTGTGAGAAATACATTTCAGTTCCTCTGAAGACTGTCATATAAGAGGATACTATCAAGGTCCTTGGTAAAAAATAAACAGTTTTCCCAGAATTAACAATTTCGTAAGCCTGGGATTACTTTGCGCCTCGCGCGATCGCAACCGGGTTAAAAGTGTATTCAATATAAAAATATGGATATTAAATCTAAAAATAAACTGTGTAAAATGTTTTTCATTATGCTTCATATGTTTCAGCATATTCATAAAAAAATCAATCTTGGCGAAATAATCCTTCAATCATCTGTGCTTTTCGAAATATCATAAAACTCTTTCACGCGGATTATAGTGCAAAAGAAATATATTATTTACAACTTCTATAAATAACAGTGATGATTTTTTTATTTTCCTACAATTTTTCTCTGAGTGTGGGTTTTGCTTTTCTCTGAAAGAATAGTATTTTAAATTTAAAAGGAAAACGGAATTTTAAAAAAATATCTCACAAAATGAAAAAAAATCTAACAAAATGTTTTTTTTATTTGGTTATAGGATCGAAGATTGCTTGAAGTAGAGATGACGTAATGTTGCCAGATGATATACATAAATTATATTAGTGTAAATGTGTAATTTTTATCATGTCAGAAAATATTTTGTTTTAATTCATTCCAGTAAACTGATTTTTTTGGAACTGTTATTTTTGATATGGTCTTGCCCTCCTTGTAGGGTTATTATGCCCCCCTCAGTAGGCACGCCCGACAGTTTGAGAAACGCTGCCTTAGGGATAAGAAAGTACCGTGTTATACGGGGGACGCCTAGAGGATTCAAAAAAATAATGGAAAAATCCTTCATTATTTTTAGAAGGATTGAATATCAAAACAGTGTAATTCTGCGAAGCAACCTGCTCACTTCGTTTATTCTGAAGCTCGCTAAGAACCCTAACTCGGAAATCGAGCAAGTCAAACAAAATGATTTTTTTTTTTCCAATTCCTAAAAATATTTAACAGTGACATGTCAATTGTTTAACTGACAGTTGTTCTTTCTGTTATCTTTGAGGATCTTGCATGTGAATTTTCGTTTGTATTTAAAGTTACTTTCTGAATTTGAATGCTTCTCGATAGCAATATATTCAGCAAAAAAGAATTTTTATATTTATTATCCAAAATCGAAGTTTTAATTTAAGTATGATGAATTCCAATGGCAAGTATGATATTCTTCTTGATTTATCAGTCATATATTGCATGAATCTTCGTATGATTTTAGCAGAATAGCTACAAATCAAAATAAATGGTTATTGATATAATTGTATTATCAAATAAAAACCGGATTATTTTCAATAAATATGTACTCCTTGATCCAATTATAACTTTAAAAAAACCTGTATATTTTCAAGGCTTACCTAAAGGTAATGTTTTTTAAATCTAAATTAAATGAATTTTAGATATTATGCGAAGGCAAATATTGTAAGCTCTTTCAAATGATTTTTTAGTAATAATTCAGAGCTTTTGAAAATAAATTGGAATTATTGATTCAATAAAGATGTGACGAATGAATTTTTAAACATAATACTTTTTTATATTTCTTTTTATAGATTATGGAGAAATGTTCCAGAAAAAATAATACGATAAAAATATTTCGCATAAATATATTTCACTTAAGATATAATAAGATTATACGGAAATAAACTATATAAAAAGGACAACAGACTATTTTAAGGGAAAAAAAGGTAAAATAATTATTAAAATAATAAGAATATTCATATGCAAAAAAAAAAATAACTAAAAGTTTAATATAGGAAAAAATAACACATTTGAATCGAGTAACTAAAATGTTGTATGATATCACCAATCCGGCAGTGCCGTTTTATCCATAGGGCGCTCGGGTCGAGCGCGCAGGGGCCCGTGGTCCGTAAGCACAACATAAGCTAGACTAAACCAGATTTTAGGGACCCTGCAGATCTTCAGCACCCAGAGCCCAAAATGAGCTTGAATCGGCAGTGAATCACAGCACATTTAGCATTTAAATAATAATACTAGTTATTACTTGCTACTGTGCTCAATAGATGGCAGCACATAATAAATATATAAGTGTGTTAGTAAATCTTGGAGAAATCATGAAGAATAAGGATAACATACGCGTGAAAATTTGTTGTCTCATATTGTGTAGATGAAATAAGTAATAAAATATAATATTAACTGTCATAGTTCTAAGTTCAGCGATGTAATCAAATGAACTTGATTTTCGATTTAATGGGAATACAAGAAAGTAGAAGTTAAATGAATGATTCTGTTAACTATAGCTTTGTGGGCCCCGTCATATATTTAATAAATGTGTTTTGTCTAAATTTAACCTTCATCCTTGGATATATTTCTCGGCGTCTTTTCTATTTGAAGTTGTGGTTGCAGTAACTGAGTGTCAGTGATCGTAAATTCGTAGTCGGCGTTGATTCGCCAAATAAAGAGACTATGGAACGTGGAATTGATTGAAGCTGAAAGTCATTAAATTGACGTGGTGTGGGAGTTTGGAGAGTGAGGTTCCAGCTCGGTGCCGTCCTCATTATTCGACTAAGGTGCAAAATTACGCATTACTTCCTTAACAGCCTTTCCTTCAGAGGGCGATGTTAGTAAAAAGTCAAGTCAAATTTTGTTTGCAAGTGGTAACATTACAAAGAAAAGTTAATGAAATTTCCTTAAACATATTTATAGTTTGAATTCAAGTGGAATCAGATATATTAACTAAAATCTTAAAATTTCAAAATCTCAAATTATCAGATATACAACTAATTTATTTCATTTATGAGTTCCATTCAAAGCAAACCATTCGATATATTTTAAAATGATTTTAATCTTTAATAGATCTTGAAGTATCACACACAGCGAAAATGTGACGGTATGTCTGTGTGTGAAAGTTACAGATGATTTCTCGGATGTTCATTTGCATCCCTCGACTTTCCATCTTGTGCTTTCCCATTCAAAACCACGTTGCAAGCCTTTGCAAGAACACACGCCACAGTATTCTGACTTTGACTGAGATCAATAAATTCTCAACAAATTGTATCATATTCATCTTGAAATTACTCATTGAACAGCTTCTTCCATGTCCAATTGATTTGACTTCGAATCAAGCACTCGCATTAGAAGGATATAGTTGTGTAGAAAGTTGAAGTGGCGCGTATCCGGAGGACAGAACCCGCGAACTCTGGATTCGCAGCCTAGTAACATGACTACCAGGCAAAAGTGATCACTCCTGTCCAGATTCTGTTACTGGCTTATGTAGATACCACCGCTACAGTACTCCTTCCACAGTGAGTCGGTGCATAGGCAAACGAACGATATATATTTTTCGACGAACATGTGGAGTGTGTGAGTTGTTGCTGTTGGTGGCGTTGCATCAAGTGAGTCCGACGGCTTTTTCGTTGCTGCATCAAACGAGTCTGATGACTTTGGCTGCTGCGTTAAGGGGATCTGACGGCTTTTGATTGTTCTTTTTGAAGGTAGAGAGTGCCACAACAGATCAGAAGGTTGCGCGTTCATATCAGCTATGAGTCACCAATGCAGGAAATGTTTTTATAAGCATATGATATTAAAGGTTAAATTAATCTTTGGTAAAGAGTTATAATGCATACACAGAGAGCGGACATCAATGGCTGACTACTTGCCAGGAAAAATGTAAACAGAACACAATAAAATTAAATCAAAAGTTGAGTAGTTTTTGTCCTTTCTTTGTAGTGCGAATATTGTTTGTAACATATCCCCACAAAGCCTTCCATTATGTGGTGTTTACTTATATGATCTTTCCCTTTCTAACATTTTAATTAAATGTCCCTTTTATACACTCGATATAAAGAGTCATATCCGCTTTTTAAGATAAATATTTACGAAAACTTTTAAATCTATACAAAATTTGTTATGCGAAAGCCCAATCAGAATCTGTATTTGCACGTGTCATATGTCTTTTTAAACCATAGCTTATGGTTTTAACGCAAATATATACACTAGTTTCTAAAAGTTAAGCATATTTGATAATTATGTGAATAAAGAAGGAACTGTAAATCAGAATGGCGGGAAACGTAATATGCGAGTGTAAAATGGTTATAAAATAAGGAAGCAAATCGAAAGAATGTTAATAATTAATTTTATTATCCAAAGCAGTAGTTTGAAAGAAAACTGAACATAGCAGGGATTCACACTTTAAAGAAAAAATAAAAGAAAACATTAAATAAAATACTGATGCTGCAGTTTAATAAGGCGTGTTGTCACCTCTGACAGCCGGGCACGCTGCACAGCGATTTACCATACTTGCTATGAGATGATGAATGAGTTGTGGGCTCAAACGGTTCCAAGCTTCTTGGAGAGCTCTCTTCAGTTCTGTAACGAAGTTTGGTGGGTGCGAAAGGGCTGCAATTGGTCTCCCGAACATATCCCATACATGCTCGATAGGATTTAAATCAGGGGAGTTCACAGGCCACGACATGCGCTTTATGTTTTCCGTTTCAAGGAAGTCATCAATCAGCACCGCTCGGTGACATGGCGCATTATCATCCATGAATATGAAGTCAGGACCGACAGCACCTCGAACAAGCAAACATAAGGCTCAAGAACTTCGTCTCTGTATCTTTGAGCAGTCACAAACCCCGTGTCAAAGAAACGGAGGTCTGTGCGGCCGTCCATCATGATGCCTGCCCATACCATTACCCCCTTGATGGAAAATGATGTCTTTCCGTTATGTTTCTTGGTTCAAAACGTGTTCCACGTTCTCTCCATATCGTTACCTGCCGAGAATCACTACTCAGACTAAACCGGGACTCGTCACTGAACATCACATTGGCCCACTCTCCAACACTCCAATGTTGATGTTTCAAACTCCAGTTCAAACAAGCGCGTTTATGCGCAGACGTGACGGGAATGCAAACTGCTGGTCTTCTGGCATACAGGCCAGCATGATTGAGTCTCCTGTAAACAGTTTGTCTCGAAATTCGTATTCCTGTGGCGACTGTGAGCGCCGAACCCAGTGCTTTGGCAGTACTGCCCCTCTGACGTCGCGCACTTATTACCAGATATCGGTCTTGGAGAGGGGTTGTGACTCTTGGTCAACCTGATATTGGTTGTCGGGTAACATCTCCCGTTCTTTGAAACCTCTGCCACAGTCTTGAGATCACAGACTGGTCCACATTCAGAATTCGAGACACTTCGGTTTGTGATCGTGAGGATACCATCATTCCAACGATTCTTCCTTTCGTAAACATGTCCAAATGGCGTCTTTGTGTCATCATTCACCTTGTTTGATGGTTAACAACGTTCCTTCGCACAGCAGTTGCGCGAAACTTGTCTGAACTGCCTATGCTGCGTGAATCGGTTTCTCCGCGTTCCGACATGCACCGGTGTTTCGCGCAGGACGTAGTCGATTGAAAAGTTTTGCATAAACACAATGCGTCTTTTTCACCCAATTAATATCCGCAAGAAATTTGGAATAATTTTACGAATATTTACTCCATGTTTTTCGCATTTTACGATTTATGCTTAACTTTTGGACACCAGTGTATATATTATACAGGGAGAGAGTGAACTATATATATATATATATATATATATATATATATATATATATATATATATATATTATTATTATTCATTTATTTTTTAAACATTGTTTATAATATTTTCCAGATTTTTTTTTCTTTAAAAAATACACATTTGATTTCTTGCATTAACCAGAAAATTTAAAACTGATGTCCCATTCTGACCCAAAGCTGCCGTGCTGACTGATTACTTCAATTCGATGTTCATTAGAGCATACATTTTTTCATAAGTTTTTTTGAGCGTTTCACACATTCTTACCGATTATGGATCAATCGAAGATATATCATGACTTTTTCCTTCTCTCCTTTATTTCTTATAAGTAAGAAATACTGCAATTGTAAATATTAGTCAAATAATAAAGAACGAAAGTTCTTATAGACTGCGTGACATTGAAAATACATCACGAAGGAGTGGGCAGAAAAAAAAGAAACTCGACAAACATTGAGAGACAGCAATAAACAATAAGGGAGATATTTATTTTTTGAAAGGATTCTCCTTACACAGAACGAGTAATACATCAACTTACTAGGCTGTAGGACGATCGAGGACTGTAATTCCCAAAATATTACATCTGGTCGCCTGGGGTGGTAGAATACAGATGACGTTTTAAGAGGTCTCTCCCTCCTCTGTTAACCATATTCCCCAATTCATCTTATTTTCGCTGCGGTGACAGGGCAAACAGCGACGTTCAATCACGTCCAAGGTGTATTAGATGGTGAGAGATCATAATGACTAGAAACCAGATCCACTTGATGGGGGGGGGGGGAGATTTTTTAAACTTTTTATTTTTTTCATAATTTCTAGCAACCTTATGCATATATTTAAAATATTTACATATTTTACCTCACACTTATTATTTTGTCAATTAACTTTAATGAAAGTGAAAGAATTGTAAAGTAAGTGAATTCTTTCTCTCCGGTACTTTAATTCAAAAGTATCTATAATGAGACCTCTGTGATAAATTTTTTATTTTACTTTAAGACAGTGCTTCTCAAACTTTAAGTATTGGCGACCCAACTTTCAATCATAATTTTTATCTCGCCCCCCTGTACAATAATAATTAACTTTCACTCTAAAGCTACTATACAATTTTAATTATAAACCGCACAAAATAACAAGATAAGTATTAAATTTTGTATAAGTTACATATAAGTAATATATATATATATTAAGTAAATTACTTTAAAGTAATAGGATGATTATTATGTTATTATTTTTTCCTTTCTCTAGTTTTTAAATTGGAACATATTACAAAATGATATTTAAGGTATCCGTCTACGTTCGTATCTCTTATTTTGCAAAAGCGTATAAATGGATAACTTTTATGATATTTAGCGTCACTTAGATTAGAATACACGTATAAAATTGTTTTAAGAATATTAATACAGTAAAAAAATATTTAGATGCAATATTTTGGCAAAACCTGAACATAGAATAACCTATTTTCAAAACATTCTCCTTTTATGGAAAATGCTTCTATAATAATAATATTTTGCCTATATATACCTTAGACCTCTGTGCAGACCTGAACTAGGATTTTTTAAATGTATAACTTAGAAGTGGATTTATCCATATTTTAATACAACAGAGTGGAGAAATTAAAAAAAAAAACCGATAATTATTTCAATTGGTAGTAATTATGAAAATATTGTGAATTTTACAAAAACCCTAGTTCAGGCCCTCTGGAGAAATCTTTGCTTAAAAAAGCAAAATATTATTATTATTATAGAGGCATTTTTCATGAAAGGAGAAAGTTTTGAAAATTAATTCTGAGTTCATTTTTTTTTGCCAAAATATTGCATTTAAATAATATTTTATTGTAATAATATTCTTAAGGCAATTTTATACATGTATTACAATCAAAGTGACACTAAATATAATGAAAAGTATTCATTTATACACTTTTTTTAAATCACAGTTTGCGAACTTATACCTTAAATAAAATTCATTTTCTCTATCGTCAATTTCTTAAAGTACAAGTATCATTAGAAAAATAGTGTAGTCTATGTTGCTCGACAAAGAATATGGGTTGAATTGCGAATCGGCCACTTATCTTGCGAAATGCTTTAACCCGGGAGCAGGTGCGCACTCGATACCACTCGCGCGAAGTCACTGAGTCACCCCAATATTTTTGGAAAATTATTTTTATTGTGCACGATAAAAATCGTAATTCTAGTGAATAATTTAGAGAAAATATACTTACCTACTTTCAATGACTTTTCAAATTTCCTTTCGATTATTTGAGAAAAAAATCCAATTAAACTGAACTAAAATGTGTCAAATGTGCGTGACTTTAATAAAGGACACAAACGGTGTCGGTTTAAACTCATTTCGGACCCTGGGCGCAGAAGATCTACGGAGCCTCTTGGCACTGTCGGATCAAGGAGGTACCCTGATCCGGTTAAATCCAGTTTATCTGGGTGCCCATCCCAAGCGCAAAGTTCTCTCTGTGCTTTCCCAAATATCATATAACTGCCTAACGTGGAAAAAGCGCAACAGAAATGCATATTATTTACAACTTCCCTAAATGAAAATAAACACATAAGACAGGGGACGGAACTAACCCTACCAGTTAAATTCGAAGGCCAATCAGATGATCAGTGAATGTATCCTGCTTCTTGGGTGAACAGTGAATTAAGTCTTTCTTTTCATTTCAGTATAATAATGACAGTAATGAATTTTTTAACTTGGAAATTTTTTGTTTCTGGGTCTGGGCTTTGCTTTTCTCTGAACGAGTAGTATTTGAGGTTTTAAAGAAAACATAATAAAAAAAATCTCTCATATCGTGGGATTACAGCAAATCAAACAAAACGTTTTTTTTTATTTGGTTATAAGATCAAAAATAGATAATAAGCGTGTTGAAGCTTTTATTTTCGATGACGTAATTATCTCCAGATGATATGTATAAATTATATCAATGTAAATGTGTGTTTTTTATTGTGTCAGAAATCATTTTGTTTTACTTCATTTCTCAGTAAATTAATGTTTTCAAATTTTTTATCTTCGATATGCTTGCACCCCCCTCGTAGGGTTATCACGCTCCCCTAGGGGGCACGCCCCACAATTTGAGAAACGCTGCTTTAAGAAACCATTATATTCAGTAACAATATATTTAGGAAACTTAATGATACGAATTCTTCATTTGAAATATTTCTGATAGTTAATATATATATTAATTTTTGAAAAGGGATATTTTATTTCTTGTAAAATTTTTGGGTAAGATAATTCACATTTTAACCCTTTAAGATCCAGCCCGCACGTTACCTGCTAGAACATTCCACGTTCCAGGAGAGGGAAAGAGATGAATTTTTTTTATTTTTTTTTTTAGTGTTAATAGGGTCAGTATAGTGTTAATAACCAGAAGAATGTAATATTTAGAGATAAAAATATTTTGGGTCTTAAAGGGGTAAGAATGCCTAATCCGTACAAAGCCGCACAATCATTCGGACTGAGTTTTAAAGGAATAAAGGATACCCTACAAAAATTAACTTTCCTGCATATTTAGATAAATATGTTTTATTAAAAATGAAACGCACTGAAATATTTTAAAAATTAAACCAGACACGCGTAATACATATGCTTGAAAAATTCTAAAATGATTTTACGACTGTATTTAGATTATTAACTCTAAACTCGCATAATGTACAGGGTTAAAATTTTTCTTTTTTTTTCTCTTGAATTTAGATGGGTTTCTTTTTTCATTTATATCATAAGCTTTTAAAGTTTTTGCTGTAATTTTTTTCTGATTAAATAAATGATAAATATATCTAATTTAATGCTTCAGGTTTTATTTTCATTCAGAGAGAACAAAAATTATTCTTCAGATTTAATCAGCTCTCTTATTTTCAATTATATAAAGGAATGACAAAAAATTTAAATTATTCAGTATTTTGAAATTGTGATTAATATGATTTATATTGTGTTTCCTCTTTATTATATTAAAGCTAAATAAAATAAATATTCTAATCAATTAATCATTTTAATAATTTCAATTTTCTCTGTGTGTTTCCTTTAAAAAATTCAAATCTAAGCAAAACAGTATCACAAGTTTAAAACTAATCAATTTTTTAATAATTCTTAAAATTTTATTGAAAATACGACTTTAACAACTTCATTTGCTGATACATAGGCAATAAATTTAATGTCTTATTAAATATAGAAATATAATGATACTACACAGAGCAAACATTCCGATGCATAATTAAAATATTAACTATCGACTATAACAAGAATATTTTAATATTTATAATTTTTTTTATTATGAAATAACAAATTATTTAAAAAAGTATTATAATAAACAAATTATATAATTAATTATATCAGTATAAATATGTCTGCGTAATTTCTTTTAAATAAAAAGCTATATTTTCTTCTTCTTTGAAAATAAAGGAGAAATATTTTACTATAAATGGCAATTCCCCTTCAAAAATACATTTAGTATCTATTCAAAGTTATTATGAAATCTAAGAAGTATTATGGAAACACGACAGTTCATAATAGCCACAAAAAATCATTAAGACCAATTACTTTTTTAATATTCTGTAACAATCTCTCCAGAGCAATAATTCGTGTGTTTTTATCAGTATAAGTTTATATTATATGATAATTAAATTCGTAATACTTGTCACGGAGCTTTTAAATTATTATAAGCTCGTATAAAATAATTGATTCATTCTATAATTGCAATCATTGTTCATATATTTCACTGTTTATAATATATTAAATTCTCCCTTGATGAAAACGACTTCATGGCATATCATGTGGTAAATAATTTTGGATTTAATTAAAATCAGGGCATAGATTGGTGTAATTAACGATGCGTCAACTAATGTGCATTATTTGTAGATAAACATGCCCTCAGTGCAGCAATTAATGAATTGGAGGAAGAGATATTTAATTGTTTGAGTGTCGTTTGATGTAATAATGTATACGTCTGCGTGTGTGAATTCATATTTACAAAAGTTTAATATTACGCTTAAATCATCAAATTGCAGTATTAAATGATATATATTATTATTAAATACACAAACTAAATATGGCTACAACTTTCAAACAAAAGTATTTTATTTAAAACTAGGGGAAGAGGGGTTATCCCCTGGCCAATTCCCATTCTGCAAATTATACAACTGTTCATATTCATTGTTCAAATTGTAAAAGAGTAATTTGCATGCATTATGTAGTTCTATTTTTTTCTATATATTGTATATTTTCAATATGCTGCAACGTATCTGCATGAGGAGAGTTTAAATTTAAAAATTGAGAGTCGAGTTCACTCTTTGGATAACTCTAATATTAACCTTTCAATGTATAGAAGCGTCTTTTATTGAAATGGTAGCAGCTAATTCATTGCATTACGGCTTATTATAAACTTTAAAATGATCTTTAGGGCTTGTTTTAAAACAAATATATAACTTGTTGTAACAACTTGAATACTTTTGATCTTAATTTTTATATTGAACTTCATTTGAAGTTCTATATTTTTCTGCATATGGGTTACTATTCATAATTGGCTGTAAAATTTACAATACATCACATTAACTATTTTAGCACGTTCATGCAGTCTCGCCATCATCAAAAATGTAAATTTCTCCAAACTGGGTTTTCCTCTCTTCTATTGTAAAGATGTATTTGCTTTTATTAACTATAGTCATGTATAAATAAACTTATTACAGCATCCCAAAAAATTTTAATAAATGGAGTGATAACAAAATGACTGTTTTTTTGGCTATATTGTTCTAATAATCGATAGGACAATTATTCGCTATGTTTTTAGTCATGTTTTAAGAAAAATTGCATAGTAGCTAAACTTATAATTCAAACTAGCTTTCAATAAGAAAAGAAAGGTTTTAAGTGGTAACTATTATTTTTTTAATCAAAAATATTAAAAAATAATAATTACCACTCAAATGATGACCGAAAAACAACCTCTTATACTGTACAAAATACCCTAATATTTTTTAATAATTCTTATATTATTACAAATGGATTATTTCCAACTGTAAATATATAACTTTAATTTTCTTCTCTTAAAGTCGGGAACACAAATTTTAGAAAACAGAAGAATTTCATTATTTTTTTAGCTTTATTATAATTGTAACAATTTACGAAAAGCTTCATGTTCAGTTGTTGATACTTGTTTGATAAATATATATAACTAACTCTCAAAACTGAAATGAACTAGAATAAGAGAAAAATTACATATATTTTACTAAGTTTTTCTTTCATGCAGGTAATAAGTATTATAAAAATAAATGAAATGACGAAAAGAAATATTATGGTGTTAAAACGATTGTTGATTGCTATGATACTGTAATTATTAATGCATATTTGTAAGCTGCTTTAGGGTTATATTTTGGTTCAAATAGAAAAAAAACTATAATAAAGTTGGCTTTTGTTTCAGTTTTATAATAAAATCATTTGATTTCAATTAGGGGAGCGTTTCTCAAACTGTGAAGTGTACCTCCCTAGGAAGGTGTAATAATCCCTAAGAGGGGAGCACGAGCATATAAAAAAGTCGAAAACAAATCTTTGAACAAATTATTAATTTACTAAAAGGAAGCAAACCAAAAAATTCTGACTTAATAAAAAAATCAAATACACGTGTACACGAGTTATATACATATAAATGTATCAGTATACCTCCCAATGTATGTGATAATTAATTTATCAATACTAAATTTAGAGCAATTTTACTAA
Source organism: Trichonephila clavata (assembly GCA_019973975.1). Classification (NCBI taxonomy): domain Eukaryota; kingdom Metazoa; phylum Arthropoda; class Arachnida; order Araneae; family Nephilidae; genus Trichonephila; species Trichonephila clavata. The sequence continues at coordinate 168,977 of BMAO01034900.1, forward strand.
AAGCTAGTGATTCCCGGAGCTTGTCTTGCAGAGGAAAATTTTTAAAAGGAAGACGGTTGCACAGAAGCCCGAGAGAATGCTAGTTATGATGGATACAAGATAGAAAGCAACAGACTGGTCTATTTTCCTATTGCCATTTATTCTAAAATAAATAGATACTTGAGGAAATAGATTATTTATTTAAAAATTATTTTGCAATCCATTCTAAATTGAAACTTAGTAACATAATACTTTATCCTATTACATAAAGTTAATTTAATTAAAGTATATACACTCAGGACAAAAACAAACAAAAAATAGCGCACCAAGAAGGAGTCGTCAAAATGAAACGAAATTTTACATACGTAATGACTACTTTGATGTAAGTAAATGATAAGAAAATCAAAGAGAAACAACCATTTATTTCAGAGAAAAAGGCAAAAGAACGGAGGATTTAATACTTTGTTGAACCCCCTCTAGCTCGAATGCACGATGCGATACGATCGGGCAATGAGGCTTACAAATTCTGGATGACGTCTTGAGACATTTCGTTCCATATTTGCTGTAACCTTGCCTCTAGTTCGTTCAAACTCGTGGGATGCCCAAATGGTCATCCCCAATGATCACAGATATGCTCGATTGGAGACAAATCTGGGGATCGGGAAAGCCAAGGAAGGGTAGTAAGAGCGCGGAGACAGTCTTTTGACACCCTTGCCATGTAAGGCCGAGCATTGTCTTGTTGAAAAATGGCTCCTGGGAGCCGTTGCATGAGTGGCTACACATGTGGTTGCAGGATTTCATGGACATATCGCTGGGCTGCCATAGTGCCACGGATCAATACTAGGGGTGACCGAGTATTGTAGGCAATGGTACCCCATACCAACACACCAGCTGTGGGAGCGGTGTGTCGCTGTAAAGCAAAGGCAGGATTGAGGCGTTTACCACGGGGTCTCCACACACGAACACGATTGTCATCACCGCTGAGATTTAATCTGGATTCGTCGCTAAAGACAACCTGTTTCCATTCCGCTGCTGTACAGTTTCCTCGTGCGGGGCATCATTCTAAATGTGGGTGTCGATGGGTGGACGTCAAGAGCCCAAAATGTACTTAATGGGCGTAATGGGCCACACATAATGGGTGCCGCGATCCCAAATGTCCTTCAGCCAGGCGCCTTTGTAAGGTTCGAGAAGACAAAGGGGCCCCTAGTGAAGGTGCTGCCTGTGACTGGATGGTGGCTGATGGAGCAGTTGGCTGTGCGCGTGCATTTCTTACGATGTGGTGGTCTTCTCGACGACTGGTCTGTCAAGGATGTCCTAAGCCTGGTCTTCGTGTAAATGACATTTTTGGATCCACTGGTTCCAACACCTCCTCACAACACAATCAGAGCTACCTAATTGACGAGCTACTCGCCTAGCTGACCACCCAGCTTCCATCATGCTAGGATTCTTCCCCTCTCAAACGGCGACAGCTGCTCATATTGTCTTCAAAAAGGCGTAATTGCATGTCTACCTCAGCGCTTCCTTTGTAAACGATTCAGCACACTCAAACAATCTTTGGTTACCGGTTTTATACTCCAGGTAGAACGACGTTAAACGCCCTCTACCGTCTGTACCTAATGCACAATCACGCTGCATTTCTAATCAGCTTATTTTTCCGACATGTACCTTCATGCCAAGTTTCGTTATGATGCGGCAATTATTTCTCGGTGGACTAATTTTTTTCTCTCCAAGTGTATTACTTAAAAGAAAGCGCATATAAAGTTTTAAAAAAATTGACAATTTGTATGGCTTATAATTAAGGTAATATTGTAGCTTTAATGTCAAAGTAAATTATTACTGCCATCAGCGTTTCTATAACTGTGGGGCACGCCTCTCTGGAGGGAGAGCTTGATAATCCTACAAGGGGGATACGAGTATATCGAAAGGGAAAAATTTCTTTAAAAAATTAACTACGGGGGCATGATAACCCTAAAAGCACGGGTATATCGAAAATAAAATATTTTTAAAAAATTAACTAGAATAAAGTAAAACAAAATATTTTCTGACATAATATAAAAATACACATTTACACTGATATAATTCTTATATATCATCCGGCAATATTACGTCATCAAAATACGTAATGAAATCTTCAATCCTTGATCCTATAACCAAATACAATACATTTTGTTTGAATTGCTGTAATCACATCATGAGAATATTTTTTATTACGTTTTCTTTTTAAACTTAAAATACTACTCTCCCTGAGAAAAAAACAATATCCAGATACAGAATCAAAAAAGTTTTAGGAAGATAAAAAATTTATCACTGTTATTATTATTGAAATACTGCACATTAGCTGTAGGAAGAAAAGTAAGACTCTTAATCTGGCATCACTCGCGTGAGAGTGAATATTAAAGTTTCACTGTTCAGCTACTTGAGGGCTTTTGGTGACGGACCGCGTAATTTTGAACCATGTTCAAGTGACGTGGACGAAACCTGAGCTGGGACACCCCTTTCCTAACTACCACACCAACGGGAGGACGTTTGAGCTCTCGGCAGATTTAACATGCATCGCGCCCCTACACGGCGGGTCTGCAGTGGTACTGGGCTCGAACTCATGACACGCTAATCATGATCCAATACCTTGACCACTTGGCTACCGCAGCCATCACTCGCGTGAAAAAAACGACCTAAAGTTCTCGCGCAAGGTGTGTCATACCCAAGGGTGTTTACATTGTGTTTTTACCGTAGAATTTATATACAAAGATTAAAAAGGAAGAAAAGTAGGAAGTTCAACATGTTTATTACATTTTTCACACGTAAATTTAGTTTTTCTGTTCTTTTTATAAGGGTATTCAGGGCATTGTTTATACACTCCTTTAATCGCGCTGTGAGTGAGTGCAATGTTTTCACTGGACCTTAGTTTTTGTTTAAATCTGTACCTTTTTCAAACTAAACATATAGGAGTAAACTTCTTTATTCTATAAATTTTAAAAAATTGGGATTTCTTTTTTTATTTTCTCTTATTTTTTTCCAGTAAAAATTTTTTTTCAGAAGTTAATCTGAAAGAGGATAAGATGTGTAACAGTTATCTCCTTTAAAATTACATTCTTCTCAAATGTTTTTGTGTCCCTACATATCGAACATTTATTTTCAACAGTGTCTCCCTTTTCTAAATCTGGAACGATTTCAGTATAGAAATCGAACTTGCTGTTATACTCTTCATTTGCTTTTTCATTATCATAACCGTGAAGAGAATTTTTTCATCCGAAAATACTGTTGTACTACATCTATTAAATACTGTATTTATTAGATTACTTAAATATCACATTTGTTTATCATAACTACAATAATACGCCATAGAATAAGGAAGATTTTATATAAAGCGTACTTTCGTATAAAAAAACGCAACTCAACTTCACGCGCAGGGTGTGACATAACCGATGGAGTGGTATACAAAGATCAATTTTAAAAATTCGCTGTCAGGCTTGATCCTCTTGAAGATTATGACCTTAAAGCCAGCTAGACCAGGAATTACCTATTTTCCAAAAAAGGTTTAGCAGGAGAGTTGCAAAAAGTTAGACGGTCGGTAGGACACACCCTGCGCGAGTGGTGCCGGGTTAATTCACTTCTCATCAAGGCAGAGCTGAATATATTTGCTGATAAATTGTTTGACCTTCGAGCTTATTGGTAAGGTTATTCCTTCCCCTCTCTTATGTGTTTGTTTTTCATTTAGGGAAGTTGTAAATAGTGTATTTCTGTTGCGCTTTTTTTCCAAGTAAAAGAGTTTTATGATATTTGGAAAAGTACAGAAGCACTTTGAAAGTTTTTTAGGTGAATATTTATTTGTATGAGTATTCTCAAACATATAAAGCATAATGAAAAACATTTTATATAATTATTTTTATAACATCCATATTTTTTATACCGAATACACTTTTAACCAGGGAGTGGTTGCGCGGGTCATCTGTGATCTCAATTGAAGGAAGTATAAACTAATAAAAGAAGCAAAGAACCTGCTGAAATAATGCATATTAATCATGATAACGAAATTTAATTTTTGAGAAAAGCGATAAACATGAAACGAAAGGAAAATTTTCAAATGATTCCTAAAGAACTCTATCCACTAAAATATGAAGCCATAAGTGCGTCCTGTCAAAAAGACACAAGCAAGAAACAGTTCAACATGCTATTTGTCGATCATCAAAGGACAGTAAAAACTAACTTGAACAAAATATGACAGTTTTGGCTTCAAAATAACATTCCTGTAATATTAGCGAAAAGTAGGCAAGTATACTTTCTCTTAATTAAAGTATTCACTGGAAATACGATTTTTATGGTGTACAATAAAAATAATTATAAAAAAAGGATTGGGGTGGCTGAATCATCCCGAGTGACCATTAGCGTTATTATCGAGTGCACGTCTACTCCTTGGCTAAAAGTATTTGAAATCTTCTCGCTTTAAATATTAAAAATAACACAATAATTCTCCATCGGAATTTTATATTATTTTTCATTATTTAACATTAATTCTAAATGCTAATTATGTGAGGCTTAAAGTTACAGTTAATTTAAAACTATTTAAAATGTGCGCATTCATTAAAAAAATCATTTTACTTTTTGGTATGCATTGTCTCGTGCTCTTGATTTTACTTACCTTACAATTCAGGTATTATATCAAGAATAATGCTTTATTTTTTTTTAAATGAACTCTTGTGAAGAGTGCGTACTTCAGCCAGTATACTTTTAATGCATCAGTACTGTATAAGGTATATTATAACTAATTTCTTAATACTAAATTAAGAACAAGTTTAATAATTATTAGTGACTTTCATGAGCTTGTATAGCAGAGCAAAATTTTTCAAAGACCTAATATTAGAAATCGACACACTTTGAGTTATTTTTCTATATTTAGCTGTGGATCTATATTTTGTCTTCAAACCAGCCACTGCAGAAAATTCGGTTTCAAAAAGGTAGGATGTAGAAAATGGTAATAGTATACGAAATACTTTTGTATTTAGTGTAGAAAATTCATCCTCCACCTCTGCACAAAATTCAAAGAGCGATTTAGCACAAAATTGCCTTTTAATTTCGTCTTAGTTGTCCTCAGAAAGAAAATACTTTTTAAAATTCTTTGCCAACAGGCTAAATGATTTTCAATAGTTTTAAAAACAACTCCCACATTCTCTTCTTCAGATTTGTAAGTTTTAACACATAACAACAAGGGCTTTTTAATCCATTTACTTGAGTTCGTTTTGTAGATGTTTAGATCTATGAGAGAGGAAAGGGTTAGCTTGAAATTTACCTCTAGAACGATAGTAATATCATAGTTTTTCAAAGTTCTGCATCTAAACATTTTAGAATACCTGCTACTTATAGTTTCTAGTTAATTTGGATAAACATTATTTTGTTTCCTTATAACAGTTCTTTAATTATTTTTTTTAAAAATTAACTTTTATTTTCTCTTTTTCATTTTGATATATTTAAGACATTATAATATGTATCCAAAATGTGAATCTTGTTAGTTTTCATATAATGAATGTATTTTATAATTTTATGTAAAAATCATCATGTTTTCCTAAAATCATTCTTAGTACCCCTTATATTTCTCCAGCAATTTTCAAGCAACATATATTTGTTATATGTTACTAAAGTATTATTTTATATTTAAAGCATTGGAAAAGAGATTGTTATAAACATAGTACGAAAAATGCTATAAAGGGTATAAAAAGTCCTCCTCCAGTGGAAAAAGCTTACTCAAAATTTTTGCTTAAAAGCGGAAACTTTGGGAGCGCTATTACTAAATTAAATGATCAAACTAAGTGTAATACATAATCTTATTTTTCAAGTGTAAATTAAAATTCAAAAATACAAATTAAAGCAGTGGTGTACACAGACAACTTTTATATTGGGAGATGTGGTTATTACTCTAAAAAACACCTCCTCTGGCTTGACCTGGCTACTGACGAGATCTGCTCACTCTGCGATCATGCCAGAATGGATGGCGACCACCTGCTCCAATGCACTGGACTCGATGAATACCCGACTGACGACATCATCAGTCGCTACTGGGAGGTTCGGTGTCAAATGGTCAAGAAGTCAAGCATGGGCATTGAATAAATAAAATAATAAAATATTCTAAGAAACCACTTTGATGAAAAAAAAACCACGAAGCATAATCTCTTTTCATGTATACAAATTTGAATTTCAAACGAACGTCTTTGAAAAATATCAGAATTGTAATTATTGGACTCTTGTGATTTTTTCCCATTGATATAAAACATTTCTAGAAAGTTTCTAATTTTCAATATTGACATCCCATGTAAAACATTATTTAGAATGTTCAAAGAATTGTGATAAATATTTTGAACAATGGAATAATTTTTTATAAAAGTTGAGTATACAAGTGCAGATGATGTGAGTAAAAAGTAAAATGTATCAGGAAAGTAAAATTTTACTGCTGTTTAAAAAAGATGAGTAGCCAGGGACGTCTTAAGACTCTTTGAGGCCCCGGGCCTAGAGAAATCTTAAGGTTTTTGAGGTTCTGTACAAAAGTATGTCCAAACTGAAATTGTTAAAGGCAGAAAGTACATAGCATGCATTGTCAAATACTTGTTGAAGCGACAATTTGAAACAAATAAATGTGTACGACTCACAATTTCAAAAACCTAGACACAAACCAGCTTGACCTATGGCCGCATTTTGACTAAATGAGTTGACTATTTTGTTATGGTATTAGACCTAGAGGCCTAGTGTTGCAAATGGTATCCCCTCTCCAACCAATCAGCGTCAAGCTAATGATGTCATTTTTTGTTGCTGTTCTGTTCTTGTTTCAGATGTACTAAAATCTTATTGTTGTAATGTTGTGTCCGTCGTTAAATGCTTTATGTGTCACATCCTTGTCTACTCAGTATTCGCAGATTATTTACACCGAAACTTGACATCGGGTAGATGTCAGCCCTGCAATAATATTTAAAAGAATTGTCCTGCTGTGAGTTAAAGCTTCACCTAGGCATAGATAACGGCCATCACATAATATTACGATCTTACCACGTTTGCCAGTTGATATGCATTTTGAAATTTCCTGTTTTTTGGAGAATATGAGTGGGAATAATATTTGACTATTAAAATCATCAATATCTTATTAAGGCAGAGTGGAGTACAAAATGGGGCCCCTCTGAGAGTGGGGCCCTGGGCCTAGTTGGTCAATGCCTTAAGAGGTCCCTGTGCGTAGCAACTAATTAGGGATAGAAAGGTTGTTTGACAAGAATACCTCTTAAAAAAAGTTTTTGTTCAAAGCAAGCAATTTTAAATTCTTGTAAATTCAAACAATCAATCTCTTTTTTAATATCTTTGTATCTGGCAACACTGTTTCTGGTTAGTTATTGAATTAAAAACTACAGAACACAAAATTGCCGGTAGAGTGATATAAAAGTTCGCAAAATTAGAAATATAGCTCATATTGAATTAAAAACTGGTTAGTTATAGTGATTAATCGCGATAAAAAAAATGTGATTTTACGTGCTAGGCAGGAAACTGTTTCCTGATGTATTAAAATAACAAAACGTATCTTAGAAAATAGAGGAATTCTGAACAAAGATATTTGTTTATAATTGAATATTAATGCTTTAAATTTTGCATTTCTGAAAAATTTATTAAAAAATGAAACAAAGATACACGCGGAACTATATCTTAATTTTTAAACACAGTTTGAGTGCATAGTAAACATTAATATATATATATATATATATATATATGTATTAAATACACACATTTTGTGGTTTGAAAATAAGATGATTTTTGTTTTTGTTCTTGGTTCAGTTTTTTTTTATTGAAACTAATTTATATGAAACATATAAAAAATTCTCAAATGTTTTTTTTCTCTTATATAATTTTCTTGCTCAACAAAACATTTCATTTATGAATGAATTCATCCAAAAATGCTTGTTTTAAATGTCTTTCAATTGTAGATGTGTTAAAATCTTATCTTCTTTTTTTTAGAGAATTTATATTAAATTTATTTAATCTAATTAATACCACTAGATCTTTTGTTTTTTCCAAGTTGTAAATAAATTAATATATTCAAATTTTTGTTATTATTTTCTTATTTTTTATTAGTACTAAGGATTTTATTTTGCTTTAATATCATTTCAGCTGTTATAATTTTTGTTTAGGGCTTATAGATTTTTAAATTTATTTTTGATATTAAGTCTGGCATTTAGATTAAAGTTAATCAAGATTATTGATAACTATATAGGGACTAGTTAGATTTTCAGGTTTTGAATTTTGAATATTCAGGTATTAAATCTTTGTGGTATATCTATGAGAGCTAATATTTTCTGTTCTGTGTAAAATATTTACGATATTGTTTTTCACATTTATGTTTTTAATTTTTATTGGTATTTTTGTTTTCATTTCATTGTTTTAAATCGTAAAATGTTCTTTAATAAATTCCTTTTTAGATGCATTTTATTTGTGCATGTGAGAATTAAATTTTTTTGGTGCATGCTATTTTAGATAATTGATCATTTCCCAAATGCTGAGATATTCGGTCAATTTTGAAAAAACAGCCCGATGCTTGGTTGGACATTTTAACTTTCTTTATAAGTTGTTTTATTTTTTACAAAACTTTGAATATAAGATAACATAATGGAGTATTTCTGAAGTTTGGGGATTATTCCTCAAAGGAAGAATGTTATTAGGCTCAATATATCTGTTTATTTAAAAATAGACTAGCTGCGACCATGATGAAAAATTTTCCTCCATATATTGTAAAAAAAAAATTTCTAGAGGTTAATTTTTTTAATGTTTTAAATATTCATGAAATATATTCGTAAAATACAAATTTTTATTCGAAAAAAGTGTTTGCATTTGTGTAATTTATGTTATTCTCACAGTATCATTTGAAAAAAATTCTTATTTGGAAAAAAAAATTTTATTTTAAATTAATTTTTTCTGTTAACCATTTAGAGTGTACATTTCAAAAAAAATATTTTTTCATTCATTGGACATTTTGATGATTCTTTGAAGATGCTTTAAATATGTTAAGAATTGTATTATCATTTTAGGGAATTTTATCTTTGGTTAGGCTTGTGTATTTCATATGTGTATTTAAATTATGGTATGTGTATTTAAATTATTACCACAAAATATTTATACTGGAGACATAGTGGTTGGTAATCAGTTTTACTTCTAATAAAATCTTTAACTTATTATTGAGAAGTCATTTTTATGATTTATTATGTTGTGTGCATTTTTTAAAAAAAATCTTGAAGATAAATTTAATTTTTGGATTTTGAGGTACAATCCATAATAATATAATCAGCAGGTATGATGGTGTCAAATAAAGTTTAAACAATTTATTATGTATTATAAGTTTTGTATTTTGAAATTTATTCATCTAAAGTTGGGCTGCATATTTGTTAATAGCATAGCTAATGTATTTTCACAATGTTTTATTTACTTTTAAACAGCACTGTAGATGTTCAAAATACCCTGTTTTATGAAGAATTGTTTATAAAATACATTTAGTATTTTTTTTTTCGAAAATTGAACTTCTAATATTTGTATTTATTTTAGGCACCACAATGACTCATACTTTCAAGCCATCACCTGTACATGGAGCAGGTGCTACACTTTTTATGAATGAACACTGCAGTGATATTACAATTATTATAACAGAGGATTGCACTGTGTGGAGGTTTCCTGCTCACAGTACTGTTCTTGCTGCACAAAGTATTGTGTTTCATCGCATGCTTGATAGTGATTTCATTGAAAAGAAAACTCAAGAAATAGTATTGCAAGATATGACTCCATCAACATTAAAAAAGTTGCTTAGGTAAATATTTGATCTAAATTTTTGAAGTGAAAACTTCTTTAGCGGCGTTGGGCACTTTTTGGTAGGGGGAAATCTTATGGGTTCGCGTCACTGACATGCTCTGACTGGCGCACGCGCAGTGTGCTGTTCGTCTTAGACACTTTTTGGATGGGTGATATCTCGTGCGTCCACATCACCGACATGCTTATAGCAGTATATCTGTAGCTATACAGCTGGCGTATAGTGCTGTGTATATCTTATAAGTGAAATTGAATGGATTTCGTGAAAAGTTCAATGTGTATATACTGCACATTGTTGAAATAGTGTTTTTGTTTGATTGTTATTTAAATCGTTTAATTGAAGAATCATTGTGCAGTACAATAGTGAGTACTAAATAAATAAACTAATATTTTTAAGATAAAAAATAAATAACAGAAAATTATTTTAAATACTCATATTTATTCTGGCGTTTAAAATTTTATAGTATTTATTTTCTAATATTTAACCTCTGCAATGCATCACGTATTCCGGATTAGTATTTCACAGTGGCTTAGATGTTTTCTTACTACCATGGTAAAACAGACTTCAATCATTGTTGCTCAATCATATTTTTATCGTGGATTTTGAAATTAAAAATTTTATAAAATTTAATAATAATTAAAGATTAATGTGTTGAAGTTTAAAATACGGTTATTAACGCAAATAAACATCATAAAAGATCAACAAGTCATCGAGAGGATCTAACGTTAGAATTTAAAGGTTATAAAACAATACACTACAAACAGTCACTAAACCTTTTCTAGAATTCATCTCCAACAAGAAAGGATTATCGATATTTTCATTCAATTGTCAAAGTTTGTATGCGTATGCAGCTGACCTAAAAAATGATGCTTTCGTAAAAAAATCAAATGTTCTGCTTTTGTCAGAGATTCATATGAAAAACGAATAACCACTTGATATTCCGAATTTCAACTTTGTTGTAAGTTATAAAAGATCTGAAGTTCCAGCTCAGGCATAGCTATTTATCACAATACTCAAGATACGTCACACTTCATTACTTCACATATGGACATACATACTAAATTCACTAGAAGCATTGGTGTTTATGTTTCTGATATAGGTGAAATATGCGTTGCTCGTTGTGATTCTGAGAATGGGCAATACATATTATTGGTTGCCGTTTATATTTTGCCTGGAAAATCTATGAGACAGATACAACAATTTTTATTTAAAAATTTGACGATTAACACAAATGAAGGTTCTGCAATACTTGAAAAAATATTAGGCAAAAAATATATGGTAATGTACCGAGGATTTTAAGTGGAGACTTCAATATTAACTTTGCAGATGATAAAAATCTACCACTAATTGAATTTCCAAATGAAGCACTTAATTTAAATATGTCAAATGATCGATATAACTCAGTACTACAAAATATAAAACGACGATCGATGTGGTTTTAACACACACGCGATACTTAGATAAATTTGGATCAAACATTTTCCTTTCTTGCTTTAGTTACCATAAGCCTATTGTATATTTTTTAGAACAAAATGAAATAATTAAAAGTACAAAAAGTCTTAAGTATTGTTGAATTTAAGGATGACAATGATGCAAACAATTAAAATGTTAAAAATCAAGTACATTGAAATTTAAGTAAATACAAATACTATCCATAAATAATATGATTGTATATTAATTGTTATTTCAATTTAATTGTATTTATATTTTGTCATGATCTTGTACAGCCCGTAATATATTTGAATAATAAAAAATCATATAAACAACATCAGAGTCTCAATAGATGTGAAAACCAGATTGATGTTGATAATTTTAATTCAAACATTATGAAATTTCAAATGTTAATACTAAAAGTTCTAAGTTTTCACTTCTATCGGCAGTCTCTATAACTGCCATATTTTTTTTTCTTAAATTTTTAAATTATTGCATTAATTAACTTACTTGGAATTGTCATTTTCAACAGTGTAAAGTACCATTTTATTGAAAAAGTTTACATTGATATATTTTTTTTTGTGTGATTAGAACTGTTATTTTTGTAAGAATTAGAATATGTAAAAGATGAAATAGAGGCATATCTAATTTATATTTGAGGATTCATGTTGACAACAATTAATGTTATTATTTACTAGTACCATACATATGAATAAAAACAAATATTACAAAAAAAATATTAATATTATATCGTTATGTTCTTAATATAACATAAAAAATTAATATGTGAGAATTACATATGAACTTTTACCAGTCATGTGGTGTTGAAAATTTTGATTAAATTATTCATTTTATTTTTGTTGTTGTTTCATGTATTATATTATGTATATGTTACTGGGAAAGTATGAATCACCTTTATTTTGTACTAGCTGTACCCTGCCACGCCTTGCTGCGGCTCAGTCTGGTTAAAAAGAAAGCAAATGTTTTCAGTATGTTTAAACATTTGCATTGGTGGTATGATTTTTTTATTAAAAAAAATGTATAAATATATATACACAAAACTTTACTTAACCAACATCATTTGTAATTTGTTAACCAAATACTTGAAGTTATTACAACTTATTTTTGTCTTTATGTTCTGAACTTAAATTTATTGACATTGTATTCATAGTGGAGACCTCAAATTTGAAGATAAATTTTAAATGGCTCTACTCTGGATTCCTCGAGGGCAATGGGATAGTTTTACAATGCTTATGGATATTTCTGTTAAATCAGAGATGTGTTCAAAAATGTACATTTCTCCAAACAAATATCATTTGAAAACATGAATTGTATTTCCTGATGTTATATAGGGAATGTTTTGATTCTGCAGTATATCTGGTGAGCAAAGTTTTTAATGACACTGGTGGTTCTCCAAGTTTAGACAGTTTAATTTTTTCAGCGGTACAAAACATTCCTTTTGTTTCTCCTTTAAATTTCAGAGAATTACAATGAAGATACACTTCAGTCATTGTGCTGATGAGAATATGCTGGAAAAGCAAACCGTAATAACTTCTAGTATTCTGCTAACAAATTACTAATGGAATCTGTTTTAAGAAAATTATAATAAAGTTAAATCTTAAAAAGCAATCAAAAACAAAATAAGGTTCAATATTTTGATGTATCAGAAAATCTTATTTTTACAATTGTATTTCAATAGTAACATCAAATGAAAGGTACTTGTGTATTATCGCAACCTATTGGCAACATTGTATAAAACAAAGCACATGATTGCCAATTTAGTGCGTACAACCATCACCTCCTAGATATAGGAGGTGATGGTACAACACATGTGAAAATGGAATTACCATCTTGGCGAGTATCTTGAACATCGGCGATTGTTGCAATAATGCGTAAGAATCAAAACAAAATTTTAAAAATTGTCAAAAATGGAGAAAAAACCATCTTTATTAAAAAGCTTTGATCAATTTCGCCAAATTAGAATGTCGCCAAGTGAGGGGAAAAAATATTGTGTGAGAATGTACGGAACAGTTTCCAAACATTGAATGCATATCACAGCATTTGGAGATGTCTTTTAATTTGAGGTAAATGGTCGATGGAAAGAACGATGGTATAAAAAGCTAAACATAAAGTAGCGTACAGAAGTCAATTATGATTTTCATTTTCGCTTAGTAAAGAGAAATAAATTAAGCTTAATATTACAGAAAAAAATGCGATGTAAAATATAAGCAAAATTGTAAACATCCCGCGATAATACTATCCGAGTGTTGCCAAAACTACAAAACAAAATTTTAGTTGTTAAAAGAATAATCATTAAAAAAATTATTTATTTGAAAAATAATCCTAGTTAAGTATCAAAGAACAAAAAAAAAAAAATGGATAAATATTTCAATCGCTATTCATAATTATAAAAAAAATATACAATAATTCTAAAAAAAACTGTGCGTAAAGTATAAATTTCTGCATTCAGAGAGAAACGTGACATCATATGACACCATAACACCAAAAAATCACTTAAAAATTAAATTTCAAAAAATTTAAAGTGAATTATGAAATAATAAGTACATAAGAACCCGTCCGGATTCAAGTGCAACATTATGTCAAATTTTCAGAGGAAATGCTCCAGTAGTTTCAGAGATTAGCGGCTTTGAACAAACACACATTACATTTTTATTTTTTATAGATAATGCCTAGGCATTGTATATAATTTCAGATATTTTTAAGCAAAGTATGAAGTATGAGAATCATTATATACTTTCCCAAGGCATTGCATATAACACCTAAGCATTCTATGGAATGACAAATGCTACTTATTCAAAGTATGAAAAAATTTTCTTGATAAGACAATTATATGTTTGTCATGCATTGCTCAAAAATAAAAACATTCTGGAAATCTGAAATGATATTACACTATAATAAATTTGTTTTCCCTGGTTGAGACTGAAAGTCAATAAGATCTACCTGATTAAATTCAGAAAAAATCATAGATTTCACAACAATGCCATTTCTTTCTCTTTTTTCTGACAAGATTCTCAAAGGGGGATGTACAGTTCAGTATCTTGAAGTGAAACCTTATTGTATTTGGTTGAAAGTCCTTTCAACATTCTGTCATGTCCTCCATGTCCAATACCCAAATGAACTTCATGAAGTATGGGAGATAACTCAGTCTGTGGCGTAATGCCTTCTTTAACAAGATAAATGAGTTTACTTTAGTTTTCCACAATCCTACTAAAAGTTCCTGGTTTCTTTCTTAATAGTCAAATTGGCTTTTAGAGTACAACATTTGTCAAGTTCTGGTGAATTATTTCAGTTAAGAATAATCTGCTTGTTGCAACATTAATTCGAATTTTGGACAGTTCATCATCGAATAATTGTTTCATGTCTGTAGACTATAACACCCTCTCCAACACTACAACTTGCTCCTTCATTTTCATGCAGTACTGTAAAAAACTAATTTTTTGTTGAAGTAAAATTGCATATTTTGACACTTCTGAACCAATGCATAGTGCAAGTGAAAAATTCTGAGCTTGAGATGCATGTTTAAAGTCACATACCTTTCCATGTGATATTCAAAACTAATTGAAGATATGTTTCATGATTTGCTGGTTTCTCATTTGGCATTTTATAGAATGCCTAGGAAATGCGTGAAATGTAATTATTACTTGAAACTGTCTAAATAATTATTTATGCAAATACATTTGTGTTGAACATTATACATATTTTATATATAAAATGCCTCATTCTTTTATAATGTACATTGACTTGTTTTCTTTTTTCTGCAGTAGTAAACAATAGTTTCTTAAATAGCTGTAAAAAGAAAAGGGAGGTGTAAGAAACATTAGAATCACATTCCTAAATTATTTTTCATAAGTTGAGGGAGGGGAGAAAATTGGGGTTTTATTAATTGAAATGAATCTTGAAAATTCTATTTTTATCATTATTGAATAATATTTCTGAAGATTGTGTGTGTGTATATATATATATCATTGTATAATATGACTTATATTTATTATCTATAAATCTCTTAAATCTAAAATTTATTAGTTTCATAGAATTAATAGTATTATATGTGGTTAATCAAATTTATTTGATTGTGCTTATCATCTTTCAGAAATCAAAGTGTTTATTTGATTTATGTAAGTTCCAAATGATTTGATTTATTTCCAATATTAAACAAGGAACTGAATGGTCTAAAACTACTAGTAATATTAGAATCCATTTGAAATCAACTTTTAAAATGAATTTAATGTTTTTTATAAATTAAAAAAGTTTCTCCAAACTTTTAATTTTACATCATTCATATTGCAAGTTAAGTCAAAATTATAATATTTTGCTTGAAAACGATTCAGTTAAAATATTTTAATGAAATAATATGTATTTTATACTTATAACAAAATGAACTTATTCTAAATGTAAATGTTTAACATTATGACTAATCAAAAAACTTTCTATTTGAGAAATCTTAAATTTTTTTTCTTCCAATTATTGCATTGTATTCTGAAATTGATGATTCTTGGAGGAAGGCTCTGACAAGTGTAGTCTCCACACTCTTGAGGTGCACTGATGTGGTTATTTTTATCTGCTCTCCCTCTCTTATTTATTATTTTTTGTCATAAATTTATTTTATTTTCTGGGGGGGAGGGTTATTTTTGTTTATATCATTTGTGTAAAGTTTATATAAAAAATTTTAGTGACTTGTTACAATTTTGCTTTAGTTCCATCCTACTTTTTGAACTATCTTTGTTTTATACATATACATACATGATATATATATACATATATAAATGTCTTATTTAATAAATTAACAGGTTAGTTGCATATCAATGTTGATTCTCTATATACCCACCTATTTTGAGAGTCTTTATTGCCTTGTTATAACTTCCACTTTAGGGATAATATTTAAAAGCGTGGAAGGACTCTTGCAGAAGTAGAATTTCGTACAAAATCAAAGTAAACTCATTGCAAAATGCTAATATTTCATCTATCAATAATAACTGAAAACACAAATTCTTGGTATACAAAATCAATATTTGCTTTAGTAGAAATAACTCTGCACCTTTAATGCCAAAGAAAAATATTGAAACTATATTTTGACAAGTGCCTCTTATATGAAATATTCATATATATTGTATGTAATTCTTATGAAAAATGTACTATTGAACATATGGAAAAAATATTTACCCCCCCCCCTACATTTTTTTTAAAAATTTGAGTATTAATCAACTTTTTACATATTTTAATATCCTTCAGATAATTTTTTTCACAAAAGTTTGTGACTTGCAACCATTTTTTTTTAAATGCCATAAGTTAAATTGATCTAAAATTATATTTATGTATTTTAAACTATTTTTATTCAAACTGGTTTTAAAAATTACATGTAAAGTACAATTTTATTCAATTTTATGTACATATAATTTTTTTACATCATGTGTAAAATATATATGTAATCTATTGTGGTATGCATTATTGTTTTTCTAATTTAATTACTTTTATTTATTTGTGTATGTGGTTATTCTTATGGGCAAGTATAAGTAGAAAGTTAAAGAGATGATGTATTTTAAATATTGGTATTAAATTCTGATTTCTATTTTTCATTCAATGTGCTAGTTTTTCAGAAAAGTGGTCTGTGTAAATGTGCCTAAAGAAAATGCACTTATTTATTCAGTGTTGATGCAGTTTTTGGTATACTTTGTGGATAAGCTCCCAAACAAAGCATCACAGGGTTGTAATCTTGCATCATCATATAAGTTTAAGCATTTATAAAAAAAAGAATAACTTTGTTTTAAGTGTATAAACTAGTAATATTTTTGAAAGCAGCATTAAAATGTGTAAATTTACTATGCAGTATTTTTAATCCATTGCTAACAAATTTATCAATGCTAATGACCTAGTATACATACAATACACACAATGAGCAATTTATTCTTCAAAGAAAAATATTATTAGCCAAAGGGTTTTTTTTGAAAGTTTTTAAATACACATTGAGTGAGCAAGTTTTTAGTTTTTTTGCTTTTCTTCTTTCCTGCTAAGATAGATAGCCATTCTGCTGCCTATGTGATATTGTAGTCTATTTTTGGAAGTTATATATTTTTCCAATTGTTCTTTGTAGCTGAACTGCCAAAAAGTGTTTTCAAAATGGTTGAACATTATTAAGTTTTTTTTGTGATCTTTCATTTAAAAAATTTTTAAACTGTGAGATTTGTTATTTAGTACGTACTTGTATGTAGGCACTGAATAAAAAAATTTATACTTACTAGCTCAATTGTTGGATTTTTATTTTTAGAAATTCATCTGTTCATTTCATTCCATAAAAAGTTGATCCTAAATTTTTAGATTGGATGAAATCATTTAATGTTCCTTTTTCAAATTAATTAAAATTAATACAGAAGAGGAATCTTCTATGTACCTAAATTTAAGAATTGAGACAGCATTTTGTAAAAAAATATCCCTGAATTTAGAAAATATTTTTTTTTTAAAGATTTGAAAAATATATAAAAACTGGCTTTTTAATTTGGTTATAGTTTATATAAACTTTGTCTGTATTTTACAATGAAATAAATTCATTAATCACAGCAATAATAACTTAACAATATTTGAAAATTCTTGAAATCTGGTGTTTAAGATTATCAAACTATGTATATCAAACATATAAAATTTTGTACACCATGTAACTGTGTGCATGCCTTCAAAATTGGCTCTTGCGCCATTAAACCCTACAATCACTCACTCACTGTGTGCATGCCTTAATATACACTTAAAAATTTGCAAAATGCTGATTGTATCTAAGCTGCTTCAAAGTCCGTTGTTGAAACTGACTCGGTTATCAGATGATGAGGTTACTTGAAACTCAGGGTTGAAAGACAAAGGAAGGGATTACAAGAATTATCAATAAGATAGTGAATATGGTATATATATATATATATTTCTATAATTCATTATAATGATTTTTTTTTCTAAATGTTTAGGTGATGCATTTTTCTACCCATGAATTCTATTTCTATTTATTTTTATGAATTTATTTTCTATTTGTTATATATATTTTTGCTGTAATAAATTATATTTTGTTATTAATAATTTAATATTTGTCTTTTTTACATTGTGAAACATTATTTTCTCAACTGTTTGGATGAACTTTGCATATACTATATATGTATATATACTCATACACTAAAATTACATTTTAAAAAAAGCATCACTAATAGTAACAGATAGAATAAATAAAACAGGTTCATTAAAATTTTTAAAAAAATTAAGCTATAATTAATTTTAACATATACAAATTGAAGATCTGCTGAAAAAAATTATTCAGGAGTCTCTATATATTTAATTACTCAGTGTTATTATTATAGTTATATTAGTTATTAATTAATGTATTTTATAGGTATATGTATCTGGGTGATGCTATTTTAGAAGATTGGAAAGAAGCAATTGAATTATTAAAAGCTGCACACAAATATCAAATGGAATCACTAGTTCAAAAATGTGCCCATTTTCTTCAAGAGCATATTGATCTGAGCAATGTTTGTTATATATACAGCAAAGCTGTTACCTACACTCTTAGTCCTTTAGGTATTTATATTATTTTATTTTACTTTTAAAGGTGTCGGTTATTATCTTACAATCTAAGTTTTCACCTATTATTCAAAAAATATCAAACTTAATATACTTAACAAAGAATATTTTTTTAAAATTCTAATTTCTGCTATATTTGATCTTTGTTAAAAATATTTTTAAAAGGCTTTTTCCCCCCAAAATAAATAACTGTTGCATTAGTTCAATTTATATATTGTGTTTCATACAGTCTTTTTTTAAATATTGTACCTTTAAACAAGTACAATTTTTTTGAATACTTGAGCTGGAGAAAAAGAATTTTTCATTTAAGTCTTATATTTTTATGTCCATTTTTATTTACAAATAAAACAAGTTTCCAAAGCAGAGAATAAGAGTTAAAAAAAATAAGAAGTATAATAAATTTTTTATATTTGCAAAAATATGGTTGCGATATCCTTGTTGTTGGTATTAGATGTAAATTAACACATTATTGATATTATTATGTTGATCGGGACTTGAGGATTTTATGCAAATCAGTCACAAAGTATAAGACAGTTCTTTAAGAGTGAAACTGTTATATTGATTGGGTTTCGAGGAATTTATGCAAATCAGTCACAAAGTACAAGACAGTTCTTTAAGAGTAATGTGAATTTATTGTTGCAAAAACAATTCTTGAAGTACAGGATGCAGCAGCAATATTCACAGAATAAATCTCAGAAGGTCTTTACACCTTCAACAGCACTCGGACACAATTATCAATGTGTAAAATACACGTATGTAAAAGAATATTCACAAGCATAGCCGAGCTAATCAGTAATCACGATCTAGGCAAGTTTACTAATCGCTAGTCAAAACAAAACTCACTAATCGCTAACTGAAACAAGAATAATTTGTTTCAGCGAGCACAACCCTATTTATAGACCTGGTGGAAACTTGGAAAAAAATCTGCTTGTGTCATAAGTCGTGAAATTAGTGGATTTCTCCACTAATTTCTAGAAGAATCCAGGGGGTTCCAAACTCGCCAAGTTCCCATTGAATCACCATTATGATATGAGGGACGGCGTTGCTTGTGAATATTACAATTTTAACAAAATAAATATAGCATAGAGTAATATAAATGCATTGCACATCCAAATACAAACTATTTACTCTATTTTATACAAACTTCGTAACAATATCATTTGCATCAAATTAGTTTCTGAAATATATTTTTTTATAAGCAAACAAGCAGAATACTAAGTTTGTGTAAAATTTGTTTAAAGTGTTTCATCAATGTGTATTTTTCAATTACATTTATAGTTATAATTTTGTATTTAACTCAGCCATTGATTACTTTTAAGATTTACACACTTCGTGTTTTCTATTACAAATTCAAGTAAGAAATGTTAGCTTTATGCATATGCATAAACAGGGATTAATTTCTGAATAGTTTTGGAGTACATAGGAGTTGTGACTATTCAATTTAAAAATCGTTTAAATTCTGTTATATTTGTATTTAACTTTGTACTTAGGTGTTTGCAGGATTGTTAAAAATATAAATTTTATGAAAAAAAAAGGAATATATGTTAGTTTGAGGTTGTAATTACAAGATTTATGCATGTGCTTAAGAATTTTATGATCATGTACACTCAGGAACATTGAAAATAGCGACCCAAGAAGAAAGCATCAGATTGAAATGAAATTTAATACACATAATGACACAGATGAGAGATTCACTTGATCTAAAAAACAAGACAATTAAACGAATACAGGGTATGCAATGACACAAATACTGGGCAACTTCAATAGCATGTTGGACCACTTCCAGCTGCAATACATGCCGCCACACGGTCCAGCATTGAGTTGATTAGACACCTTATGTTGTCCTGAGGCAGATGGGCCCACAAATCTTGAACAGCCAACTCTAAATCATGTACAGAGTGACACGATGGCATCTGCCGTTTTAGCTGATCCCACACGTGCTCTACAGGGGACAAATCGGAGGAGCGGGCCGGCCATGGAAGAGTCTGAAAATGACGTAGGAAGTCTTGAGCAACTCTTGCTGTATGCAGACAAGCATTATCTTGCTGGAAAATTGCCCCTGGGAGACCATTTAGGAAAGGTCCCACGTGGGATCGAAGAATATCATCAATGTAACGTTGGCTCGTTAAGGTTCCACGCATCACAATTAAAGTGGACCGGCTATCATAGACTATGGCCCCCACCATTACACCAGCTGTGCGGGCAGTGTGACGTAGAACAGTGTGGGTAGAATTGTACCGCTCACCAGGGTGCCTCCACACCCGTACACGGTTATCATCTGTCCCCAAAACAAACCGGGATTCATCACTAAACACAACCTTGTGCCAATCTGTGACATTCCACATTGATCTGGCTTGGCACCACTGTAGACGCAGTTGCTGATGTTCCGGTGTTAAAGGGAGTGCACGGAAAGGGCGCTTCCATTTAAGATTTGCTTCTGCAAATCTGTCTGGAAATTGTTTGTGGAACAATTGCTATGCCTACGTCTGCTTGTATCGTTGAACGAGTCACTGTGGGGTCCACAAGTGCTTGCCGCACGATCCTCTCTCCTCGTGGTCGCTCCAGACCCGGTTTTCCGTGCGTGGGTACCTTCTCGTGTCCACTGCTCCCAACAATTTCTAATGGCACACTCCGAACGATCCACCTGGCCAGCAACACGTCGCGTCAACCAGCCTGCAGTTTTCATCCCGATGATCAGGCCTCTCTCAAACTCGCTTAACTGTGAGAAATGTCTTCTAGCATGTTTACCTGGCATGTTTCGCTTACCAAAGTCTTTCTACAATTGGCGGGTAATCGTCACGTTTATGAATCTTCAAATTTGCGCTGGCTTATATAGCACCCTCTTCCTGATTGTAGCGCCACCTCGGCGTGTATGAGCATGCGTATTGGCACAAAACTTGGATCATTTGCATATCACATTATGCTGTACTTATTTGCAAAGTTTTGCGATTGTACTTAGCTTCCTTCTTGGGTCGCTATTTTCAATGTTCCTGAGTGTATTTATCTTTTTTTAAAATATCTATTAAATAAAAGTACAAGCAAATCTTCTAAATGACCTATGTCTTAATAATCAATGGTTATGGCAGAACTTTGATTTATTAATGCCCAAGTCCATTTGAAAATTTGTGTCATTGTTCTCCTGCATTAAAGACTAAACAAATAAAGAAGCTGTTATATACAAAATTAATTGAATCTCAGAATTTTCATGTAGAATGGCTAAGAATGAAGTATTATTAGCTAAGGTGGCATTTTTTCTCTTGTCAGTTGTAGTTAAAACTACTAAATCTGTATGTCTGTAACATTAATCCTCTTGTAATTTCTCATACAAAGTTATTTCAACCAAATAAAAGCTATTTACAAATATTTTATTTATTTTTAATACGTAAAAATAATTAAATTATTGTTTTGATAGCATTATTCTGGGACATGACATCTCTTACAGGATTGAAATTTTGTATACTTGTACATGCAAAATATGCAGATATAAGTTTACTATAAGTTATTTTCATAGGACACTGCCCTGTCAACTTTTTAAGCATATATATAGTGTCACATTTCACTTTTATTTAATAATATATTTATGTAAAAGTACATTTATCTCATATGTTTTGTTTTTGAAATTTGTTTTCTTTTAATTCAAAATCTTTTTTAAAAAAATTAATCTTTCATCATGTTTAAGATGCATATTATGAGGCCAAATTTAGATTTCAATATACACATTGTTAATTCATTAAAAAATGTTATATTTTAAGTTACTGCTTTATTTGTGATAACTAAGTTTCTGTGTTGTTAAAATCACTGTTTGTAGTGGTGTATATTAATTTACAAAAGTAAATTTATGATATTTAACGAATAAATTGTATTGTTAACTAATGACATTCAGCTAAATAAGATGCATAATATGAATTCTATCAACACACAATACATCAATGTGTAATTTTCTAACATAAAATATAAAAATAGGTTTCTGGGAATAGCTGAAATCTCAAAGTGACAAATCATCCTTATCAAAAGACTGGAATCTGGGGAAATTATATTAAAATATTTTTTCATTGTAAAAACTTATACAAAATTAAGATAAAAATTGAATATCTAAAAGTTTTTGGAATTTAGAATGACAGTTAACAACTAATTGAAAAGCCATTGTAAAGCTAAAAATAGATGCCTGGGGATTTTCCTTTGCAGTAGAAATTGCTACTTGCTATTTTTTTATAATGATTTTATCTTCTGATTATATTCCAGGGTTATTTTATGATTAATGATTGCATTCATTCCAGTTTTACATGAAAATTTTACTTAGTTTTTATAAGTATATGAATGCTATAAAAAGAAGTTACAAACTTGATTCAGAGGCAAAATGTATTCAGTTGGCATGAAGATATAATTGGTTTGCTCCTCTACATTAATAACACAATTTCTTAGATTTTTCAGATTGATTGATTAGTATGTGTAACATTTAGGTCTTTGAAGCAAACAATAAAGAATTTTCTTATTTTCACTTGCCTTTCTTACAAAAAAAAAAAAAAATCATACTTCTCTAACACTAGTAAAAAAAGTTCTCTCCATTTTCTATGCTACTCATCATATTGGAAGTTCTCACAGCAATGATTTCAGTGATATTGTTAGGCATTCCTTTTTAACTGCATCTATTTCTATAATTTCTCTTATATTTGAAGCAAATTAGATTTTATTTGTGTCGGATGTTAGGGAATAGTATGTATCACATTTGATTGGTCAATGAAAGTAATGTGCTTAAATAGGTACAAAAATTTAAAACTTTTTGAAGTGCAGAGTAATTTTTCATACATAACTATAGTAGAATAAATTAATGCTTATACGGAAATAGAAAAAGAAAGGAAATAAAAATCTTGTTATATATATATAATGTTTATGAAGAATATCATTATTCAACTATGTTACTGTAATAATGCCAGCTTATCCACTGGGCACTTGGGCTGGGTGCCCAGTATATAAACTGTCTTATTCAAGTTCTGGCTTAAACCAGCTTATACAGGCCCTTCCGGGTTCAGATAAGCTGGACTTAAACAGATTTTTTGGTTATGAATTTCGATCCTCCAGTGCCAAGGGGTTCCTGCTGATCTTTGCATCCAGGGCCACAAATGAGTTTAAATTGGCACCGTACTGTAGTAACTACATTGAAATATTTTTATGTGTTTTGTTTTTCAAATAATTTTTGCTATTTCATGTAAAAACTGAGTTATAAAGTAACATTTTCTTTTTTTTTTAGTGTATATTAGGATGTGCTAAATTTGTCATTTAAAATTTGGTTGTTATATTGGATATATATTTTGTTTATAACATATATGAAAAAACACCCAAGTTCAAAGTGAACTATTTAAATTGATCCAAGCTAGTGTATTTTTTTCCAATAAGCATTTATGCCATATTCTTAAACCTAAATATTTAAAAAAGTGCTTAACTGTTGTAAGAAGTCTGAATTGATTCTGAAGAAAGGAAATGTCTCAAATTTCAGAAATCAATACAATATAGAACTTATTGCAGATTGCATCATTGTCAAATTTTGAAGAAATGAAACATGTAAGAAAAAATAAAATTGTGCAGTGACATAGTAAAATCCTCATTTCTTTTGACCACCAAGTATGAAATAGAGTAATACCTGGATAATTTACAAAAGTTAAATGAATAATGAATTTCTGTTGTGTAATACTGTTCAAGTTATTAGCACAGAACTTACAGATATAGTCAGTATAGAGTTGTTCTATTAAAGATGGCCAAAATTAGTTCCTTTTTTTTTTCTTTTCAAAATCATACATATTTGTAAAATATGATTAAATAATTAAATATTATTCAATAATTATGCTTGCACAAAAAGTATTTTAATCATGTATTGAAACATTAAAAAAAATCACTTGTTTTTTATTGATTTGTATATTTAAATTTCATATTGTAATGACAGCCTGAATCAAATTCTGTAAAACTACCTTTAAATTTTATTGATTGTTAATATAAAAATTTCATGGGTCATGGCATTTAAATGCGTTACTATGATGTAGTTTTATATTAAGTAATGTTTTAATATACTGAACATTTTGAAATCTTGTTTTCTCCTATAGGTAATATATGTTTGGAAATAATCTTGGGGACTGGTTGCATTGTTCTGAGAAGTCAAGGATTTGAATATTTGAATAAGGAATCAGTTATGGCAGTTATCTCTAGTTACAGTCTAAATGTAGATGGGGAAATGTGTGTTGTAAATGCCTTACTACGTTGGGCAGTAATGGAGTGCTGCCGCCAAAACAAACCTCTTACAGAAGAAAGTATTGTAGAAATAATGGTTCCATTTCGAAAATATCTTTGCACTCGAAGCATCAATAGTGATGAGATGCATACCTTACCTCACTTTTTGCATGCAGAGATCAATAGCTACCATTCAAGGCAAAGCTTTTGTGTAACACAACATCTTTTAGATTATGCCAAACGTGTGAGCTTGCAGCTTATTGATTTAGATTGTTTGGCTGATAATGTTAGCAATTTCACTTGTTTTAGGTTTCTTGCTGATCATTCTCTATTTCTAATTAGTGTTCATTTAGTAACTGTGACATCATTTTTGACATCTAATAATTATGTAGTCCTTGTAAGTGAATCTGGTAATTCAAACACACCTGTATTTGAACTCAATTTAGCTGAAGTAACTGAAATCACCACAAGCCTTCCTGGTGCAAGCTCCAAACCTATGTTTGAGACTGAAGTTTTGCTCAAAAAGCCAGTACTTCTTCAACCTCAAACTGTTTACAGACTTAGTCTTCGGAGTAATAGTCGTTCTTTAAAACCCAGTCAGTGCCATATCCAATTCCCTAAGACTGGTTTGGTACCTAGTAAAGTTGGGTCTCGTTCTGATGTTGTACCATTTACAATACTTACTGATTCAATTTGGGGTGTAACCAAATTAATGTACCTTACTGCTCCAGTTCCTGAAAAAGAAATTTTTAAATTTCGTTTACAGAAGTAAGATTTTGATTTTTCAATAACTGTTATTGAATATCATTTTAAAAGGGCCAAAATCTTATTCTAGTCAATGAATCCTCATAGTGTTAGCTTTAAATGCAGCTGTTTTTCTTCTAGTTTTCTTTTTAATCTTTACTTGAGTAACCAGATTTCCAATTACTTATTGCCAAGTATAGTATTCTTTTAGGTTAATCATTTGAATTTCCTGTACTTTTTAAAATATTATTGAATTCTTATTCATTAAAACTTAGAATAATAAGGTGTTTTGAATTATGCCAAAATTGTACATTTAGTCAGAATATTTGTATTTCATAATACCAAAAATGTTAAAAGTATTGAAATTTCAATAAGCAATCTTGAATTAATTAATCTATATGCAGTATTTATTTACATCATATTCCACACTTATATTTTTCTTTAATCATGCATTTTGGATGAATATAAAATTGTAGTGTTTCTTTTGAATAAATTACTAAGAAAAAAAATAGTCATTAGAAAAATATTTACTTAAGGTTTTAGCATCATAGAGATACATTGTTAACTAATTTTTACATAAATGTTAAAGATTATTCTTGCTGTTTTAATACATATGAAGTACAATGTTGTTTTCATATTTTCCATTTGTAAATTATTTAATCAAGTTTTGATTCTTTATTTAATTTTAGTTGATACTTGTAACAAAAATGATTTGCTTATGCTGAGCTATTCTGAACAATAAGTGCCTATAAATATATTAAAAAGTTAAATGTAATGAGTTAAAGTTTTAATGTGCATTTTGATATTGTTAATTAATTAGAAACATGAAGTTATTCTTGTTTACCAATTAACTAGGTAAGGAAATAAAGGAAAAATAATATTCAAATCTGTGAGGCTAAGAAAGGAGCATGATTTTGAACAAAACTCCATGTTTCAATCAGCATAAGTTTTAAGGTCATTTTATTTTTCCTACACTTTTATTCATGAAATCATGCACTACAAGGATATATTAAATTCATGTTTTCCATCTTATGACTTACAAATTTATTAATTATAAAACTTTAAATAAATTTCTAAGCATTTAATTGCATGATGGACTTTGTTTCTGGGAGCTGTAGAAATCCTAATCAAATTTAAGTTGTATGTAATATTTCCACTTGTAATTTCATATTATTTGAGATGAAATGTTTATATATATATTAATAACTTTTCTAAAGAATTCTGGATCACTTGTTAATTTTTTTTTTTAATTATAAAATTAAATCTTTGGAACAGTAATTTTCCATTATGGAAGCAGCTGTAAGTTTTGGTAAAATTCCAGAAAATTAAGGTATGTAACCTTAAATGAGTTCATCGCCTGCAATTTTGGAAATCCTTCATGATATGTCTAAGTTGTGCATATATTTAAAGGCCAGTAAGGTATAAACATATTTAAAACTCACTTTGTTTTTCCTTGAAAGTGTAAAAATTACATAATTACAAAAAAAAAAAATGAAAATTTTAAAAGTGTTTAGTAAAAATTATACTTTTATATTATGATAATAGGCTTTTAATTTAATTGCAGTAGTGCTATGATGCTTTGAAAGCAACAATTCTTATATCCAAAAAAATAGGTACACAATATGTTTATATGTGTAAGTAATAATTGTAATTAGTTTCATAGTTAATGCAATGAAATTTTCATAAAGAATTTGACATTCTGTTTTCAAGAAATTTTCATTTTATTTAATCAATTTTGTTCCAATAAATCTTGTTTGTGTTATTTAAAGTTTCTTTATAATTTTTGGAATATTTATTTATCAAGAGATTATTTAAGTATATCTCATGTGTCACACACAGGATATATATTATGTCCTAATTTCTATTGTCTTGGGTTATTTTTATTCTTGAAGTAAAAGAATGATTAATCATCTTGCAATAATTGAGCTGATACTGTTTTGCATATATTTTCTTAAGCACAATGAGTGGCTCTTTTTTGGTTCTTCTCTCTCTTTATCATATATGCATAGTATTTTATTATCTTCTGCTACTAGATTGGTAAATATCATAACTCTCTAAAAATTTTTTTAAAGTATTTCTAATTTATCCTCATTATTGTAATAACAAAGATTCAAAGTAAAACTTATGTACAATGGATAAACCAGTGTTGTAAATGAAATTGATACATATGCAAATGTACATGTAAATATAATTTTATACTGGATTAAGTGTTCACTTTATCTTTCACCATTCTTCATCATGTAATAAATGTTGTGATGTTTGTAGTGTATAGGCCATCAATGACATTTTCAGTTTTATGATTTCTATTTAAATAGTTTGTATCATTGAAGTTGAAGAACTTTACTCTGCTTCTTATTACCTTTTTGTTTGCTTATTCTTATTTCATATTATTTGTACTTGTTTCAATATGATTAAGAAAAGTACTATTATTTTTGATAACTTTAGTAAACTTATGAGAAATTTTGTTATACTAATTATACACTATTTTTCTTTTTGACTTATTCAACTCGTAATTATTCTTATTGGATTTTTATTGTTGATACTTTCATTGCTAGTCTTATACAAACATTAAATAAATCAGCACTATGTTGTGATTTTTGTACAAAATTTATTTTTCATGCTTTTTGTTGTATTATTAGTATGTTTCATGTTATTCCAATTAATTATGTGGAGTCAATATTGCCATTTTTTACTGTCTAATATAAATAATTTTTGTTTTATAGTACAAGTGCTGCCTTGAATACGTGTATCAAATTTAGTGAAATCATAATAGTTTGAATGTTTATATTATATAATTTTTGTATAGCTATAATTATTAATATTAGTAAAATTAAAAAAATCAATATATATTGTAACACAATTAAATTATTCTGTGAGTTTGTAAACACCTTAATTATTTCAAAATTTAACTTCATAATTGTTTTTAAAGAATTTTTCTTTTCTCTCTTATTGTACATTGTATTTTTCAGTTTTGTTTGCAATCTTTATTATACTTATTTAAAAGAAAAATTTTAATATATATAGTATTCTTTAGTTTACATTATTTGTGCATACTTGAACATACAGTTCAGTTCAGGTTTTGTGGGATATAGAGCTACAAAGGCTATTATCCCCTGAAAAAAAACTAAATAATTAATAAATTAATAGATGTCAAAATATTTCATTTTCTGGATAAAAAATCTGAATGATAATCTATTTGACAAAGCTTTCTCCAATAGTTCTTTGAAAGTAATGTTATAATGTGGATCAATTTTGAGAAAGTGCTTTAATTGATTTCGAGGATGAATATATATATCTATTGCAGTTTAACAAGATGTGGTCCAAATCGTTTAAGCAATTACAGATTCTGCAGTTTGTGTTGTCTGATAAATTAAATTTACGTAAAAGACCAGGAGTGATGATCATTTTACTGAAGATTCGAGTGCATAGGATTTCTTCTCTTCTATTGCTTGTCCATTTAGAGATAGAGCCTATGTTTGGAATATTGCCCAAGTTTTCCAAATATTTACTTGGACAGAAGTTATCATTTGCTTTTTTAAAACTCTCTTGATATATTTTTTTTCTGATGTCTTCTGAGGCGATCCAGTCGATGTAAGCATTAGACTCTGTGACAGATCTTGTGAGATTATCCACCTGTTAATTCCACAATATATTTGAATGTCCCGGAGTCCAAAGTAGAATTATCTGATCATTATAATCCGATAAAATGTATATCTTGCTAGCTAATTTATGGATGACACTATGAGATTTGATCAAATAATCCTGAAGAGCAGAGAGAACAGAGAGACTATCAGATAAAATTAGCAGATTCTTGTTTGTAACTGACAGATCATCTAAAGCTTGGCAGATAGCCAGAGCTTCAGCTGTGAAAATAGAATTATTGGGATTGATACTGCAGGCAAAAGAGGAATTTTCCGTAATACCTGAAATTGATGTAATTTGTTTAGTTTTAGAAGCGTCAGTAGCTATTATATAGAAGCCTCGGAAATCACGATCTATTGTTTCATCAAATAAGCCCCTTAAAATCTGTATTTGTAGATTTTTATCCTGAAATTTGTATTTATCGACATATATTTTGCAAGGGAGAATTGAGAAAGATGTTATTCTGGGGATTGAGATAATTTGACCACTAACAGCATTCAAGGGATTTAATATATTTATAATATTATTTTTATCTTCTTCCATAATATTTAGATTCATAGAGTCGGGGTTATTGCAATGTAATGGAGAAAAGGTTTGGTTTGAAATTTGAGAAAGGAAGTAGTTATTTGCCAGTCTTCATATTTTGTCGGATAGAATTTCCTGTCCAGCCAATTTTAAAAGTACAATGTTTGGAGTCCATTGTGGAAGTCCTAATGCAATTCGGAGGGCTTTTGTTTGAACGAAATTAAAAGGTTTAAGTTGATTATCAGACCATTTATTTATTATATGGCTAAAGTAGAAGAAAACACTGCATATACTATTGTTTTACTATTTTGATCAGATCTGCAGCTCTTGGACCATGATGTTTGTAGGCCATAGCCTTAAGGCTATTAATTTTTTTCAATACTTTGCTATTTAATTGGTTTCTTAAAAAACATTCTGACTCCGTTTGCAAAAGTGAACACCTAAATATTTGATTGAGGATTGCCAAGTGAGGATTGTAGTGGATGCCCTTCCAATAAAATATTAGGAAACATATTAATTCTTTTATTGATAACTCAGCAATTGTACTTTTATCTGGACTAAGAGATAGCTTCCAATATTTGCACCATTGAGAAATTCTTTCCAGCATATTTTGCAATTTTTTGTGAATGTACTCAAGAGAGCAGTAAATAAAAACGTCATCGGCATATATTAAACATTCGTTGTCATGTTCCAAGGTTACAAAAAACTCATGCATGTAGATAGTATATAAAAGGGGAGAGAGTACACTACCCTGGGGAAGACCTTGGGAAGATATCCTTTTGGAAGAAAGAAATCCCCTCCATTTGATTTGGAAAAACCGTTGTGTGAGAAACTTGTGGTTCCAAATAGCTATTTTTCCTGTTATACCAATTTGCAGACATTTATAGAGAAAACCGTCGATATAAACTGAATCGTATGCGCTTTTTATATCTAAACTTATTCCTACAAAATATTTCTTTTGTGATTTTGCATCCGCTATTGCTTTTTGAATAATATACGTAGCACTTCTGCTATCTTTAAAAGGGACGAAACCGTAATGTTGAGGATGAAGTTTTCTTTCTGCAGTTAAAAAGTAGCTTTATCTATTGGTTAGGACTCTTTCAAAGGTTTTTGAAAAGATGGAAGTCAGTGCTATTGGTCTGTAAGATAAAATTTGAGATTTGTCTTTGCATTGTTTAGGAATCGGGAGTTTGACTGCGTGCTTCCAAGAGTTTGGAACTATTGCATTATCAAATAGATTTTGAAAATATCTTAAAATTACTTCACAGCCACTGTGATCAAGCTTTTTAAGGAAGGATGCTGTGATATGATCAGCTCCAGGAGTTGAATTTTTAGAGAGTTTTATTGCTCTGTGAATTTCAGAAATATGAAAAGGTTTGTTAAGAATGTTATCCGCTTTGTGGAAAAAATCCAGAGGAATTGGTTCGTGATGAGCGTTTTTAGATGCAAAAAAATCCGCAAAAATATTTGCTTGAATTTGAGGATGAGTAATGACTCTATTATTTATTTGAAGGATTTTATGCTTATCTTCTATATTATTAGAGGTGGAGAGCTTCTTAAGAATATTAAAAAATATCTTTGGATTAGAAACGTTGTTACAAATATTATCCCAATATAATCTTTTGGCACTTTTAATATGAAATCTGAGTTTACTAGCATATTGCTTGTATTTGATCCATAATTGAAGAAAAATGCTTCGTATGGCTTTTTTCCTGAATTTTTTTTTAATTTATAAAAGTTATGGCAAGTACCATTCCACCAAGGAGGGAAAGATTTGTTAGAAATTTTTACTTCTTTACTATTACTATGTATAATTTTCGAAAATTTATCAGTAAGATTATCTATATTTTCTTCTGGATTGCTTAGTATAATCTCCACTTCTTCTTTCACAATTTGCCAGTTATTTTTTGTTACAAATCTTTTACTCGGCTTTCGTAGAGAAAATTCTGTTATTACTGGACTATGATCACTATAAAAAAAAGAAGCTGAAACATAACAATTAGTATATCCAGAGAGGTTTGAGGAGCAAATTTTAAGATCGATTAAAGAGGATTTACCCGCTGAATTTCTATAAGTAGGAACTGTTGTATTAAGAAGTATTGAATTTGATTCAGTCAACCAATCAATGAAAATATTACTGTATCTGGAACTGTGGTCTGATCCCCACATCGGATGATGCAGGTTAAAATCGCCAAAAATGAAGAACGGATCTGTTAAAGATTCGAGAAAGGATTTGATTACAGTAATATTAAGTCCTCGTGGTGCATAGATGTTTATAACATAAAAAGAAATGTCTTTAATATTTATTTTAACAACAAGTGATTCCAAATCTTCTATTTGTGCTGACTGAATAGGAATTTGTTGGGCAGAAACATTCAGAGGAACGGCTATTATTAAACCACCTCCAGGTCTATTTTCTCTGTCATTTCTAAATATCTTTTTCCCTGGAATATTAAAACTGTCTTCATTTGATAAAACGGTTTCTTGGAAAATTAAAATCTGCTTGCGAAAAGGGAGGGATGTTTAACCAAATGGTTTTATTTTTTAGGCTTCTACAGTTCCATTGTAAAAAATGCATGAATTTAGAGAAGGGAAAAAGAGAGAGAGGAATATTTCACCGAAATTTCAAAAAGATTCCTCCCCTTTGAGGAACAAATAAAAAATAATTTATTAAAGTACTGGAGTGAAACATATGTACAAAAAATGAGAACATATATGTAGAGAATTAAAAAAAAATTTTTTTTAATCCGATTTTAGTGTTGAGTATTCCACTATTGCCAGAACCGCCTGGAACTGGACCCGTGGGGGTATTTAATGTGACTGAAGCCCTTTTCTTTCTTCCAGGGGGAGAACAATGCGTCGTCGAATCTATTATGCTACATACATGAGAAAGTACAGTTTCCGTTGATTTTTTTAAAGTTTCCATCAGGAATGCCGTTTGTTTTTCTAATACTGTTTGGAAAGCAGTCATCATTTTATCAAATTTCATATCTATGATTTCCTGAATGTTAATATTTTCTTGTGTGTTTATTTTTAAGAACTGTCGCAAAATTTTCGGAAGTAGATTCACGAAAACGTCATCGCGCCTCACTTAGTGTTAGATGGTGCCTACACTTCAATTCTATAGTTTATTTTTCTTTAATGAACAAAGGACAAAGAGAAGAATTTGCCGGATGATTGCCCTTACAGTTAGTGCAGCTCGCATTTACTGTGCACGTTCCTTGATGAGAAGAACCACTATTGCAACATATAGCTGGACTCTGACAAAAACGAGATGGATGCAAAAAACTGAAACAGTTAGTACATTGTCTAGGTCTGTCAATCAATAATTGAATTATGATTAATGAACCAGAGTTTAACATTTTCTGGTAATACCGTTCCAAGAATGGTAATCAGAACAGGAGATATTTCAGGACTTGTCCCTGATTTTGTAAATCTGCGTATTTCTACAATTTCAAAATTATTGCTACTTTGTAATTCCGCAGATAATTCTTCCAAGGATACATTAGTAGGGATTTCGTATAATAAGAAACGGGATGTAATACCCTCCCATATGACACTTGTATTAATCGAAACATTCAATATTTGCTTCAAATATAAAATTTGTACTGCACAAACTGGATCCGAAGTAGCAAAACGTAATTTTCCATTTCTAGTAAATGACATATTAGAGATTTGATTATATCTGGGAATTTTACTTTTTATCTCCGTATAAAGTAGTTGCGGTTAGTTTTGGGGATGGCTGACGACTTTTGTGTATTTTCTAAAAATATATTTGTTTCTGTTATTTTCCTTTGCCCGGCTCGTAATAAAAGTTCCTTTTCAGACGTAGGAGTGCGGAAGTATTTCATATTCCCATTCCCGGTATCCCATCTTATTTGCCATCAGTATAGTTAAATGATTTTTGACATTGGATTCCTCAATCTTTGCCAGACTCACCTTGAGTCTAATTGCTTAAGTAAAAAAACCGAAATTATGCTTACCAAGTCCTTGTAAGAATATAAACTTAAATACCAAAAAAAAAATAATAAGTTTACTGCTTTCAGAGCAAGTAAACAGAGTTGAACACTCGAACCGAAAATAAACTTTGAATGTACGATAACAGCTTCCGACTGTCTAAGTATTCTACCAAACCAAAACTACTTGAACATACATATTAAGTATTCACCCTGATTGGTGTTCAATCTTTTCTGTATTTGCTTATATTGTGTGTTTGTATTACATTTTATTATGTTTTAATGTTGGTATATATAGACATGTTTTCATATAAGTATTCACACGTTATTTTTGTAAAAAAAAAGTATATAATTATACTTTAACAGCAGCTGTTAGATTTTGCAATTAATTTATTCTTTGTCATATTTTAATTCTAAATTTAATGCTACTTGCTATACAATTATTTTACTTAGTATTTTGATAGATTTAAGCTGTCTGTAGATAAATTTGAATAGTTTAAATTTTCAATTAGACCTAGTACTTATATTGTTAGTAATATGTTTATTTTAAATTAGCATTAATATTTTATCATTTTTTTGGCATAAAAGATCGTAAATTGTTATGGAGAAATTTTGCACAGTGTTTCAAAAAGTGCATTTAAAACCAACATTAAAGCACGGTGGCGGCGGTGTTATGGTGTGGGGGCGCATGGCGAGCAATGGTGTCGGAAAGTTGGAATATATATCGAATCAATTATGAACAAATAGTATTATCTCGATGTCTTAAAAACAATTTAAAGGAAAATGCCGCCTAACTTTGCCTAGGATTGTCGTTTCGTTTCCAACACAACGATCCTAAACATGCCGCTGAGGTTGTGAAGCTTTGGCTCCTGTATAATGTCCCAAATCAACTGCACCCGCCTCCGCAGTCACCTGGTCTGAATCCTATATAACACCTATGGGATTTTCTGGAGCGTAGGATTCGTCAACACAATATATCTAGCAAGGATACGTTGAAGAGTGTTCTTAAGGACGAATGAGAGAAGATAATCGCTGAAGAAATCACTAGACTTTGATAATTCAATCCCGAAACGACTTCAGGATGTTTTCAAAGATGGATTATCCAACAGTATAAATAGCTTATTATCCTTTTTAAATAATTTTTATAGTTGCTACTAAAACTGTGAAAGCAGACTTTTCTACTTGATTTTTGTTCTTATCGCTACAAACCTGTCTTTATTTTAAAAGCTATGAAAGCAAACCGAGTTTACTTTTGTTGTTCTCAATACATAGAATGAACTAAATAATATGTAATTTAAAACAATTTTCAAATTCTGGTTTAAAATTTTTTTTTCTTTGTTTATGTAAGCAGTAGTTGGGTGAGAGCAGACTTTCTCTGGCAAGCGTATATATATATATATATATATATCCGGCTTGGGGCCCAAGACCTGACCTTGCTGGGGGGCCCAGCTATTTTCCGTAACGCCACTGGTCACATGATAATGATAACCACGTGTTTTCAGCCAATCAGTTCAAAATCTCATGTGACGTCATAGTCACACGATAAAAGCAATCACGTGTTTCCAGCTAATCAGTTCACGAGCTACGTAGTTGCCCCAACTTTTGGTTTTCTCAGAAACTTTCTCTTAAAAAATACAAATTTGTCAACGACAATAATGCACATAGGTAGACAAAATGCAGCTTATTTAAAAGTACATGCATAAAAAAAGATTTTTTTATTTATTTTTAAAATCTGTTGAAGAAATTTATTTTTTATAACATTTGAACATTTTTACCCAATTAAAAAATTCGAAATTTTGCCCAAGTTGACCAATAAAACACCAAGTACAATTAGTTTGTCTATTTTTAATTCAATGGAGAACACGGTTTGTCTTTATCATGTGACCGTCATGAATTGAGCCCATTGTGAATCAGCTGCTCAAAGAAAAGCAAATTTTGCTTGCTTGCATAGATGACATTTAAACAATTCTTATTATAAAGCTACCACAGTTAGACTATTGACCTGAAGAATTCAAAGTGTCACAACTTTTGATGGATTACTTCCTTCAACCGTGCATGTGTGTGAACCGACATGAACTTGAATACGATGTATTAGAAGAATTCGACACATCTGTATATTTGAAAAGAAGGTAAAATTATGCAAGAAGGTATTTTTTGTGTGAAAATAAACCCTCATATCTCTTTTGCATCAAAAATGCATATAAAACTGAATCTTAATTTTGGGGAAACGCCATAATTAAACAGAAAGAAGTAAGAGAAATTAATAACCAAACAGCTCAAAGAATTCTAAAATTTCATATTACATTGTCTTCGGTCCTGGACAAGTAAGCAAAATTTCGAATAAATATGACCTTTTAAAGTGGGTAAAAAGTGAGTTCAAAGATTCCTTATAAAAGCTTATAAATGGGTGTTAAAACAGGTGGTATTTTTAGTAAAAAAATATTCGCAAATAAATACAACATTCCTCTAATTCCTGTGTAGAATTGATTGAACTATTTATTAAAAATACTTACATATTAGCATAGTTGAAATTGCGTAATAAAATTGAAAATATAACTAAAAATTAATTTAATATTATTTTAATGAAACAAATAAAAAAAATATTCATCATAAAAACAAATAAAAATAATACATAATAAAATTTTTAAAAAAAAGCATTTCTCCATTTCGTGTGTTTCTGTAAATAAGCTTATAAAAACACAGCTCCACCAGCATTTCATCGTTGAAATGGCTTCTTATTTTTGTTACACACTGTCCTGCGAAGAAAATGCATGTTCGGATTCTGTACTAGTAGGTATTATCGTCGCTAAATAGGAGTATGTTTTTTCAGGTAGTCACCCCGTCTCCATCCATTTTCAAAAAAGAGACATTTTTTTTGAATTTTTGATGACATTGTCTCAATTCTAATAGACTGCATTGGTGCATATACCTCTTCGATAGCTTTATTTAGTTCTTCTGCTACACTTAATGGTTTTTGTATATAAATTGATCCAGTTATTCAATCAGAATGTGAATCAATTTCAAGTGTTACCTCATTTGAAATTGAAGATCCAGTTGCATGAGCTGTTAGTAATGCAATGGGTTTTGAAGTATCTCAAGTCTTCCAAGTAGGCCCGCTACTAATTAACGGCATTTAATTGAAGAAGGAACTGTGACAAAATCTATTTTTGAGATGTTGCTTATATTATTGTGTAAACATTGCAGTAAGCCACTTAGATTTGTGCGACATTCTCCCCTATGAGATATGAGAGCTGTGCATATATTTTTCTTTTACCTATAGCACTTATAATTGCACAAAAGAATTCTACGTACATATTTCATAAACAAAATATAAATTTCTGAAAAATTAAATTCTTAGAAAATTTTTATGAGAAAATTTTTTTTAAATATAATTTAGACAAAAATTAAATCCCGGAATTAGTTATTTTAATCCAGGGATTTCGGGATTGAAAAAAAACGGAATCTCGGGGTTTCGGAATTCCGGGATCCCAGGGCTGAAAACCCTACTAGTTATCTTCCAAAAATTATAATTACCTCTGTCCAAGTTAGCTGACACCGGACATTCTGAGGATGGGGAAAATGTCCGTTTTCTGACCCCACTCACGATTTGGAGAAAGTTACAGAAGAAAATAAGAGAAAACATATCAAATTTCACGGTTCAACATACACACCCGGCTCGAACCCTTCAAGATTCAACATGTAAGAAACTGAAAAATTAAACGTATACAGTACAAAAAAGTAAATATTATACATTAACGTAATACCAGATTCCCAATACTTTGAAAAAAAATTCAAAATATATTTCATACAAAAATTAAATCCGGGATTTGAAAAACCACTGGGATCCCAGAGCTGCAACCCTTATTTCGGCCATTGTCGTAAGCTTGAGTCTTGTCATGGCACCAGCCGTTTCATTGCATTCAGCAGGAAAAATCTCTTCCTTTCTGTTTTTTAACTTTTTTTTTTGACAACTCTCTGGTCTTTCCCAGAAACCAGAAAATCAGAATGCTCAAGTTTTGGACAAATCCAATGCAATACTTTGTTCAACTATTTATGTTATTTTATCAAAAACTTAAATCAGATGACACTCTCTTAAATTTTCTTCTCTCATTAGCGGTCTGTTGACAACTAAGATATTCAGTAAGCAGGAAATATTCATATATGCGCATTAGGACATCTTACAGTATATGCACCAAACCATGCTTTTATAGTTTCATTTAATTATGCATGCAAACCTTTTGTTGGATATCTCTTAAACGCACTTCGTATAAAACTTCGAATGTATTTTAATTTTCGTTCTTAATATACAGTCGGGCCTCTAATTAACGAAGCCACTAAATCCTGAAAAAAGTTCGTTATGTGAAAAATTCGTCAAAAAAAGAGACCCATTTTCAATATACGAAGGCAATTCGGAAACTAATTGCCGTTTTGACGTGGCGCTGGAAGTACGGTTCGGATCGCCTTCAATCGAATGCACGAGTAATCTCGGATTCAGCAAACTTCCAGTCGGCGAATGAAATTGCCGTAGGGTCAAGAGTTTTCTAGTTATAATGTGACAAAATGTGTGCCGCCATACAAAATCCCGCCAAATGTGAGGTGCAAAAAGTGATGACTTCTTTGGGCCAAAAAAAATCTGTCAGCAGCGGATATCTATCGTGAATTGTGTGCCGTATACGGGCCAAACATTTTGAGTGAAGGTGTAGTGCGCCAATGGATACGCTTTTCCAAGGACGAAAGAACAAACATCCATGAGGAATCACGAAATGGAACGCTGTCTGTAGTGAGTGCTGATCTTATCCGATTACCATCTAATCATTGCAATGAAGAAGTGACTTGGGGGGCAGCATTTCTCTGACGGAACTTAAAAACGCTGTGACACATTGGTTTAAATCGCTGGCGGCTGCTTTTTATACAGAAGGAATTGGAAAATTGGTAAAATGGTACGACAAATGCTTGATTAATGGGGGAGACTATGTTGAAAAATAGAGGAGAGTTGTACCTTTGATATGTAAATAAATTTTTCTCGGCTCTGTCCTAATTTGTTTCTTACAGCGATTCGGAGGCTACTTGATTGCCTCGTATTTATGTGCTTGTCCGAAAGTTCTATGGAGTTGACTGTTTTTCACAACAATTTAATAAAACATGTAATTGTGAAAAAGTAGATGATGAAAAAAATAAAAAAAAAAATAAAAAAAACCCGATAAAAAGTACGTAATATACCATACAAAATAAATAATAATATATTTTCATATATTTCACACAATACTATATATATTTCAAGATATGAACTTTTAAATAAAATTGTACCTTATTTTGAATTTATCAATAATAAATGCTTTATTCAACTTACAAAAAATCTACGACTATATATATCATTTTTTTTAATATTACGACAAATTACATTTTTCGACAATGGATTTTGCACCATTCATCATATTTTGATGCCAGATATTGATAGTTCCCCATTTATCGCTCTCCTAAATCTGTGAAAATGTTCTCGTACTTCATAAATTATGAAATTTTGCATTAATAGTTACAGATTGTTTAAATTTAAAAATTATGTCTACAGTTCTTTTACCTTCCCTTATTAGGCACATGAGAACATTGATTTGCTTAATTCGTCATTCATTATTTAGCAATTTTGTCATTTCCCCCCACTAAATCAGAGGTTTTCAAACTTTTTTGTCTCATAGACCCCTTGCCATGTTTTTCAGTTTTGGGTAGACCCCTGCTATCCTATAATAAGAAATTTTCACAAATTTATCAACTTAAATGTCTTTTTGACAGCTGGTGCTACTACTTACTTTAAAAGAACAAATTTCTAACTGTCGTGAAGTATAGTATTTAAAACTTAAGAGACACATCTTAATTAACTAAAATTTATTTAAAACATAAAATATCTAACGAATGAATCTGACACCGCACTGAAACTCTTTCACTAGGAAAAGCAGTTAAAAACTTTCTCACAATATTCCATAATTCGGGACAAATAACACGCGTCTTTTAAAGCCAAAATTGCTTTGATATCCGTTTCTAAACTTTACTTTTAGATATCCATTAGTGCCTATTCCGATCAGTTCCTATTGTAATATAACTTTTTTTTCAATGTAATCATATGGATTCATTACTCACTGTGGTATTACCATAGTCAAAGCATTCTCAAAGATAGTTACAAAATCTGAATAAAGAGCATTTAAATGTTAAACGCAAATTAAAACGTCCTGCCAGATTATCTGAGAGAAATTCAAAAAATTCTCGACCTCCAATATTCGTCTTCTTTAGCTTAATTCTGAAAAAGAAATGTTGAAATGGCCCTTGTTTTAATAAAATTTGTCACCTTGTAACTGCAAATTAACGTTAAATTTAGTAAATAAATGTGTTAAATAAGTAAAATCTGGTTTCCACTTGACTAAATTTTCCTTAAAAAATATAAGTTGTGGGGGTGGTGACCTATTTGGCACCTCTCTATCTCCGTCTTGCCTACTTAAAGGGGTGGGGAGAAACAAAGCATCACCAGCAACTTCCATAATAAATATTATTTTATTTCTCTTCAAACACACTTAATGAATCACAAGTGAAACTACAAAAGGAAACCCTAGGAGTGATATATAAAATGAGCAATCTAATCTCTTGAACAACTCTAAGTGAACTAGACAAGGAGAACAATCGCTAATGATCCGATAACTAAATCTAATTCAATCCATCTTAGATCCTCAGTCTAATAATTTAATATCTTCGCAACTACTTCCTTAACTCGCGCTATGTCTGTGAATAAAACATTCTAATATTCTCACCTATGTATCACCGCAACAGCTCTCCGGCTCCTTCTATCTCACATCTACAAAACCTAGACTTTATATAGTCAAACTAATTTAAATATCAGGGTTTCTTCTTGAGAGGCTGTGAATTAACACGAATGCTAACCCCAAAGTTTCCCCAAGAGGATTAGTGGAAAAAGGACGCTTATAGTTCCGTCACAAAGTCACGATCTGCTTTAATGAGAGTCACTATCATAGACCTTCCTTTACACCTAATAGACCTCTAAATTATTTTTTCGCTGACGTGGACCCTTTGCAAGTTGTTATAGACCCCTGGGGGTTGATATAGACCACTTTGGGAATCACTGCACTATATCATTGATTTTTCAGTTAACCTTTTAGTTGGGGGCTCTTCAACAAGTACGTAGGCTGCTGTAGCCTAATAGTAACAGCCTAGTGACCGGCGCGCCATGAGTTCGAGCCTTAGCGCCGCTAAAGACCCACCGTGTAGAGGAACTGATGGCCTTAAATCTGTCAAGGTTTTGAAGTCCTCCTGTTGCCATGGAGTGTAAGTTCGGAGATGGGTCCTAGTTCAGGTGTCGTCCGCATCTCTGGACCCATAGTTCAAAATTATAAGGTTCATTGTCAAAAGCTCTTGTGCTACTTCAGAGTAAGACATAAACACTCACTCAAGAAGCATTGTTGGTGTGGTGTAGAATTTCGAGAAATACGACGTCCGTCGCCACTAGTCTTCGTGTTGTTTTAAGTGCGACGTAAATTAAAATGATAACAACAAGCACTGAAATGGAAAATGAATTCTTATGTATTTGCTAGCATGGTCAAAGTATACTAAGACATTTTAATAGAGCAAACTTTTCTTAATTTATTAAAATAAATAAAAAAATTTAAAAAACTAGCACCAAAGAAAGCTTTGAGTATAATTCATCGAGAGGCAATTTTTAAGATGAAATATATTTTGATCAGAGTCTTACCGCGTAGAGCACTTTCTTAATTATGCGAAATATTTAAAAAGTAAGAAGATTTATTTAAAACTATTTCGATAAAATTTATGAACAAAATAGTGAGAGTCTGAGAACATAATATATGTAAACAGCAAGGGAATGCATAAACAAAAAACAATAAATAAGATTATAGATTAATATTAAACGAAGTAATCTGTTTTATTTTACAGCTCCGAAAAAAAATCATTTTAAGTTTAAATTCGTGTAATGAAGAAAAATGTTTTGTGTAGTTGCGATCCATTATGATTACAGATGGTTTATTTCCCAGTTTCCTTTAGTTTTCTTCCGCTTTCTCTTTCACGTTTTCATTTCTTTCAACAAAATAGACCGCAAGAAAAACTTTTAAAGTAGAGATTTTAAATCATTTTTGTTTCTAGTTTATTTTGTTTTGTTTCGCAAACTTCTTTTTTTCAAATAATTTTCTTGAGTCTAAGTATGATTGTATTGATGATGATAGATGAATTGATAAATTATAGATGATGTTTTTAAATTTATTTTTTTCGTTTTTCTTAATTAAATTCCTCCATAGAAAAATTCTTGTGATTATTTAACCCAATTGAGTTTATAGTACTTTAATAAATATTCAGATATCAAATTCTTTGTTACTAGTGATCAGAGGCGGATTAAGGTAGTTTGAGGCCCCTGGCGGTAAAAGGTTTGGGGCCCATGGGCTTAAGAATCGAAAAACTAAAATAGGGAAAAGAGTCATTTACTTTAAATTTTCAAAATTAAATGTAGTGATATAATAAAACTCATCGGCTAAAGAAAAATCTTAACTGTATATATATGAAAAAATATTAAAAACCTTACTTAAGAGCTTACAGTTTTGCTATACAGTTTGATTTCTCTTTAGCAAATTCATCCCAATTATTTTTACCATATCTATTTTGTCCAAAACATTTTATTCTGTATATAATATGGCCATGTTGTTCAATTTGTCTTTTCTCCCATAGTACTTCTTAAATTATTTATAACACGATTTAAAACTAAAAAAGACCATTCACCTGATGCATTCGATATCGGTATTGTTAAAAATATTTTCAAAAGTTTTTCTACATTAGGATTTCTCTTGCATGCCGATAAATTTCTAGCGGGTGTTTCAGTGTAACTTTGTTTTCTTTTCATTTTTTGTTCCAAGGTAGCGTGGTTGGTTTGTCGCTGGCCTTTGCACTCATCAAGCTTGGGGCCCCTGGCGGCCGCCAGGTCCGACACCCGCTTAATCCGCCACTGCTAGTGATGTAGTTTTTTCTACCAACATTTCTTTAAAAATTCCATTTACATTTGAAATAGGATTTGATTACTTCACCACTAGAGGTCCCGTTACATAAAACTTAATAATTAATTTTAAAAAAAAATGAACAAAGGACATTAAAAAACACGTTTGATTCATTTAATTTATACGTCTTATTTTATGAAATGAGTTCTAAAATAGGATAATTTCAAGAATAAAATAAACGATTAATTTGAGGGAGTTAATCTTTTTCATATAGCCGCTGGTTAATTCATATTTATATATTAATATTTCGAACTAGTCTGTGACTTATCTGTTTGTTTTTGTTGTTATTCAGAAGCTTGTTTAACTTGTAACATACGCGGGTGAGTCGGAAAATAAGTTTCCCCTGTCGACTGTAGTCAGAGTTGTGTATGAAAGTCAAAATATAGAATGAGACATTAAAGATAAGAGATAACTTTATTTTTCCACATAAGTACCAAGTAAATTGAGACATTTGTCATACCGCTTGATAAGCTTCAAAAAGGCCCCCATGAAAAACTCCGGGGTTTGGTTACGGA
Source organism: Trichonephila clavata (assembly GCA_019973975.1). Classification (NCBI taxonomy): domain Eukaryota; kingdom Metazoa; phylum Arthropoda; class Arachnida; order Araneae; family Nephilidae; genus Trichonephila; species Trichonephila clavata. The sequence goes on from BMAO01034900.1 coordinate 212,436, forward strand.
AGTAGAGTTTAACAGCTTGTTTGACCTCAGCATTGCTTTCAAAGCACCTTTTGGTGAGATTCTTCTTCGAAACCAGAAAAAGATGAAAGTTACTTGGTGCGAAATCAGGACTGTATAGCGAATGGTGTAGGCGCTCCCAACCTAGAGTTGCAATATGGTTTTGCGTTGCAGTCACGAGAGTACAGTACCAACAGAACGCCACATTTAAGAAGCCCAGGCCGCTTTTTCCGAGTTGTCTCTTTTAATTTCGACAGAGTGTCACAGTATCGCGTAGCATTGATGGTTCCAACCACCAAAAAGTCATCGCAAAAGTAAACGTTTCTTCTGTATGCAAAGCCCTGAATTTTCCTGCAGGGGTTTTTTGAAGTTTATCAAGCGCTGTGACAAATGCCGCAATGTACTTAGTACTTATGTGGAAAAATAAAGTTATATCTCTTATCTTTAATGTCTCATTCTGTGCATCGACTTTCAAACTCAACTCAGACCACAGTCTACAGGGGAAACCTATTGTCCGACACAGCCTTTTATGTAATGCACGTAGTGTGCAACATACACTTCCTTTATTTATCTTTTGCAACTACAAGAAATCCATTTGAGATCCATTGCATTTTCTGAAGATGCAAATGTGTATCAATAGAATATATGCAATGATAAACTTAATGATTGTGAACTAGTAACTCGCCCAATTTCTTCAAACAATTCGACTAACTGCTGAAATTGTGCTCCAACTAAAGAAGAAGGGGGGGGGGATTGATTTCAAACTTAAAGAGGAAAACAACAGATTGTTAACTCTTATTTTTCATAAAAGTTCTGTACATGTATTTTTCAGATGTATTATTGATTATTTTATTTAATTTTTTAAAATAGTGCCAAATGGAAAAATCTTATGTTAATCCAAATAAGAAATTGAACTTAATTACAAGAAAATTCAAATTTCCCTCTAGGGTTTCGAAGAGCTATAGTAAAAAACTAAGACGATTACCGCCCAAAAGAACATTTGAAAAAATACTGAAACAATTCAAATTTTATTTACATATTTTACAAGTACTCTATGTGTGAGACCTTGGTTACACGACATACATCGATGTGGGCAGTCCAGTTCCTGCCCCACTCTACTCAACATGGTACCATCAACGTTATTGACAGCACGTGTTATCCAAGAACTTTGTCTTTTACATAAAACCACCTATGCCCCATTATGTAGCAGAACTGCATGAAAGGATAACCCGTGCTGTCAATAACGTTGATATAGTACCATGTTGAGTAGAGTGTGGCAGGAATTGGATAAGACATTGCTTTGATGTATACCGTGTATAACCAAGACTTCACACATAGATCACTTGTAAGGTATGTAAATAAAACTTGAATTGTTTCTGTATATGTAGCGGTGGTACCTATATAAGCCAGTAACAGTCTTTGGACTGAAGTGATCATTTTGATCCAGGGGTTTGGTCATTTTGGTGCTTTACGACACCAAGGGTACTGAGTTCTAATCCACCTTCATTGGTGACCCTGACGCTGAACTAAGAAAAACGCAACCTTCACGCAGCTGTCGTGGTGCTATGTACCCGCCTCAAGAGCAACCAAAGCCGTCAGGCACACACAACGCAGCATACAAATTGTCAGACACACGTGGCGCAGCATACAAGCCGTCAGACACACATGACGCAGCGTACAATCCGCCAGGCACGCATGACGCAGCAAACAAGCCACCAGACACATATGACGCAGCAAAACAAGCCATCAGACGCAAACTACGCAGCAGAAACTACTCACACGCTCGCCATAACAACTATATCATTCTTTCGCTTATCCACCCACTCACTGGTAGGGGTGTGTGTAGCGGTGGTATCTATATAAGCCAGTAATAGCCTCCGGACTGAAGTGATCATTTCGGTCCAGTGGTATGCTATGTGCTTACAGAATCAAATGCAACGAGTTCTGTCCCCCTTCATGTGCTTACTTTCAAATATTCTTTTTGGCTGTATTCGTGTTAGTTTTTTTACTCCAATGCCCCGAATTCTTGAAGGGGGAATCAAGAATAACCCTCTACACACACATATATAATATATATATTAAAAAAAAGAGTCAAATTTAACAGAAAAATTGCGCTGTAAATGTGTATTCTTTAACGTCCTTTCTCGGCACGAAATTCTTTTTAAAATATTTTATTTAATCTTTTGTATAAAGTGTATATATATATATATATATATATATATATATAAGAAAAATAAATGAAAAATGCTAAAAGGTTAATTCAAGTAAGAAATTTAATTAAAATATTATTGCGATTGTGTGTTAAGAATATTATACTCAATATCGAAATCGATATTTATAAACATATATCAGTTTTTTCCCCACTTATTTACGTGCCATTTTGAGTAAGTCTGTCTTTTGCTTCGCTTGATATATGAATAAACTTTTTGTTGTGTAGTGAGGTTATGGTTTTTATTGTGAAAGAAAATGAAAAAGATAGAAGCTAAGATGAGATTCTTTTCACGAAACAAATGTCGGCAATGAATCCTTACGAGGATTTCGGAACTGCGTCACAAAACTAAATTTCCCGAAAATTTCTTTTATCCCGACGTCAGGAGAAAACTTTTAAATGATTTTCTGGTGTTCCGCCAAAAAGTGAAGTGCCCAGACATTTTTATTGTTTACTGAAGGAAAAAGGGCAATTTCTCTTTCATATAAGTCCAGCAAATAAAATATTTTATAACGAAGGAAGGGGGGAGGGGGACAATAAGATTCATCTTGTGATCGTGTAATACAAGAAAGTTTTTGAAGAGATAAACTATCAGGAACGCGGGGAAAAAAGTAATAATATATTTTTAGAAAGAAACTTTTTTTTAAATGTGAAATTTAGTACACAGAAAAATATCAAAATATCTTCTGAGTGTTAAAAAAAATAGTGAAGAGTTAACTTTGATCTTGGGCAATGGACATAGATGCAAAAGGATTGGCTGGATAAATTCCATATAAAAAAAAAACAGAAAGAAGGGGAGAAGAAATATGAAAGGATATAGATGTTGAATTGAAAAAGAACCAGACTGAAAAAAGAGAAAAAGGATTAATGTACTATGATATCGCACTTTCTTTTCCATTTCCTTTTTTGATAGCTTTGTGAACGAAGAAGCATCTTCCTGTGTCAAACAAATCAACTTTTGATTCATCGTAGCGTCTTAGCTTGTTATGGATTAGCATCATTTTTTTATTTGCCGTTTTGAAAAGCATTCATGTATTCAAGCAAAGAAGAATTTTTAAAAGTTTGAAAGATATTAAATTGGATCATTTCCTCTTTTAAAAATACTTCTTGTTAAATATACCAGTATAGTCTAATATATAAAAAAACCATAATATTTTTGTAGTGATCGATTTATTTTTCTGGAGAGGTGGAGAATTACGATACAATTAATTTGATGAAAAACAAACAAAAAATTTTTTAAAAAAATGGTTTCCTTCGCCTATATTATCTTATATGTATATATTTTTTTTATTTATTTCCTTACAAAATTTGAACTCGTAAATAAAAAGAAATCTAGAGCTATAACAACTTTTATATGTTTGTTTTATTTAAATACCGAAAGCGTATAAATATAGTAAGCTAATTTATCTCAGGACAAAAAAATCACTAGCTTTTCTTCATTTAAAATGCTGAGGAATTTTTTTTTCTATTGTGTCAAACGTTTTGGCAATAGATTCAATATTACACTATCTGGCCAAAAGTATCCGGACACCCCTTAAAAAGTGGCTCTGGCGATAACGCAATTTGATACGTAATTGAAAGCTATAAAAGTGTTGGTAGTGGTTTGTCAGATTGTATTTATGCGTTTGTGAGGCAATGAGTAAGTCAAAGAAGCTTAGTGAGTTTGATCGTGGCAGTATAGTGGGATGCCACCTTTGTGGGAAATCAGTTCGTGAGATTGCGGACATTCTACAGAAGCCTAAAACTACTGTGAGTGATGTAATTGTGAAGTGGAAACGTCGTGGTAGTGAAACGGCGAAAATACTTGGTGAACGCAGCCGCATAACTCTGGAAAAGGTAGTGAAACAAAATCGCAAGTCCTCGTTGGTGGAAATTTCCCAGGAGTTCCAAAGTTCATCAGGAACTAATGTTAGCAGCGGGATTGTCCGTCGAGAGTTAAAAAACTTGGGATTCCATGGTCGTGCAGCCGCTCACAAGCCAAACATCACTCCACAGAATGCGAAGCATCGATTGCAATGGTGTAGAGCTCACCGTCATTGGACTGTGGACATGTGGAAAACTGTTCTTTGGAGTGATGAATCTCGCTTTACAGTCTGGCAGTCGGATGGACGCGTCTGGGTTTGGAGGATGCCCGGCGAACGTTTCTTTAGTGACTGCATTGTACCGACTGTTAAGTTTGGTGGTGAAAGCATAATGGTATGGGGGTGTTTCTCGTGGTTTGGCCTGGGTCCATTAGTTCCTGTGATTGGAAACATGAACTCTGAGATGTATGTGGACATTCTGGACAATGCTGCACTCCCAACTCTATGGCAATATTTCGGGGAAGGCCCATTTCTCTCTCTTCCAGCAGGATAACTGCTCTATTCACACATCGAGGCTTGCACAGACGTGGTTTGACGAAATGGGTGTTCAAAAAATGGACTGGTCTTCTCATAGCCCCGTTCTAAATCCCATAGAACACCTTTGGGATGAATTAGAGCGTAGATTACGTAGCCAGCCAAATCGACCATCCTCACTGCAAGCACTCACTTCAGCTGCGATGGACACCTGGAAGGCAATTCCTATGGTCACCTATCAAAAATTGGTGGAAAGTCTTCCCAAACGTGTGCAGGCTGTCATCCATGCAAAAGAGGGACCAACATCATATTAATACGTGCCTCAGGACGCTCTAAGTCCATACCACTGGGTGTCCGGATACTTTTGGCCAGATAGTGTAGTTTTGATGAGTTGGAACAAATATATTTTTTCCAACTATACATTGGTATAAATATATGTAACAATAGCTGGTATGCACTTTTGAACTAAAGTAATACTTAATTTTTTAAACAATAGTTTAATTTAGAATACATACATTTTCTTAAAATGTTTTAATAATCATTCACACATATAAAAAATATTTTATAAATTTCAATCACTTGGGGGCACGCCAGTTATTGTAGAGAGAGAACTATTTTAAAATAACTTCATGAACTTTTTTTTATTATATGGTTAGTTTTTTGTGGTACTTTGAGTAAAAATCTATTTTACTTATAAGCATAAATTACTGGCAAAAAAATTTGTAAACTTTATTAAATCAACTATTTTTTATTTAAATCATATATATATATACCGCATAGTTTTAACTTGACATGCTAAAATTAAATTATTCGAGTGTATTGTCTTCACTAACTCATTAATTTTTTAACGCATCAGTTTTGACCTGTCCTGATTTTGTGAAGTTTATTTTGTTGCCAAGAGGCAACAGTCCGAAGCCAGTCTAATTTTAAGAAAAACTTTAGACCTGAATCATTTGGAATAAGTACTAAACAAAAATGGCGCGCCAAGATCTGAATGTAAAAACATGCAGTAAATAGAACAGTTTAAACTTTCAAATTTAAACAATTTGTTGTCAATATAAGAACTGATTATGATTCCAATAGATAAAAACAAAATTCATTGATTTTTTTGTAAAAAAAAAATGTCTTCATCTTATAGAAAAGTACGATTTGATAAGAGAAAAGTTTGAGCACATGGTAAGATAAAATCATTTTTTTGAAAAAAAATATTAAAGTTTATTTCTTATGTATAATTATTTTGAATCAAGAAGCAAAGACTTATTAGAACATTTTAATTTTCAAATGTACAATTCAATCTTTAAACGGCAATGATGTTTAATAAAAAAAATTGAAGGACTTGGTTTGAAATTTTTACAAGATACCTGCATTTTTATAATGCAATGTTTTGGGGACTGAGTCAGTTGACATGTGCTCTGATAATAAACTTGACGAAAGAGTATGATAAGTATGATAAACTTTTATCGATTCCGATAGCAAAGATCGAAAAACATTAAAAAAAAAAGTAGATTATATTTATCGAAAATCGAATATTACGCTTACAAACTTGTGTAATCGTGCAAAAATCCCCCACAATTATTATTCCTTCCCTCCACAACCTCGTATTATCAGTGAGTAAGTGTTTATTTAGTTGCAATATAAAGCAATTTGAAGACTATTGGTGACGGGCCTCGTAATTCTGAATCACAATCAAGTGACGAGGACAACGCCTGAGCTAGGCTAAAGACACGCTGGTCACGAGTTCGTGACCACGACCACTAGGCTCCCATGGGCTTTCTATACTATCAAAACCAATGGCATAAAATAATTTTCTAGTTTCTAAGTTTTATTTAATATAAAAATAACATCCCAAATTCAATTTAGGGCTATGCTTTCTTTGTAACTTACCTTATCTAATAGACATACTGATGTCGCGATAGCCTAGTGGTTACGGTCAAGAACTAATAGACTGAGATTCCGAGTGGTTGGTTTGAGTTCTGATGCCACTGAAGACCTGTTGTGTAGAAGACGCTTTACATGCTAAATCTATTGTGGCTCAAAGTCATCATGTTGTCGTAGAGTGAACGCTAGGAGAGTAGAGTGCTGGCTCCCACACAACAGTGGCATAACGGAGAATATTAGCCCCCCCCCCTGCAAAGTCAGATTTTGGGCCCCAGCCGGATCTTCTAAGCCATACGTACTTGGCATCAGTCAAGTTTTGGCCCCCTAGAATCCTGCCTCTCTGCAATGAGAGGGGAGTGTACGTTACGCCACTGCGGCTTCGTCACTTGACCGCAGTTTGTACGTTGCCAATAGCCCAATCAGTTAAAGTACGTAATGAAAATTATTAAGACAACACTGCAGATTACTATGCTACATTTGCCGTTTCAGATGGAGAAAGGGTGTGTGTGTGTGTGCCAGTCTACGACTCAAAAATTTTAATAAATTACAGTTTGAAAAAAACTAAAAAACACGCTTTTATACTGAATCGAACTAAAAAGTAAAAAAATAATTCTTAATAAAGAATAAAATGATTGACGGGAAAATGAATGTCCTTTGGGGTAAAAGCGTGGGGTGCTTTGTACTACATTTTTACACTAATTCAGCTTTTCAGAATAGAAGTTAGAAATTATAACAGTGATACATTTATAGAACAACACCCCACGCTTTTACCCCAAATTACATTCATTTTCTCGTCAATCATTTTATTCTTTATTAAGAATTATTTTTTAACTTTTTAGTTCGATTCAGTATAAAAGAGTGTTTTTTAGTTTTTTTCAAACTGTAATTTATTTTTCATTTTTTAGTTCGAACTACAATAAAATTGTGTTTTTTTAGTTTCTTAAACTATCATTATATTCATTGTTGAATTTATCCTTGAGTTTGATATTTGAAGTTGGAATTACTTGGCTGTGGAATTAGTCTTGCTCCTCAATGGATATTAAATAATCGGGGCCTGAAGTGTATTTATTCTCTCCGTTTACGTTCTGACAAAAATCATCATTCTTAAAAAAATACGAGTAAGTAATATATGGACATTATTGATCGTCAAACAAGTGGACTGGGTATTTTTAGTCAATATATTGGGGACATATGTACGGCAGAATGCTTATTTGAAAATGGACAAACAGTCATTTCGGTGGTCGCATACATTTCTCCGAATCAAACAGTTAAAAAAAATTAAAGATTTCCTGCATTTTGTACTTTTACCGTATACCGAAGGAGGTTCTGCTCTTTTTCAAAAAAAAAAACAACTCACTCACTTCCCATGATTTTGAATGGTGATTTTAACGTCAACTTCAGTTTGCCAGAAGCTGATCCACTCATAGCTTTTCTGAAAGATGAACTCAAGCTCGACATGAAACACAAATCGAAATGTTTCGACAACTAACAGTGACGCTGTTTTATTGACGCTGTTTTTCGACGATTTTTAAAATACTTTGAAATCCCAAGTATATGTGTCATATTTTAATTTTCATAAATCTTTTGTCTCCGCTCTTCCCCAAATTGAACAAGAATAAATATTTTTGATAAAAAATTGCATTACTTCTTGTGTTAATTAAATAAAATTTTTATTAAAGATATATTTGTTCGATAGAAAATTATTTCCAATCATACCCGATGGATTTTTTCAGGATTAAAATCACTATTGCGTATTTACCACGATAACATGTCAGATGTTACACATCATATGCGACTACTGTAAGGCTCGTTTCTCTTTTTATTTTTTACATGCACGAGCCTTTTTTTCTTATTTTCATTTTCAGAAAAATGTTTATATTATGGTGTGAAATTGCTTACACACACCCACCCTCCACTTTCTCAAATACAGAACACTTTTTTTTTGTTTGGTTTATTTCTCTTAACCGCAAGTGTATTTTATATTTGCGTATAATTAGCTTTAAATTCAAAACACTTCTTTAGGGTTACACCTTTTTCTTTTTGTTGCTAAATCTGAAATTAGTCGCCAAATCTGGAAATGATGTATGAAATTAGTCGCCATGTCTGAAAATGGTATATGGAACTAGTTGCCAAATTTAAAAATGATATATGCAATAAGTCGCCAAATCTTGAATTGGTATATGTAATTGTTGCCAAATCTGATTATCCTTATTCCTGACGATCCTGAAAAGGACAATGGAACGAAATTATGAAATTATTGTATTGTCATCGGTCCTTGACACGTGTGCGAAATTTCGAATGATTCCGATCTTTTTTAAGTGGGTAAAAATCGAGTTCTAAGATTCCGTTACATGCAAGTGAAACTTATAAAAGCGTGTTAAAAAATTATTTTATTGAAGACTGGGAGAGCTTTTGGATAAATTTTAACAGTTGCCAATGGGTCAAATAAATTCTTAACAAATCCCTTCTATTTTAATTCTTATGCTAGGCACATTGTTCAGTTATTAACTATCCCTGACGCATTCCCATACTATTTACATAGATTTAAATTAAAAACTAGCACTAATTGTGTCTCTACCAATATATTAGGGATGCAGATCATTAAGTGCTCCATTGTCCTTTCTGAAAAATTATCACCTTACTTAACTTACCAACTTATCCCTTAAATTATGGTTTAGCTCTTTGGAGTTAACAGTTTAAATGTTCATTTGAAGTAAATTTCTTGTTTTAAAATAAAAATAGAAATTTCCCACAAAATTAAATATTTCCCCCCCCCCTGCTTTCTTTAATCAATAAGGGGCGGGGATTTAAAATGAATCTTATTTCTTCCGGTACTGATTCATTTACTTAAGATTGAAGGAAAAGTATTAACAGGAAGTGATAGCGTCATTTAAACATACGTGTTATCTTTATTTTATGAGACAACGGCTTTTGTTCTGTTTTATTTATTTCTTGTGCTAGTGAGCATTTGTATTGGAGATTTTCATTGCTTATATTTTTGCAAGCAGACTTGAATGTTATCCCCCCCTCCCCTCTTTTTTCTTTTCGCTTTCCCTATATGTTTTCTTTTCTTTTTTTTTAGCATTGTATATTTTTCATTCTCTTGTCTACTATTTTGAAACTGAGTGATTGGGATGTCTTAACAGTTTGTCAATCTTTGTCAGTTATTTAGAGCTGTATTTTATAATGAATGAAAATACCTGTAAGCTATGTAAATTTGCCTTTGTATACTTTAGTCGAAAATGTAAACAGTAAAAATTTTGTTCAATAAAGGCTGAATGTGGGCTGTTTTTTGTTGGTTTATTTATCAGGTTTGTAGCTCAAACCCAGGATGAGCTAGCTCTGTTTCTTCAGGCAGACCCCCAGTAGCCCTCACCGTTGCTGCAAAATACAACGTTAATAAACACTCACTCACTGACAGGCATACTTGAATAAGAGATTATTAAGTTGTCAAGAGGGAGTAGTCTAGAGTTATATAACAACTCTCTAAAATTCTATCTCAATAATTAAATATAGAAAAATTGTGCCAAAAAAGTTCATTTTTATTAATTTTTGTAATAATTGACATAATGGCTTCGATATGTCAACACTTCTCCTAAATAATTTTCATGAACTCTTTGGAGAAGAATACAGAACAATTAATTATAAACATTGTGAACGCGTGCGCTTTACCAGCACGAGTCTCAGAGCAAATTCGAAAAAAAAAGGAATATATGTAATTTTTTACTGAGATGTACTTAGGAACCCTTATTGACAGGAGCCGAAGGTAAAATTTTAATTTATCCATTGAGTAACAAACGGCTGTGTTAAGTCCTACCGTAGTTAAAGTAATGAAAATAAGATTTTTATATTTTCCGATATAAAATATTGAAAAACCCTTTGGGGCTCTTATACATTTCGGGTCTCTTCAGCTATCAACAATCGATTAATGTAAGGAAATTTTGCGTAAGAAATTATTGACCAAAGCTTAAGTTATATTAGTTTAATAAATAAAGCTGCTTCAATATAATTGCATCATTAAAAGTAAAAAGTTGCTTCGAAAGTTGTCTTAAGGTTATTATAACATGATCAACAAGTTAAATATTGATTGGAAACATCCTTTCCAGGTAAAAAAAAAAACCCATCTCGATTGATGTTGTTAGTTGTTCATTATCTCGTGTTCTTTAAATTTTAAAAGCAATCAATAAATAAGTTATTTTTGACATTGATATATAAAGCTAAAAATATAGAAAACGAAATTCAAAAATAGTATTAACAGAAAAAAATTTTAATTCGTTTTCATACATCAGTAAAATCAGGAAAAGATATTTTTCAACATTTTTCTCCTCCCCTATCTGAAAAACATGCTCAGTCTGCATTCTCTGTCCTTCAGAAAGAAGCGAAAAATGCACCATTAAAAAAATCATTGTTTAACTGTTTTTTATTTTTCTCAAATAAATTGTCTCCCCAGGCCTTTTGCATTTCGTTTCAGTTCAAAACTGAGTTTTTAAATATTGTTTGTTGTGTTAAGCTCTTCCCCGCTTCTTTAAGTGGCGCCAGAAAGGGGGCGTCAGCGTAATGACCTTCGACACGAACCGCTGAACCGTCAGAGGGAGTTTGAGCACGGAAAAGAAAAATACAGACTGCAACTTCATCGCGGAGAGAGTATAAAGATGGTATTTCCTCTCAATTTACCGGCATGGTGAAGGGGGAAAACATGCGGTCATCGCTTTGGCGTGTTTGTGTTCTGGGTTGTCACAATCAAGGAAGTATCGACATTTTGGTGTTAAAATACACGGCTGTGCAAATTGTTGCGAATTGATAACGAAACTCATGGATACAAAATCGGCTTTCTTTGAGTGGATAATTTACTAAACGAAGTAACTCAACTTTTTTCTTCATGGGAAAAACGTTCCTCAGAAAACCGTGCAAAAAGTACACACATCCTATGGAAAATTTGGGAATATGTCCCTAAACTTTAAAAAAATTGCGAAAGTTGCAAGAACTGTTCATATTTTCGCATAAAATACATTATAATATATTATTATTTATTACAAAAATAAATTTTACATATTTATAAAACAAAAAAAGTTCGTTTTTATTGCAAAAATTTTTTAAATGTGTGCAGTGAAAATTCAGTCGTATATACAATATAGTATACAAATTCAAACTGAAATTAGGCAGAGAACTACTGACTAACAAATACTTATAGCTACTTATAAACAAGCGAGCACGTTTATTACGAAATGGATCAACAATGTTATTTATTATCAGTGGATGTTTCAGATATGTCTAGTGCAATTGTCGGTTTTGATTGAAACGAAGGATTTCTTTCTCGTTATTAATGTCCTCTGATCAGTGGCGTAACGGCGAATACTAGGGCCCTCCTGCAAACTCAGGTTTTGGGCCCCAAGCCCAAATACGTACTGAGTGTCATCAAGCTTTGGGCCCCCTAGAGTCCCTAACCCCCCCCCCCCCCAATGCGGGAGTGTATGTCACGCCACTGCCTCCGATGGTTTATTCGTTGTTACAAAATCTGTTTTTAGCTACTGTTTTTTGGTTACTCAAGTTGCTGATTTTGTTCAAGATATATACATTATATATATATATATATATATATATACGTATAACCTGCTACACAAAATTTATTGTTACGTTTAAATTCTAATGCACGCTCTATGTCAGGATAATGAATATGTTCCATACTTGTAATAAATTTCAAGACCTCGTTAATTAAATCAATTGTGAAAAGCTGAACTTCACCTTCGACTTCGTCATTTTATCGATTTCTTTACTATCAGAAACTATCATAAATTGGATCAAATCGTCCTCATTCAAAAAGCCCACATCCCTCTTTTTTTTTTTTTTTTTTTTGAGATTTTTGCTAAAATAAAAAAAATTATTTTTTTTTGTTTATACAGAAATTCGTTAAATTCGTGTACCATGTTATTTCAAAATCATGTAAAAAAAAACCGCGTAAAAAATTGTGTGTACAAGCATTATGTTTCAAATATGTAAAGAAGAAAAAGATCTTGCTAGGCTTAGATTATTAAGTTTCTTTACAAAGTACTCTGTGAAATACAATGTGCTGAAGCAGTAGCATGCACAGGAATTTCCCAATGGGGGGGGGGGGGTCTAGGGTCGTAAGTCCACCATTCTCGTATCATATCCCAATACACCGCCAAACATACTCTTTTGATTTGTCGCGATTTTTGGGAACAAAAAACAGCAAAAAATAAATTATTGAATCAATAAATAGCATTAATGCAATAGATAAAATTCATTATTAATGACAAAGACTTTATTGAATTTTACATACTATAAAAAATTATAACTAATTAATAATAATTTTTTTGGATATATCGCGAATATATTTTTATGTTTCCTAGTAGAAGAATGAGAAAATGACAGTTTGATAAATTACATATACAAAATTTAAGACAACTTGTCCAATTTTTTTTTATTAAAAAAGTATTACAGGGGTTCTTTTTCTTGTTCCTCAAATATATCAAAATAGTAAAAAATAAAAATATTAATATTCGTGAAGGAGAGGGAAATACATTTGATAACAATAAACATACATGGATTTTAAATTATTTATTATTTTTTTGTTTTAATTTCTTCAGAAACGTAAGACTTTTGGGAGACCCATGTTCAAAATTAAAAGATAATATTAATCAAAAATTTTTATTTCGTGTAATTTTTTTTTATTTCTGTTCCAATCAAAATTTTTTTATACATTTTTGTGAAAAAAATTTATTTATAGAATATTAATCCATAGAATATTTATTTAAAAATAACACCAACAATTTTTAGTTGGAATTAATGTTCCTTTATAGGTAGGTTTCAACCCTTTATTTTTCTTATATTATTATCTTTATCCTTTTTTTTATCCTTTATTATCTTTATATTTCTCACACCGATTTTAGACAGTTAAATAATTTTCTTTTCACAAATACGCCGCATAAAAATTATTTTAAAATGTAAATCAATAATTTGTGCTTGATTATTAAAATTAATTTTTATTGCTCATCGTCGTACATGAATAAAATAAATGCTTTTTTTTTAGATATAAAATATCTCTTTCCCCTTTTTTATAAAAAAAAATATTTAGAGGATAAGATATTTAAAGAAAAAAAATTATTTATCTATGCTAGAAACAATTTTTTTAAAAATTAACCCGAACAGTTCGTTTGAAAAAAAATTAAAATTCATCCTTGTATGTTTTTATTTGATATTTCCATTTTTTATGAATTTGAGAATACTTTTAATTAAAAGCTCACGAGATAGGCAGTAATTCCTTTGAAAAGGAAATAAAAAAACTCGTACGTCGTACACAACTGTCACGAAATAATTTTTTAAAAAAAATTCCGACTGTTAAACCGAGAAATAATCCTCCCAAATTGCCTACTATTAATAAATCAATTCACCTTCTTTAGCAGCAACAAACGGATATTTCAACTCGGCGATATTCATCAATTGGCGACCAATTTGGCAATGTTTGTGTCTTTTCTTATTGCAACCCCTTCAACCGAAGTAGTCCGTATCACCGCGGTTTTCAATTTCTCACAAACAAGTAAGCTCAGTGGTTTCCATTGGAAGCATAGGAGCGAGCAGTGTAAATCAAACAGGGGCCAGCATTGGCAGCTAACAGTTCCCATGTTTCTAAATTGACGTGTTTGCATTTTTTATTATTTTTCCGTCTTGGTTTATTTTCCTCGCTTACAGTCAAAATCAAAACATGCTTGGCTCATCACATTTTGTGTTGTCTACTTGGCTTAAACTTTCCAGTATGTGGGGACTTCTGACCCTTCTTGGAGTCTCGTGACGTTTGAAGTGCAGGTGGTTGTCGGTAATTATCGTTTGTTTGAAGGATTTTTTGAAAAGATGGCAAGGTCCGGTGAAGGTGAGTTGAATTTTCATTTTTCGAATAAATAATCACGTTGAAATTGAGTTGATTGAAATGGAAGTTTTGCTAAACCTTTTACCATTATTTGTGTCAGTGTTTCGTTTCATGGTGTGGTTTCGCTTGTAATGTATAAATATTATTTACCTGGTTGAGTATTCCATTTTGAAATTAATCATACATATTCGAAAATATTTAATCCGATAAAGAATCTGTAATTATATACTTTGTATATCATTGTGACTTTATTTTTATTGAATACTTCTATTGTTTAAATCATAATATACTCATAACTTCTTTTTAAAAATTATAATAAGTAAACAAATACTATAAATATTATGAGGATTTCATATTTTGTCAATTTTCTTCTATATTTAGATTCTGGTCGTCTTTCAACTTTTGTAGTGTTTCCTAAAAAGTATTAATTAAGTTTTTAGATTTTTTTTTCTATATAATTAATAATTGAATTTGGATGAAATTGCTTGAAAATTTTAATTATATTAAGTGAAAAAATTTGATGTATGCTGAAAATTTTTTCTAAGTATATACATATTGATAAACCTACTTAAACGTGATCTCCCTTACTATAATGGGGTCTACTTGATAGTTATAACTGTAACTAATTTTCTATAAGTGAACTGTTGGACATAATTATTTTTTGTGGTCAAGGAAATTGTTCTCAAAAATATTACATGTCCCAGAATTTTTTAAATAATTTGGCTACACTTAGATTTTAGAGTTAAAATTTGTGACACTTTGATTACACTTTATTCAATTGGCATGCACGTCCATTTTTCTTAACTATTTCGTAACAATATAAATTTTGATATAAGTTCTTGAATATTTTTTTTCAATTTGTATAAGATTAAAAAGCTTCCGAGCTATTTATTTTTATTTCATGATGATAAATTCAGAAGTCTAATTTTTGGAGGCTTCGAAGTGCGACGGCAATTTTAACTCGATCTTTGACCAGTATGAAATTATTCAATATAAGCCAAAATGCATTTTTTTCACGTATTCATACAAATTAAACATCTTGTACCGCAGTACTTGATGTTGTTTATATAAACTGCCAGTGGATGCAGGCCATTGAAGCTTAAGATTAAAAAAATTCCAAGTCTATTAATTAAAATAATCATTTCTTGCATGCATTTGTCGAAATAATGGCGTAAAACTATGTAGATAAATGAATAGATATTAGAGATATTACCCTAAAAATAGACTCAAAATTTAGTTGCTTGTACGTCCAATAAAAATATTAATTACTTTTTGATAGTTGAAATGGTTTCTTTAATTGAGCTTTCCGTTCTGAATTTTATTTTAAATTTTCATAATTACGCAATCAAATTAATGTAAGCACGCAGATTTTTGTTTTCCGTGCTCGATTTAATTTTCTATGTTGACCACAGTAGTCGAGTGGCCATAGTCTTGAACTCGAGGCCGGCATTGTTTCTGTCTAATCATGGGCTCAGGTTCTCTTGCCGGGGGGCATCTTAAGACTTCTTGAGACCCCGGGCCCCTATGCAAAAATAGGCCCCACCTATGCTACGTACTGTTTACTTTAAGGGTCATATACTCGTACACAAATACCCGAAATAAATAAATGTGTATGACTTGCAATCGCACAAACCGGCTCGACCGACTGCCGCCTTTTGACTGAAGGAGTAATTATTGGAGTATGATGGTAAGCCTATGCCTGTACATGGACGACGGTTATCCCATGTAGCCAATCGACATATCGTCCCATTTTTTCGGAGAATACAACCGAAAGAACTTTTGATCGTTGAAATTATTCGAATCATTATCTTATTAAGGCTGAGTCGAGACGAGGCCCGTGCCCAGTTGGCCCATGCCTTAGTGCCTGTTACCACTAAAGACCATTCGTGTGAAGGGGCTGTTGCATGTTCAGTTTGTAGAGGCTGTTTGTCCTCGCGTTGACCAAATGTGGAAGTTTAAATAGGGAAGTGCCAACTCTCTCTCTCTCTCTCTGGAGTCAGTGGCATAACATACATACCAGATGATTTTTAAGGGTTCACGCCCCCCCCCCCATAGACCAACAGATTTTTAATTTTTAGCATAAAAATTATGTCTCGGTGCTTTTGTCTACGTTTTTTTTTTTTTTAAATTTCAATTTTGCTTTTGCCCCACCCAGGAAAATACTTGCGTATGCCACTATCAAGTGTCGACTTCGTCACTTGACCGTAGTTCACAATTGCATGAACCATCACAGATACCTCTGTGGTATTGCTTCGAAGTATGATTTGAGTAAAATTTTTTCCATGTTCGGGACATTTACCATTTCTTGTGATACAGTTAATATTTTTGTTCGATATCTCAATTATTTCTTTTAAGCAACATTATTATGAAATTTTTGTAATACGAAAGTAATATAATATACAAGTACCAAACGATGTTACTCTAAACGAGTGTAAGGTTGTTGCTCATGTTGATGCAATTTCTCGTTTTCGTAATCTTTTATTTATTTTTACTAAACGCCAATTTCCAGTCAATTAAGCAAGTACCTTTGCGTGCTAATCATCCTATTTATCCTGTGATCAACTGGGATTTTAGTATCCAGTCCTGCAAAGGTCGTGGGATGTGCACACAATCTTTCCATGTCTGTCATCAATTTTAACAACTAATTGCCCGTTTAACGGCAGCGTCATTAAAGATGAAGCTGGTTAATTTCACGCTTTGTTTACTAGAGCGAAGAGGTGGGCTGAAAAGCAATCTGGACAAATTATTAAAATGAAAGTTCTTGCCACCTTAATTTGAGCTGTGAGTCCGTTCTGCACGGGCGATTTAAACACTGCAGGGTTTTAATAGCTTTCAACTTCGTTTGTACTCTTGCTATGGCTAGGTTAGAAGTAAGCATTCATATACTATGTTGGTAAATAATTGCTGTACACTTTTATATATATACCCGTCAACGCATTTGACGTCTTTGATTGAAACCATCTTTTATATTTGCTTTTTTGCTGCCGAGGTTCTCAACTCTTCAATGTACTTTGTGAACATGATATTTGTCAATTGTATCCTCTCTACTGGACAACACCTGATCAGGAATAAAGATCTCGCGATTCTAAAAAACATTTTTGGAGGGTAATCATTTTATAGGGCTGATTTAGTAGTGCTTAGTCCTTTTGGAATATTATGTTCATAAATAGAGAAACTTTGGTATGAATAAAATGTACCATTCATTATTACGACTTGAATTTATAATTTCGTGGTTTACGCGAGAAGAAATTTTCACGAATTTTTATTTTTGCATCGATCTTATTAATAAAAAATAGGTAATCTAAATTTATGCAGAAACATTTTTAAATTTATTTTTATTTACCTGAAAGTTTTTGAAAATATTAACTGATATTTTTAATGTATAAATTTTATAATTCTCACAATATTTTATACGCTGAGCCTTTATATTTATCAGGATTTTTTATCCTCTTAAAGGGGGGGGGGGTATGAAGATTTGTGTGCACAACTTTAGGCTAAAGGACTTGACATATGAAGCTAGAAAAATATTAGTCATTTCTATTTGGAAGTTTTTTAAACTTAGTTTAAATAATGTTGACATGGAGAAATTTAAAATATTTTTTCGATATTCTTTGCTTGCCATACATTTAGCTATTTCCATATTTTCCTTTCAACTTATCAGTATACTGAACACTCAACCCATACCTAATGTTATATACATTTCGCCTTTGGCGTAAGTCTGAGCTAGATATGAAGTAATAGGTTCTTGTGTTTTTACCCGCGGGGTTATAACCCCTAGGTGGTGGCTGTTGAAATTGGAATTGCAGGGGAAGAGAGCGATTGGTGTTTTTTTCTGAATCTTTAGAAATATTTTCATTATTTATGTACCATAATGCCAGTTATTTTCATTTCACAAGTATCTGTACAAATAAACTTTTAATTGTTACATCATTTAATATTTTCAATAGATTCCAATTTGCTAGTTGCGCACTGAATTTGATCATTGCTTTACTTCTAAATTTTGAATATCAAGTGCCAATTTTAGTGCTGTTTTCTTTTCTAATAAAAGGCTTGCCACAAACACTGTTCGTGTATAGGATTGATGCATGAAAATTTGTCGAAGTCCAGAAGGCCCACGTTGACGTGTTGTATAAATTTGGCGAGTAGGACACCAACTCAGGTGTCGTCCCCGTCACTTGACCGTGATTCAAAAGTACGAGGTCCCTTCGTGTTACTTCGAAAGGTAATACGTTAATAATGTTTCTATGAGAACAAAATTACATTATAATGTTCAGTTAGCCGAACCCTTGGAGACCGTTTCCTGTTGTCATTAGCTAGATCTTAAATTAAATTTAGTATAAAATTATAGTAACAGCCACTATTAAAGTCTTTTTGAATATTGTGTACCGTCGCCAAAAGAGTTCATTTGGCAAAATTTGCCCCCTTTTAACCAAAAAATACCAATTTTATATCTAACTTTAAAAAACTGAACTATTCCTGTGCAAATTTTGATTTTTTTAAAACTAGATAAAACATTCTTAATCTTCTCTTTTTTTTCTGTTGTAGATAAGTTACTTTCTATTAATATATTTTAATATTACTGAAGATAAAGTTGTTATTTACGATCCAGAATTAATTCTAGTGCATTTTTCTATGAGCTTATCTTTCTGAATTTAATATTTGAATAGAACTGTTATTCAACACAAAGAAATGAAAAAAAATTTTTATGAAAGAATGAAGTGTGATAGGAATGTATAAATCATTGGCATTTTCTAGTATTAATATATTTGTCGTTATGAATAAATGAGAGAACGTTTCTGTTAATCAATTTTCTGAAGTGGTTAATTTGAATTATGGGTTGTTTTTCTTGCGACCGATTTCGACATCATCAGCAATACTTTTTTTTTACTAATGCAGCTGAGATCAATCCAATCTACAAATCAGGATATCATTATGACCAAATAACGATTTTATTCCGCCGGAGGTTGAACATTTTCCGAGCTTTGAATCATTTAAGTTCATCTCAAGGAGAATAAACGAGGAATAATTTTCTGTGAAATGTACCAAAGTCTCAACAATCCTCGTGTCATATGTGTTCGATATTGTTGGACTTATTTACCCATAAGCTGTTAAGACATTTCTTGCAGGACACTGATTAAAGTTCAATTATTTTGCGAGTCTTAAGTTGATCAGATTTCTGCCATTATCACTAAAAAGAACTTGCAGCATTGCTTATAATCCAAATTCTTCATGACAACTTTAAAAGTTACTTGAACAAATTTATTTCCTTCATCTTCCTGTGATGGTGATATTGGTGGCGAGGAAAATGTATAACATATGCTCCTTCTGTGTTCCAAGTTAGAAAGAGAGCGAATTATCCTAAGATTGGTGTTCAAGGGACTTAAATATAAAATGACCTTCAAATCTTCAGCAACTTTCCACCAGAAGTGCTTTTAAAAAGTTCAGTGAATTTGTTGTAAATGTTTGTAATCCTTCATAAAACCTTAAGATTTTTTCCCCTTCATTTCTTTGCAATGTACAATTAATACTTACTTCTGTGAGTCCCGTGTAATACTTTGTGGTGCACGGGGGATTTTATAATGGTTTTCAATAAAAAAAAAATTCTTTTGCTTTAAAATGTGCCAAAGTCATCGCCAACAATCGATAAAGGAAATTTTTCTGTAATATTTGTGTCGTAAGCATATAGGGTTTTTTTTTCTTTTCTTCCCAAAGATACAATCATAGTATGCTGAACTTGTGAATAGGGACCTGTGTTTTAATATATCTTCCAGGAAACGTCTGTCTTTTGCAATTCAAAACATTCCCCCACTGCGTAATAAGTCAATTCATTATTGAGCATCATTATGAATGTCATGCCAGTCCTCAAAGCATGAATCCACGTGAAAGGGAAAAAAATGTAATGAAAATGTTTCGCTGGTAGATTTTATCTTAAGGATAAACCATTCTGAAATACCCTGTTGATTGTGAACAATGAGGAGAAACGAATAACTGCTGTCTATGGAAGATGAACATTGCTATTTGAATAATTCACCTCTGATTTATAAAATGGCGTCACGCCAAGGTCATGGGAAAATGCGTTGTTTTCTTTTAAAAATCCTATGTTGGCCATGAAGATTTTAATGTAATTTTAAAAAAATCTTTTTGGGTTTGTGTTAATGTTTTTTAACCCTAGATTTGAAGATTTCGTTTAATATAACTTGAGTTATATATATATATATATATAATATATAACTTTTTGTTAATATATTTTAAGTCATCAGACTCCGCGTACTATTGATAAAATATTTTCCAGTTTAATATTTACGCAATACCTGCTCACGTGAAGCCTAGGTTTTATTACTATAGATGTTTCAAATGGTGTCTTTTTTGATCATCGAATAATTATGAAAATTTCTGATTTGGGAAACCGTATGAATCCAAAAAATGTTGAGAAAAAGAGGTGATGAGTGAATATAAATTTGAGTTTGTGTTCTTAGGTATGGGGGGTTAGAGGTATAATTTTTCTTGCTATGATATAAAATTAATAATCGTCAAAAAGCAAAGGGGGGCAATTGTTTGCCTCGAGGGCCAAAGTATGGAAGTGGAGGTTACCGGGAGGGCCCCACGTTTTTAAAATGACATTCAAAAGTTAACTTTTCATCCCAGAAAAAGTATTAATCTTACCACAAATATATATTAAAGAAAATAGTTTTATTCAATTTATTGTGCTAATTTCATATCTACAGCTGAAAGCATGTTTAATTTCTGAATCAGTTTAATGAAGCATGTATCATATTACCTTTTTCGGTACTTTTGTATTATCGCAACCAATTGGCGACATTATTTGAAACGAAGCACATGGTTACCAATTCAACACGTATGACACATAGGAAATCGGGGCTGCCAACTTGGCGAGTTATTAAGAGTTGGCGATTTTTGCGAAAAAACGTAAGTACCCATTTTTCTACAATTGTTTTCAAATCGGGAGTGAGATTGCTTTTTGAAATTCTCATCGCAGCCTGCAAGTTAATGTCAGCCAACTTGCAATTTGCTCTTGTTGATCTTCATGCAAAAAAAAAAAAAAACTTTGCTCACAAATATACAGAGCATTTTCTATTTATTTGGTTTTCTGTCTTGGCGGGCAGCAAAAATCTCTTTGCTTACCGCATGTAGTCCGTGGGACACTGTTTGTCCACCTTTGTAATAAAGCAAGCTTTTCAGTTTTGTGTGTTTTACTCTATTTTAATAACTACTTATGATCTATGCGCAGTTTATTCTGTTAAAAGTAAAAGGTGAAACTTCATTTTACAAGAGTATTTTATTTTAATTTTTATTTTATTTATAAATTGGCAAGTAAATGTTACATTAGTTAACTGTGTAATTCGAAATTAATTCGCATGATTGCTTTTACACATCGATACATTTTTGCTGATGTATAAATCGGATTTTTAAGGCTTTGCGATTGGTTACTTTACATGTGGTTGATAAAAAAAATAACATGCATTTTAATCTCGTATTTCAAATAAAATATTATTGATTTCTGAATTACTCTTTGTCTAATCATCTACTTTGTAAGTGTTATGTAATTTCCAAGTACTCAATATTTAGAATATCTTTTGCTTTTTTTATTTAATGATTGGAATTGCGGTTGATAAGCGTTATCTGTAATGTAAACATACGAAGGATGAAATAATACTTCGATGACGAATAAAATTTATAAATGGTTTTGATTGATATTTATACAAATAAAGCAAACGCGAAAAAGGCCATTCTTATTGAGAATGAATAATATTTAGAGAATATTGAACTTCTTGTCTGTTTTCTTAATAAATCACCAATAAAAGAAACAAACGATTTAAATCCAATATTAAATTTTTTTTAAAAAAAAAATAAAACATGAATTATTTGTAGAAATGAAATAAAACGATAACAAATCATATTTTAACCCTTGAGTATGTTTTATATTGATTTTTACCTTGAGTATGTCCTTGATGACAGTTACATAGAATTATTTAAAAGGGTGGGAAAACAGTGACCTTTTTTCAATGTTTTTATTCATCATATCAGCGAATAATATTTTAGGAACAGCAAATTGCGTAACCTTCAGTTTAAAAATTGTAACTGTTAATGTAACAAATAAGTCATTCATAGTGTCTCCTATATCATAAGTTTGTTGGGAATTTTATCGAGATTTGTATAATAGAGGCTGTGAAATGAACCGGATCTGTAGGTCTTCAATGAATCTGTGCTTATGAAAATACCTTGTTAAGTTTAACTAATATCACTTTTTTTTTATTGTGATTCACAAAATCGCCAAGTTCATCGCCAATATCCATGTCTAATTTTAGAGCTATGTTAATAAATTTAAACTGTTGACTTAACTCCCTGCTCTTTCGTAGTGAGTGGCCGCGGTGCTCAGAGTCATGGAAATGATTGCCGGTGTGTCACGAGTTCGAACCTGTATGCCACTGAAAACATTGCAGTGTAGAGGGCCTGATACACGTTAAATCTGTTGCGATGGTGCATTGTCGATTGGCGTATTGTGGAAGCTCTGAGAGGAGGAACCAGCTCAGGTATCCTCGTCGCTTGCTTTATAGTGCGAGGTTAATAAAACCCAATCATTGTTGCGTAGTGATTAAAATGTGTATAACATTGTTTAAGGTTCATAGAATAAAAAAAAAAAAACACATATCGGTGATTTTAAAAGTGATAAAACATTTTGAATCCTAACTTATGTTTCTCGGTATTGTTTTGTTTAGTGATGTGTAAATTAGTTCTGCTAAAAACAAAAAATCTTAACGTGTCCCAATCTATAAATTCGCCTTTCTCAACCAAGACTGTTCAAATGAATAACAACCACATTGATTCTACTCCATATTTCTTCTTTAATGATGTAAATTTGGGGGGGGGGGATAAAAACATGGATCATTCTGAGTGATAAGTTGCTGAACACCACTTAAAATGGATTAATGGGGGGAAAAAAGAGTTTGTAAATATTTGTTTGTCAACGGACATGATCAATGTTGCGTTAAAATGTCTTTCGTGTTTGAATGAATGGGGGAAAAATGGATTTTCTATCTTCCTTTTTTCTCGAAATGAAAGGCTTTTGAAAAGTACTTCCTCCATCTCGGTTGCAGAAAATCCGTAGTTTCTTAATCTTTACCATAAATTATTTGTTGTAAAAAGACAAAAATACATTTGACAAAAAATAAAAAAAAGAAGTGGAAGTGCTTAATCACGATTGTCTTCCAGGGAATGGCAACGGGTTCTCTCGTAATCCCCAAAATGAAACTAATCTCCGAAACTAATCTGGGGAAGTATTTCAACGGGTACTAAGCAGCCGCCCATTTTTTTTCTTCTAAAGTCTTTTTCTTGTTTCGTAAATGAGATGCTGGAAATTTACGGTGCATTTATTTCGTACGGTATGGTGACGAACCCTCTTAAGATTCTTTTTCTTTGCTTTTTTTTTCTGTACCTATTTTCCCAATTGAAGGTCTTTTTAAAAAAATCTTCAATACTCTGGTTTGATTTTTTTTAAAAATATGACGGGGGTTTAAGACAATTATGATTTTCGTGCAATTTTATAATTGACCATGGACACACACATAACGTACAACCAAGAACTGTTTTCTTTTCTGCATTACAAAAAATAATTTTAAACGGAGTTTTTGATTTTAAATTGTGTGAATTGGCTTTAAATTTTTTTTATTACTTAGTTAAGTCTCTTTTGTCTTTCTACGCCTCGGTATCCTAGTAATCACGGTCATGGGTTCAAGCCCTAGTGACACTGAATACCCGCCGTGTAGAGGGCTCATGCACGTTAAATCCGTGGAGGCTGAAAGTTCTTTTGGTGGCGTGTTGAGGTGGTTTGGAATGCCTTCTCATGTGTCATCCTTTCAATTGAGGCTCAAAATTAGGAGGACCGTTGCCAATAGCTCTCGTGTTGCTTTGTAGTGCGACGTTTATAAACACTCACTCATTTTTTCTTACTACTTTTATTTTTTACCCAGTGGCTGAGGGGTAGTGTATCGCGCTTCCACACCACAGGCCCTGAGTTCAAATCCCGGGCTGGGCAAAATCGATTCAGCTGTTCATCCCTTCAGTGGGTCGATAAACTAGTACGAAGCTTGCTTGGGAACTAAACACTGGGGGTTCGCGTCAGACTGACCACCTGACTGAGACATCTGCTTTTGCACCTCAATGCCCAAGATCATGAAAACTGAGAGGGGAACAGTATGCCTTAGGTTGCATGGGTTGTTACGCCACTGAGTTTAGTTGTCCTTTATCTTTTAAATAATTAACAGTTTTATTGTGGATTGTTTAAATGTACCGATCTGGTTTATGTAAAATTTCTTGCAATTTGTTTCCAATTTTTCGATTTCTACTTGGAGGACCAAAAATTCTAGAAAAATCCCTTTTTGATGAAACTGTAAATATCTTATTCTGTCCCCCCCCCACGAAAATTCTCTGAAATACTGTGAAATTCAGATGTAGCTTTAGTGTAATATTCTTTTGAGCTTTAGTACGAAATCCTAATAAAAGAAAGATGCTGATGTCTTACCATCAAAAATACTCATTTTAGGAATTTAAATTGTCGTGACAAAGTACTTTCTCCAGAACCCGTTGTCTCGAAGGGAGTAGGTTATGAATATACTACCGACGTCCACTCTTATCGTGAAAAAGAATGTCATCGAATATTTCATCAAAATTAATCTAAATTTTAGCCTCAAATCTGAATAGAACATACATGTCTCTTATGTGGAAACCATTCGTCTCAGTGCTTGTAGACTTGATTCTTGAAAAGTCTGTTTGAAATAATGAATGTGCTGCTACAAATTTCAATTTGACTAAGTTTCAACAAGTCCTTTATGTGACATAGTATCAATAGTGTTCTTTGGACGACGTTCGAGTTCTATTGACCATTGTTAGAAAATATGAAATCGGACAAAGTAATTTAAAAACTAATTTTAAAGCTAGAAGTATATCGTGAGAAATTTAAGATGTACCATATTGAAGTCTTTTAAAATTAAAGCGTTATATAGCCTTGATATTGATCTTACTTATTAGTATCCGAATCTGCTGTATAATTCATCAACGTCTGACCAGTCCTTAAAGTAAATCTTTCGTGGTCGAAAGTTTGTCTGTTTGGGAAGTTGTTTTTCGAAACATTTATTCATAAATTATCAGTCATTAAATGTCCTTCAACAATCAAATTGCATTTTATTTAATTCTTTCCTTCTAGACAATATTTTACCTTGTTGCTTGTGCTACTTTTCTAATACTTTTAATTTATATAATTAAAAGCATTAAAAATTTATTAGTACAAATTATGACTTTTTTTTCCCGTTGGGCATCCTATTTTTTGCATTAAGAACTTCTATATTAAATCAACTTTACTGTACGATTACCTACTGTGTAATCTTGAGTCACGCGATTCGGTTTCATTTATTTCATTTCGTTTGATTGTATCTTATTTATGGAAGAAAATATATAATCGTTAAATTTTCAATGGTTTAAATTGAAATATCCGTGAAAGAAACTGTCACGTGTGGAAATACTTGCTTTTAAATGATGCTTTATTATTCTCAAAAATGACATTTAGCACAATAATGGCAATTAAATGTATTCAAGTTGTTCACGATTCATACAAATTGAATCGTGATATTGATCTTTGACCAGCACAGAAAAGTATTGCAGTCTTTTAAGATTTAAGCATGGGAAATGTGTTGAATTTTTTTTTTTATTGTTGCATATTTTATTAAGCAAGAGACTGTAAAAGAAATATTGAATGCTTTTTGATTGTTTGTAACGGTGGAATGTTGTATTTTCTCTAAAGTTAACAGAATTTAACTGAACTGCATTTGTGAAATTCTTTCTAGATTATAAAAATGCAAAACTTAAATATTTTTGCAACATTAAGAAAATTATAAATTTCGAAAGGCTGTGATATAATGCTCAAAAATACTTTTAAAAATTGATTAGTATCATTACCTAATGTAGAACAAGTTTTTTTTAAAAAAAAAAATTAAGTCAATTCCAACTTTGGTTAACAAAAAGGTTAAAGAAAATTTTTATTTTTGTTACTTTTTATTAAATAGTTGCAATAAAAAAATATTTTTTCGTATGACAGAATCATAATAGGAAGTGGCAAAATAGAAAGCGATTTTCTCCATTTTCTTTTCTGTATATGGTGTTGTACTATTTTTTTGTTCGTTACTGTTTGTTCATTTATTAATTTTTTTTCTCTAATAAAGTAGTATAGCAAAAAGAAATAACATTCTCAGAAACTAGGCCGTCCCAGGTGGGATTCGAACACACGACTTTGGATTAGAAGTCCAACGCGCTGCTACAGGGACATAACGCACGGTTTTCCTTTCTATATATGCTGTTGGACTGTTATTTTTGTTTTTGTTACTATTTATTTATTTTTAATTTTATTAATGAATTAATGTTTGAAAAACTGTATTAACATCAAGTGTCATCCACTACAAGTTTTGAAAAATGTATTTGAACTCCAATGGATGAATAGAAAGAGTATTTTATTAACAATTGAAAATTTGAAAAATATATATATATATACTAGCTGACCCGACAAACGTTGTTTTGCCATATAAATTATTTCTACTGAATATTTAGGTAGTCAAATAAAAAATAACTAACTCATTGTAAGTGTGTGGGGATGAGGTATATAACTGAAAGAGGAATGGAGCGTTGTGAACGATGACGGCCTATAAAAGTAACAAAACACCAAACATTCATTTTTTGAATTCTTTGTACTTTTATTATTTTAACTAATACATTTCAAATTACATCTCTATCACAAATTATGACAATTAAAAAAATAACATTATCAGTCTCTTAGTGCGATAGAGTGTACGATATTTTTAGCGAGTCTATCTTTAGCCAACACAAACAAACTAGATGGTTTATCCACGCGAAAACATGTAATGTTTCATGGTCCGGGTGAAACACACGGTGTGCCCAAATCTAAGCCATAAACAGACTTCGTTTGGCAGTGAGACTTATTGATTGTCATTGCGAATGCCAATCTAAATGAAAATTGAATCCGTTTCAATTCAATTGGTACATCCGTGGGAATAATAGGGATTCGTGGTAGTAATACATTTTCTTCTTGAAACTTGTCATTCAAAATGCTAGCTTCGACAACGTTTTCAATCAATTTTTTCATGACTAATCGCGTGCCATTTCACAGCCGTGGTGAGTTCAAATTACGAAGCAAAATAACCGTAGATCCACGCGCACTGAGTATTACAGTTTTATTAATTGTCATTTAATAATAAATATTAAGTAAGAACTCGTAAAAAAAATGTCTGAAAATATTCAGAAATGGTTTATACAGGAAACACAATATTTGTTGTTGTCGGGAGCTCGTGATACGTGTTAAAAAAACTATTGATTTATATAAGATCACTTAATTAACTGAACGTGAGAACTATCTTGAGCAAAATGGGAATAAATAATTATAGCACTGCAAATTGATGATACATTTAGTATAAGAATATACTTAATATGAGATTTGCACTGAGAAAGAGTAAAATGATAAGTATAAGCGTCACTGCTACGATTGATGCACAGTCAATAATAATAATGGCCAAGAACGGTTTTGGCTCTAAACTTGAGTGAGAGAAAGCTTATTATTTGAGAAAGACAGGAGACCGGCTTTTTTCTCATCCCTACTCTGTGCTGTTCACGGGGTGAGAAGTGACACCGGTAGAGGCCTGGCGGGAATCGAGTGGTAACTGATAAATTGTCGAACGCAAGAGTAGAAAATTATTAAAGTACTAATATCGCTATCAAAAATAGGGGTTGGTGGTAGAAAAGTAAAAATTTAGGGTTATATGTATTTTTTAATGCGGAATCATTAAAAAAATAATAATAAAAAATTTTGTCCAAAAAATAAAAAAAAATAAAAATTTAGGGTGGACCACTCTTATCACTTAGGTGTATATAAAACAGTTTACGTTCTATTCTCAAACCTAATGAATCTACGCACAAAATTTCATAAGAATCGGTCTAGCCGTTTCATTTATCTCGTGTCATTTATTTGAATAACGCTAACGAAGTAAAAGCGATCAAATTTTTCGGAAATATTTTAGATATTTTTGTTTTATAAAACGTGCAATATATGAATTTTTGAATTAAAGATATGTACAAAAAAATGGGGAAAAAAATTTTTCACTCGCCAAATTTGGTGATTTTTGATTTGTTATAGACGCCTATTTTGATATTGTAACCTATGAGCAGAGTGATTTGGATGGTGGAACTGAGAAAAGTCACACATCTGGCGTGAAACCGATTTTCGACGCTAAACGAAATAAACGGCGAAATAAAGAACACACAGCGGAAAGAAATTACGCGTTTTAAGGTTTTTAATTAATATCTTTTCAACTAATTGCAATATCGGAATGAAAAATAGTTTACGTCCTATTCTCTGACCTACTGAATATACGCACAAAATTTCATAAGAATCGGTCTAGTCGTTTCGGAGGAGTTTGGTTACAAACACTGTGACAGGAGAATTTTATATATTAGATATAGGGAGAGAGTGTGAATTAATAGTAAGAATTGAAAAAGGATTAAGTTCTTTCAAATTCAATCTGTGAAGAACAAATATGCATTCCGGGTTTTGTTCCTAAAAATTGACTGTTGACAGATTTGGCAAAAAATATTTCCTACCAAATTTTGTAATTTTTTAAAAAATATTGTAAGTCTCAAATACTGCAATTGGAAGGGAAAAAAAACGGTCTTCATGGACAACCGTAAATAAGCTGAAATTATAATGGCCACAGAGCAACCGAGTGGTCATGGTCAGTGTGGGTTCTCTGTTTCTGTCAAAGACCCGCCATGTAGAGTGACCATGGTAGCCTAGTGGTCTTGTGGTCACAAGTTCATGACCGGCATTGTTGAGTCGCGGGTTCGAATCCTAAGCAGCTGAAAGTCCTCCGTGTAGAGGGGTTGATGCTCGTTAAATCGGTCGTGGCTCGAAAGTCCTCACGTTGAGGTGGCAGGGAAGTTTGAAGGGGTGCCGGTTCAGGTGATGTCTTCGTCAATTGACCATGGTTCAAAATTACGAGGCAAGTTCCAAATAGCCCTCGTGTTGCTTTAAGTGTAACGTTAAAAAAATAATTAATCGATTACTTAATTTATTTAATGAAAGATACTTGAAAAAATATTACCCTAATGAGCAAAAACAACTGTTTAAATTGAATTATGAATGAACAAAATTGAGTGAAAACTTACTTTGTTGCGATACTTTCACCAGTATGTAACTGACATTCTTTTAACTGCTATTGAACTATAGAGCTATCGACAAAAGAGTGCTTTATTTTTTTTTCAAGCAATCGCATAGAAAATTCTTAAACCTAGAAATAAAAGCCTTTTCTTATAACTCCCATTTGGCTATGTCGGCGGCATTGTTTGGTGTTTTCCATGGGTATGGGGAAAATCCTTTTTGCTTTCACTTTTTTGCTTCTAAAAAAAGAACCCCGAAAAAGAAGCAAAAATGCTTGTGTGAATGCCTTCGAATTTCATGCACCGCTGATCCCATTTGTTGCTCATGCGCATCTTGCAATGTTATTCTGAAAACAGGCAACAAGGGGGGGGGGGGAGAACAAACTGAGAAACACTACTTCTTGAAAATCTCGGGTTTCTGAATTGAGTGTTTGTTATTCAATGTTTTTCTGGAGAAAATACAGTTGTGGAATGTGGAGCTGGACGAAATCCTCAAAAGACGATACACTTTTAAAAAAAAATATGTTATACTATATTTTTCTATGGAAAAAAACGTGTTGAAAAAGGCTGCCAAAAACGTTCCGATTTGACTTTAAAGTAAAAAAAAAAAATTGTTTTTTTTTAAAGTTCTAAATCGTGTATGATATATATAATTCGAAGTTTTTGAAGGGACCAATGAAAAACTGAATTATCAAGAGGGTAGGAAAAAACTGCCAAAATAAATGAAAAGAAATTTTTTTTCTAACACATTTAAATTTGAAACTATGTAATAAGGCAACAATTGCACGTATAAAATTATTTTAAAGCATTTTTGAAAAGTACATATTGTACAGTATAAATAATATTATGTTTTTTTTTAAAAAAAACTTAAAAGAATATATACTGTAGATAATACATTTTATTTTTTGACGAAAAAGTCTTTTTTTCTTTTTTAATGGCAATTAATCTAACTTTGTCCATATATTTTTCAAGAATAAATGAAGCTTGAAAAATGTCCTCATCATGATTTTCAAGGAAAGAGTTGCGTAGTTTGTGTTTAGTGACACTTTAGCTTCTGTCAGAGTTATCGGAGTCAACACCGAAGGTCATGAAATGGACTACGTTACTGGATGGGGGGGGGGGGCGCAAGCAGAAACAATACTGCACAAAATGTGCAAGGTCAAACCTGTTTGCTACAGGACTCTACATGATAGTGAGTGTTTGAATTGTCGAGAGTTTTATAAATTAACTTCGAATTATCGCGCGTGTTGTAGTCTGGCCAGCCACAGATTTTACTTCGAATTATTGAGTGTACCCAAACGCATTGTTTTAGTTCGAAATATCACGTTTTTCAAGGGACTGAGCATATACTTCGAATTAGCGAGAGGTTCGTATTATCGAAGGTTTGAATTATCGAGAGTCGACTGTATATATATTTGTTTTTTTAATATATAATCGCAACTTGGAATATTAAAAACCTAAATAAAAGAATCTAAATAAGTTTAGATCTGACGATTTTTACTTATTCCTTTTTGATAACTAGACAATATACACAATGTCATACGACTCTTCGATTGTACACTGTGGCCGCGGTATCCTAGTGTTAATGGTCACGAACTCTTGGTAGGCACGTCGTGGGTTCGAGTCCTGGTGCCACTGAAGACCCACCATGTGGAGGGGCTGATGCACGTTAAAATCTGTCGAGCTCAAAGGTGTCACCGAACTACCACACCTCCCTTGATGAGATGTGGTAGTTCTAGAAGGAGATCGAATATGGCTTACTCGGTCCAATGTGTGCTTAAAGTTATTTACTCGGAAGCACACACAAACATTTCAAAAATGAAATACATACAAATGAATTTTCTCCTTTGTGCAAGGAAATTATATTCAGAATTTTTGTATGGGCATAAAACCAAATGGTCATAATCGTGAATTTGTGAACATTATCGTTCCTCTCGTGTTGTACTAAAGTCCTGGTGCCTCGAAAGACCGTGGCCGCGGTAGCCAAGTGGTCAAGGTATCGGATCATGGCAGGCATGTCATGAGTTCGACCCCAGTACCACTAAACACTCGCC
The DNA here is from genome assembly GCA_019973975.1 of Trichonephila clavata. NCBI lineage: Eukaryota > Metazoa > Arthropoda > Arachnida > Araneae > Nephilidae > Trichonephila > Trichonephila clavata. The sequence continues at coordinate 244,023 of BMAO01034900.1, forward strand.
GTGAAGGGGAGCGATGCACGTTAAATCTGTCGAGAGCTCAAACGTCCTCCCATTGGTGTGGTGTGGTAGTTAGGAGAGGGGGTGCCAGCTCAGGTGTCGTCCTCATCACTTGACCATGGTTCAAAATTACGAGGTCTGTCGCCAAAAGCCCTCGTGTAACTGAAAAGTGCGACGTTAATATTCATTCATTCACTCACGCCAAGAAAGACCAATCTGTAGAGGGGCTGGCGCACGCTGCACCCGTCGAGCTAGAAACGCTCAGTTGGTGGGAAAATTTGAATACTTGACCAGATTGAATATTACAAGGTCCGTCGCCCAATGGTCATTTGTGTAGTTTCGAGGAGAGACGTTAATGAAAAATCTATCCGTATGTACATATTGGCTGCTAAAGATTTGTTTCTGAAAAATCTTAGGTGTGTGTGTGTTGTGGTATTTTATTAAACATAAATAATGACTTTCTTAAAATATTTGGATTTCATGACATCGTTCCAAACATACAAAGTAACCGTATGTGTCACGGTTATTTTGCGTGTTCTAAAATTTCTCGCACCAATAGCATGAGAAATCTCTTTAATGAGAATGCTTTTATAAGAAAATTTTATTTCTACATAACACTAATTCTTTTTAAAAGATTTGTTTATTTCAATCGCGCAAAAATTGCTTGTCTTTCAGCAAGATCAAATTACTGCTCTGAAAAACTGTGAATATGCTGATATTTCTTATTTTTATCGATAAAAAAACACTTTACTGTTTCACAGAATGTAAACCACATCTCTTTTGTAGGTTTCTGAGTAAGTAAACGTCATTTCATGCAATCCGGTTTGAACTGGTGATAGCAAAACAATCTTGCTTCACTTCTTTTCTGTATATCGGATAAGGCGAACACGTTCACATTTTAGGTCAAGCGTGGTGAATATTTAGACGGAATTTGGGCGCGATACTTACACGTTGCTGTAACCTGCGACATGTTTACACACTTTCCATTCATATGATGTTGCCACCGAAATCAGATAAAACTAAAATTAGGCGAACAGTTGACTGCATTCGAAAGAGCATTTAATAATAAAATAAAAGCGGTTCTATTTCAATTTTATTAAAATGTCTAGTTCTCGGAAGTTTCTATCATGCGAATCGTTCGATTTTTCAAGATGCATTTGAGTGTGGATGGAAGATTTTAGAAATTTCATTTGTTTTTTGAATATGGAAATATATCTATAAATACAGAAGTTATTTTTATAAGAAGGAAGAGGAAGATTTCGAGGGAAAATAAGTATCAATAGTATTTCAAGGTTATAAATGTTATTTTTAGAATTTCAAGTTATTTAAATTCTAAAACATTTTATACAAACTTTTTTTTTGCATTTAAAGCTGTATCAACTATTGTAAATTATTCGAAAAGTTGCATAGGGTTCGTGAAATAGAGAAATACGAGTATTCTTCAAATATCAAGAGTTCGTGAATTGAATATTCAAATGATCAAAAATTCCCATCGTTTGGTATTCTTCAAATCTTGTTTTCTCAAAATAGAATGGGTTATCCAATCAATATGATTAAAACACACCACCAGAATATTTTACTTAATTAATGCAACACTTACATAAAATTTCTAATGACTGAATATACTTTTTGGTGCCATGCCTTTGCCATGTTTTCTTCGTTATGACATAGTGAAATTAGAGTTCACAGGATAAATGATCTGTTTATCGGCCTAAGATTAAAGGGTATTTATAAATTTATTATTCTAAGCACTTTCGCATAAATTTAATCCATATCAATCGGCTGTTCTGTAAGATTGCTAGAGGCTAAATATAGAATTTTCCCACGCAGATTATTCATCCAAAGATAGTTTTTGTATTTCTGAGAAAGAACGAAAAACTCTCATTTATAAATCTATATTTAGTGATAAAAATTTTAACTTGGGAATTTTCTTAGTTTTTTTCGAAACTTAAAAAAATTAAATTATTAACGCTAAATTTACCAAAATAAGACTAAATTTCTTCGCATATTACTCTCGAAAATTATTTTATCAGTTGTATTTAAGTTTGACATTTATTTTGCCTATAAACAGTGTATTTCTTATATGTATTTAAAAATATTTCCAGCTTATAATTGTTAACCTTGTTAAAGACTTAAATATTGTTGCAATTATTTTCTAGACCTTGAAGGTCACTCAGAAACAAATGTTTCATGGAACCTTACAGTTGTGTTAAAAATTATTTGAAACCGTAGGTACAATCATTAGTGATTGTATCCACAGTTCCCACTCCAATTTATGATTATAATAATCATAAATATTGGAGTTTTGGAATTTCTCGTCACAATAAAAAATTTTAAAACCTACTTCTGCTATATTTTGAGTGGCCGCGGTAGCCAAGTGGTCTAGGCATCGGATCATGGCTAGCATATCATGAGTTCGATCCCAATACCACTGAAGACCCGCTCTGTAGGGGAGCGATCCACGTAAAATCTGTCGAGAGCTCAAACGTCCTCTCTTTGGTGTGGTGTGGTAGTTAGGAGAGGGGGTTGCCAGCTCAGGTGTCGTCCACGTCACTTGACCATGGTTCAAAATTTCGCGGACCCTCCCCAAAAGCCCTCGTGTAGCTAAACAGTGGACGTTAATATTCACTCACTGCTATATTTTGAAAATATTTTAATATATTTACCTTTTTTACCCAGTTCTTTCAAGTGGCCAAGTGGTCTAGCATCGGATCATGGCTAGCGTGTCATGAGTTCGATCCCAGTACCACTAGAGATCCGCCGTGTGGGGCGATGCACGTTAAATCTGTGGAGAGCTCAAACGTCCTCCGTTGGTGTGGTGTGGTAGTTAGGAGAGGGGGTGCCAGCTCAGGTGTCGTCCGCGTCACTTGACCATGGTTCAAAATTACGCAGACCGTCGCCAAAAGCCCTCGTGTTGCTAATCAGTGCGACGTTAATATTCACTCACTCACCCAGTTCTTTCAATTCAAAAGTGACTATATAACCAACCGTTTTATAAAATTTTCTTTATATTAAAGTTACAATGCATAATTGTTAATTATTAAATCGATTTTTCTTATTTATCAATATAAAAATTGCCAACTTTTCGCCAAGAAAAACAATAAGACTTTATTTTTTTTCCCCTCCTGATATAAGGGCGAAAAGTATGCACACTTGGAACGAATGAGATAAAAGTTCAACATTTTACCTTATCTACTGAAAAACGTTTTTCATGTTAGCGGAAAATTATTTTATCTACGATATCTCAAAACTTCTTTTACTCTTCGTTCACTTGTTTACGAGTTTCACCTCATTTGGCGCGAATCGTGCGCCTGATTTAAATGACTTGGTTTCATATTACCAGACGCACTCCAGGGGTATGCGAAAAAAGTAGGCTCCTTATATGTATCATGGGATTACTCTTGAGGGTGGGGTACACGATCCAAAAAAAGTTTGCAAACCACTGCATAAGACAGGGGTAGGCAACTAGCGGCACCACGAAGTTTTTTTTGTATCAAGTTTAACAAGAGTAAATATATAAGAATGCAATTTGACTGTCAATTTCTTGCAGATTGGTGAGAATTTGAACTAACAAATCTCTCTTGATTTAAAAAAAAAAATGTAGAAACGTGTGATAGGGTACATTTGTCTCATTAAACTGATTCTAAAATTAAATGTGCTTGTGTGCAGAGCTACAGATGATATAAAATTAGCACAGTAAATAAATTGAATATATAAAACTGCTTTTATTTTACTTAACTTATTCTTATTAATTTTTATGGTACAATTTAAATCTTTTCTGAGATGCAAAGTTAACTAATCAATGCAATCATTTCAAAAAGTTGCGGACCTTCTGTATCCTCTGCTTACCCGGAAGTGGCCCTCGATCCAAAATATTTGCCCCCCCCCCCTGGCTTTAGAGAATGCTTGGTTGAACCCTGCTGATGGTTTTGGAATGCTTATTCGAATAAGATGTGTTGCCCTTTGAGATTGAAATGCACAAAATAGCTATTGGTTCAATTTTATCTGCTGTGGGGGAAAAAAAGGAATGAACTAAGCACTGTCCTAATTTTACTATCCGGATATACAATGCTTTCTTGCTATTAAATTTGTATTTTCACTACAAATTTAAGGGGGGGGGAGATTTTGGAGGTTTTTTTAATCGGATATATAATTGAAGTGGGGTATATTCATTGTTATATTTCTACAGGTCATCGCTAGAAATGGTGGGCAGTGTATTCTAGGTCAGTATCCTGTTCGCTGGGAAGATCCAGGATTTTCTACCGTATGAAGGTGGTGCACATTCTTTCAAGATTCAATATTCATGTGTTTATTAAGATGCAGTTAATGTTTCTTTTAGGATATTGTGGGATACTTGTCCAAACCTAGATTAATGTAGCTTGAGTGCGACGCTAATCAAAAATCAAATGGAAACCTAGATCGGGTTTTTCCTTGAGGTTTTAAAATTGGTCTACTTTCCAATTCGCCTAATTTTTTTGTGTAAAATTATTACTGTGCTTTATTTTTTAAAAATATTTTGCAGAAATTGTTAAGATTTTAGTAATGGATTATGTTCTATTTTTCTTGATAGATTTGTTTTTGTTTCGCTCTCGAAAATAGCTAATAACTGGAGTATACACTTGATTGACCTATTTGAAGTTTTTTTACGTTTTTGTTTATTTTAAAGAAAAATTTCCTACATATATAGATGCGCTTTCAGTAACTGATTAGTTTCGTTTACATTGTTAAAAGTTTTTAGTTTTTTTTTAAATGTATTAATTTATATTGAATTCGCCGGCTGGGTGGCGTAGTTGGTTTGCCGCTGGCCTTATACGCCGAAGATTGCGGGTTCGACCTCAGCTTTAATCGGTGGATTTTCGTGATGCAGAAAATCGACAGGGTCTATGTCGTTTGATTACACGACATGTTAAAGATCCCTAAAGTACCTATTTGGCTTGGGCAAAATTAAATTCCAAGAACCATTTCACATCAGAGCTCAGTTGCCTTCCTCTGGGGAGGAAACTGGACATCAAAATTACATTACGGCAATTAGTATTCCGCCTATATGGTGCCGCACTAAAAAGGGATATCAGTTCCCGGGGAATGTACTAGGTCTGCAATGGTAAATACCATTCCACAGTCCCTTTGGGGAAAAAATATTGGAAATTCCGAAAATATGTATTCAATTACAATACAAATGATTAAAAGTATCCAAAATCTTTTTTTTTTTTAATATTAAGCAAAAAAATTATTTGATGAATTATTTTTTTTGGAAAATCACGTGCAACTTTAATGTATTAAACGCAATACTGATCACATTTCTTTAACTAAGCATATTTTTTCTTCAATTACGAGATTAAGACTTATTAGCTGTAACCCCTTTTTGAATATCGAGTTTGCATTCTGTAACGTAAATTTTATTAGTTTAAAATCTGTTTCGTTTAAAATTATTGAAATTAGAGTATGGGGAAACTCTGTGTTTAATTAATCAGTATTTAATTTGAAGGAATTGTATTTTAGGTTCAAAAAAATATATAATTTATGTCGCGTACAACTTAAAAAAAGGAATATTTAAGGATTCTTTTTCTAAACTAAGAACTAAACAGTTATCTCGAGCTACATTTGGAAAAACCATTATGGGAGAAGGAGAGTGGGGGAAATATTTGAAAGAGAACTGAAGACTAGCATTTTTTTCTCACCCACTCCTAGTATCTATTTCTTTTCCTAAATTAATCTTCACCCAATCTGCCCCATATCTTTCGACCATGAGTACGACACATGAGAGACTTACGACAAACCATTTCTTTCGCCAACGCAGGTCGTCCACATGTTAGAAAAACATAGCCTTTCAGGCAATCCGGATAGAGTGAATCCTTTGGGATTCGCCAACTACGGATTTTTCTTTTTTTTATAGCTCTTCCTACCAGGACAGTTTCTTTTTGTTAGATGTGCAGTTGTGTTTTCGTTAAGAATATATTAGATTTCTACGTATAGATCCGATTTGGAGGTAGAAGCTTAAGCTGTCATAGAATTAAGCATGCTCTGTGTGTGCTATTTTGTTGTACATGTTTTAATATTTGTGTAGATTTTTAAGGCTGTGAAATTACTTCTTTCTTTAAATTGTCTCTGAGAGAAAGTCAGAAAATATAAACTATTATTTTAACCAAAATTTTCCAGTTGAGACTATCTACCAATAATGATGAATAAAATTATGTGGTGCTGTGTTTTGATAATGGAAAAAATTTCAAATGGTAGAATTTTCGTGGCCATTTTATTATTATGGTTATTTGATTAAATAATGTTTCAAATTATTTCAAGTATAACTAGAGAAAGTAGATACTAAACAATGTTAACAATGATGGTACTGTTATATTAAAATCTCATTTTCGACAAACATAGCATCGTTAAAAACAAAAATTGTTAAGATTTACAAATGTATGGAATGGTACGAGTAACAATTCATTTGGATTATATTATGGTTCTACACACACGCACACACAGCCTTGATTAAAAATGTATAAACATTCCTTAAACTGATGTGATATTTGCATATTGATGAATTATTTTAGTGGTTATATGTATGATTGGTGTTTCCTCCTCCGTTCATCCGATCTGTAGATACCTGATGAACAAAATGAAAATACAAAATGTAGAAACACCTGCTTATCCGATACTTTAAAATCATTAATCACAAAAACAAAATTTGTTTCCAAGGTTAATCAATTGCAGATCTAACAGCCTGATGGTGAAAAATGAACTATCTGAAAGTATCGTGTTTTATATGGATGCATAAGCAGTTCTGAGAGATGACGAAATCATCACAATCTTTTTATCTGTTTTTTTTTTTTCTTCTTGTTTTTGTTCCTACAAATTATAAGATTTTTTTTTCCGAGTTGTGTTATTTTTCAAACCCAAATAGTTCACTTTTGATTATTTCTTTTTTTTTTTAAGTATTTATCATTTGGTGATTGAAAATCTTAAACTAGTGTGTTTTTATAACGTAGTGTTATATAAGGGATATGAAAAATTCCCTTTTTCAATCAGTAATATTTTTTTCAGGCATATTTTTTTTCAATCAGTAATTATTTCATATAGGTATAGGTTCAGTATAGGTAATTTAATTTTGAATCAAAAACTTTGTGGCCACGGTAGTAACCTAGTTTTCAAGGTAACGGACTCTTGGCCTGCGAGTCATGAGTTAGAGCCCAGCACCCCTGAAGACCCGCCGTGTAGGGGCGCGATGTACTTTAAATCTGTATAGAGCTCACATCTCTTCCCGTTGGTGCGGTAGTTAGGAGAGGGGAGTGCCAGCTCAGGGTCGTTCTTTGTCACTTGACCATGATTCAAAATTACGAGATCCGTCGCCAAAAGCCCTCGAGTATAGCTGAACAGTGCGACGTTAATATTCACTCTCTCAACTGAATCGAAAACTCGTGTGTCTAATCCAATTTAAACAAAAATAATTTTTCTAAGTTCTGAATGGTTTCAAAGGTATTAGCGGTTGGTAACCAGTGACAAAAACGATTGTATTACATTTGGCTGATATTGTATGCTCTTTAAATTTACAAAATCTTATTTTAAGAGCATTTTCTTTTATTGTTTCTAAAATTGAAGGAAACATAGTTTAGCGGCTAATTTAACTCCCATTTTGTTTGTTCGAAAGTGACTCAATTGATAAGGAAAGTGATAAAAGCACTATATTTTGAATACTATTTTGTTTGTTGAATACTTTAACTTCCTATGTCGTGTTAATCATTTAAAAATCGTTCGGAACACTTCCTTATTTCTCGCCTCTTAAATATAAACCTTTGTTAATTTGTTATTTTAAGGGTATTGTGTTGCTCTTATTTTAATAATTGTATGCACGTGCCTTATGTTTTCCTTTTTTTGTGTCTTTAATTACTGTAAATGAAAAAAATTCTAAATTTCAATAAGTTGTAAATGTTTTTCCTATCTGTAAAAATTCGAAATTTGATGTCCAGCTTAAAATTTGAAAACCAATTTTTTGAAAGTAGGTTTTTGTATAAATTCTGGCTTCTGTTAATCTATTTCTGAAGTAATAAATTTTGTACGGGGGTGTTCTTTTTTACTAAAATAGTTCTCCAAATTATCATAAGAAATAATTGATTTTTTAATTTTGCTACTGTTCATTTTGTGCCAAACTATTTTAATGTTTAACGCAGCTACTTTGTATTTGTAAATTAGGAAGACGTTCTGCGATTTTTCGAGCTTCGTGAAAATTATATTTCTCACTAACGATATGACGCCATCACGGCTATCTTTGAATTCGACAAATTATTCATTACATTGTTTTTTAGAGATTGTTCTATATTAGCGTTATCATTACAGTAGTTCTCGTTATATTTATTCATTTTTTTAGACACAATTAAAATTGTTTTTGGAATAAATCTTAGAAAAATTAATCTTTCAACAATTCAATTTTAGTTTTTTGGCAACGCGATTTGTTTTGACCGTTTTGTTCTTGGGTTCTAGATGTAATTCGATGAAAATTAAGCCTATTGTATGCTTTGCAGTAATCCTAAGCTAAAGTTTGATTTGTAGTTTTCTGTTTTAGATCATTTTTAACTTAAATGAACATGGCACTAATTTCTGGATTTTTTCGCCATGTTCCGGCGATAACGTTATTACATTAAATTGATCTCCAAAAATTTGTTTGATGCGGTTTGAAAATCATGCCAAAGAAAAAAGGTACTGATAACAAATTAGTTGCATAGCTCGAATTTTTCATAATTTTTGACTTAATGTTAATTTTTTTTAATTTCTTTTTCTCTGGTATGTTATTTTGTATGTTCGGATGGATGGGGGGGGGGGATTCTTAATATACTGTTTTGTTGCCAAATTAGCGTAATAGTGTCGTCGTATTGGAATAGTAGTCGAAACGAATATAGCTTTGGCGGAATTTCTTTCTGCATCACTTTAAGGTGTGGACTAAACTAGAGTTTTACTCGGGACTGTGTTTATGGCAGAGTTAATCAAATCTAGGCCTATTTTAAATAGCTTTTGTACTTAGTAAATATCGTTATATTTTTCTGTCTAACTCATAAGCTAACCATCTAAAAACGCTGTAGAATTACAATTCTTGTACTGTCTGAGTGATCCAAATTTTTAAATGACTGACTTCTCTGAAGCATGTAAACTAATTAGAGCCATTTTTTGACTAATTTATAAAAATGGCACTAAAACACATAAATTTCAGATTCTTTATTTTTTCGTAGTTTCCAGAAAGTTATCGGCTCAAATAATATGGAATTAATATGGTACGCAGAATAAACATTTCATCTTTTTTTTTTTGAAAGATGAAATGTTTATTCTGTTTTTTTTTAACTTTACAATTTAGTATTAATTTTTTTTCTTCTTAAGTCTGGGAAAAGTCGAGCTGTTGCACGGGTTTCCTCTCCCCTTTTAACGTATATTTTGTCATACGATGTCTTGGTTTTGTTCTTGTGTTCTAAATGTAATTCGATGAAAATTAAGCTTATTGTATGCTTTGCAGTTCCTAAGCTAAAGTTTGATTTGTAGTTTTCTGTTTTTGATCATTTTTAACTTAAATGAACATGGCACTAATTTTTGGATTTTTTCGCCATGTTCCGGCGATAACGTTATTACATTAAGTGTTGTGAAACTTTTGTTCTTTATTTCACAATTCTTTTTCTAATGAATCATCCCAAAAAATTCTTTTTAAAGTTCTTGAAAATAGTCCAGAAGATTGTTAGAGTAGCCCATGTTTTGGAAAAATTATTCTAAATTTTTGGAAATGTCTTGCATCTGGTTTGACGTGAGCAATCATTAAAAAGAATTTATGCTAACTAGCTGGAGAGAGACATTGGTAAGTTTTATTTTGATAATTCATGGTGTATACTACTAGAACGGGTTCAAAAATATGTTTGCTTGCTTACAAATAACTATTTATTGCAGCTTGTTTAACGTTTGCTTTTTTGAATTTAGTTTAAAAATAACACAAACATTTTCGCTATTTCTTTTTCGAACTTGGAACATAATCCTTATTTTCGTAAAATAAAACAAATACTCCTTTCAAAATGCTATTTACAAATGCACACAAAGTAGTAAACTCTAACTGTCGAATGTAAATTCATCTTAAAGCAATGTATTTGAAATTCAATTTTTTTTCCCTTTCGAATTGCTAGTAATATAAAAGCGTCTTGACCTTTGGTATGCAACAGAAAAAAGTACAAATAGCCGCAAATAACTTAGCTTTTCTTAAATGGTAGGAAATTGGTTTTGCCGATAGCAACTTTATATTCTTTCACATGCAAATTTTATCTTTAAATTCTACTGTGTTTTACGCAACTACAACTTCCTTTTAGATAGTCAAGAAATCCTACAGCTTTGTATATCTTCAAAGGAATTTCTTTTGAAAGAAAACGTAAAACTCATGAAATATACAGTTAACGGCATATGTGTGGCATGCATGATATATTTTCTGTTATCAAGATGTGTTTATTTTTCTGGGAACAGGATTTTATTCCTATATATATATATATATATAATCGATTTTTAACTTGGTATCTTGTTATAATAAGGATGTGTGTATACTTTATATAAAATATGCCAGATAATTTTAGCAACTTTTATTTTTTTTTTACTCTCGGAGATGTAATTTTACTGCTTGAAAACTGATATGAAAAAAAAATGCACCTGTTTTACATCTTTTGACTTTGAGGGGGAAATGCTCACAAACTTTTTTTGACCTTATCGAGAAATAATTTAGCTTAGTATATTTCAATTTATCCTTTGAAACAAGAAATTTTACTAACTTAAGAGTCTCAATGGAAATTTCAAAATTGTTAATTTTTTTTTCTCGAAATTTATTGGCATTGAAATTCATTTCAGTACTTGTAAAAGTTGCATAGTTTAGTTTGTATTCCAGTTATTTATCTAGTTAACTTTGATTCCTAATTTGAGAAACTTAAGTGAATGTCTTTATCGAGTTATGCAATGTATTTTCATATTTAGTCTGTGTACTACCATGTTGATTTTTGTATTGGCAAATCATTCATGGTTTTTCTGTAAAAATTGAATGAAGATGTGTTTAATTTAAAAGATTTTGATGTAGTTGACAGATTTATGAAGGCCTCGCTTGAATTGAAAATAAGAAAATTGCTATATTTTTCCGCCTTAGAGGAAGAGTATTTTTAAAACTTCTCGATTTGTCTTAAGTATCTTCAAGTCTTTAAAGAATACTCTTTGTTATCAAGGAAAAATGTAGCGCAAAAAAAAAAATTATCCTTTTTTTTCTTTCTTCGTAGTGCATTTTGTTGCAATTAAATCAATAGTCTAGTTTGAGAATGTAGGTTGTAATTCCCATTGATTACGTGAATTAAAAATAAAATTAAATATAACACTGATAAAATTTTAGTTGATCAAAATTGAGAAAATTGCAATGGTTAGGAGTATTATTTGATTCAAAAATTATAATGGAGTATATATATTTTTGTAATAAATGATCTTTGCATCATTATATCTTTGCGTACTAAATCATTGTTTTGCAGGTTAACGAAAATAAAAGTGTTTTTTTTTAAAGCAATTAAAGAAATATACATTGAACCCAAGTATCAACATAGGCTCACGAACCAAAGAATAATTCTCCCAGTTTGATCTGATATTTTTTGTTGTTGCTGTTAGAAGTTCTTGCATTCTCATGCGCGTACTCTTTTCTATCCCTTCCTTTTGTTGAATTTGTAATAACTATCAAAATTGTACTCAATTATATTGAGACTTTGTGTGAATATAATAATCACAAAGACCTCTTTTAAAACAATACTAATTCTCCAAAAATTGACTGATTTGTCAAATAGTTTCCCTTTGTTTGAAGCCATTTTTGTTCCCACAGAACATTTCTAACTTATCTAATTCTTAGATTCTGTCTTAAAGTTTTGAATTGAAATGGTAGCTATTGGATACAAGGTCATTATCAGAAGTATTGAAAAGTTATTAGATGATCCGAGACTATTTATTGATTGTTCTCGAGCTCACGATTAGAATAACAATTTCATATAATTTGTTATACTGATGTGAAGAATGACTAGAAGGAAACCAAATGCCATTAAAGAATCTGAATCGCTGCGATAAGTACATGAGAAAATCGAAGATAATTTAACAAATAAAAAGAAGGAAAAAAAGTAGTTGATCGAGAATGTTGGGAGGAAAATAATTTCAATATTTTGAAGGTCAATAGCGATACATATGAAGATGAAAAAATTCAGTTGGCGACTTTGAAATGGTGTAATGTGTTCGAAAGTGTATCAACTTTGTGAAACTATTTTATGATAGCTAGCTCTCTTGATGTTTCCGGACTTTTTTTTTTTGAGGGGAACATTTTTAAAAATTTTATTTCAATCTATCAAAGTTTTAAAGATAAGTTTTTTTTAAAGTTTATTTTTTTGATTGCGAAGGGCCAACGTTACATTTTAGGAAATAGTTGCAAATTTTGCTACATCAATTTGCTCCATGTTAAGTTATTTTATCTTTTGAAAGGAAACTGACATGATTTTATTTTTAAAAACGGGATTGGACGGGACACGATAATAGCATTTTTCGATGCCAATATCGCTTATTACGTTCCGTTAAATAATTTACATTTTAATGAATTTTAAACAAAGAAGTTCATTACAGTTTCTTCGCTAAAAGGACAGTTACATTTGGCACATAATTTCCCCAGAGGTACAGTAAAATCTGAAACAGTTAAATTTTAAAATTAATAAAATATTTATTTATTCTTTCTTGATTAAAATTTTCCTACTTTGTGTTATGTAATTGCAAAAACAAGCATATGCTTTTTGAAAGATTGGTAGTTACGTTCTTGTTTCAACGTTTTGTAACGTTACACTAGATATTATTTGTGTTAAATATATTTTAAGTATCAGTATATAAATACTTACGTATTATACCGGCGATCAATTTCACCAAAGCAAAAGGCGTTACCAATTTAAAAGAATGTCTTCAAATGCTGATATCGTTATTATTGTGCTCGAACTTATGCGGAAACTGTTTCCATTACTGGTTGCATTTGGCGACGTCTTTTGATTTGACGAAATTAGTCAACGGTATAATACAAAAGTATCAAAATATATATATCTTTAAGTATTGTATATCATAAATATGTACTTATTGTGTATAATATCAGAACGTTGCAATCATATATAAATTTTTAAAAATTTATTAATCATGCTGAAATAATTGTGAAACAGGAAAATTAATATAAGTAGCATATGTTCTTGTTATATATAATAAAATTATATGAAAATTTTCCCATATATAAACCTAGAATACTTTAAACATTGGTAATAAAATGCATTATTTTGTTTTAATTTTTATTCACAATGTCTTCGTTAAAACATAATAGGGAGATTAAAATATAATTAGCACAACAGCAACTTAAAAGCACATCAAATAAAAAATATTTGCTCTGCTGGGTGTTAAAAATATTTTTTGACTTAAAGATGTAGCACATTAAAACTTACTGTAGCTATAAATCTTTTCCCCTCAAATAACTTCAGAATTTGTTATTAATAAATGTTATAAGAATATTCATCTTACCTTTGGTAATAAAATATTATTAACGTTTAAAGGAATTTGTGTAAATGTGTTAGATACCGTCTATGAACGTGCTTTTTGAGTAGTGTGCAAAAAAGCACCTGCCCTAAATCTTTGCCTTGTTAAAGAGAAATGCAAATAGAGAGAGAGAGAAAAAAGCCATATTTTTTCTTGTTCTACGTCAGATGACGTAAATGTTACCTTTCGAAATTTCTGACCGAAATATGTGATTATTGTGCTTGTGTATTTAAGTAGCTCACAAAATAGTTAACTCGTAGTTAACGTGTTTTGCATATTGTCAATGATAATTATATAAATTTTATGTGCGGTTGTATCCCATACAATTAAATATTAAGCTCATATCATTTCATAAAATTGAGCATTATTTGAAGCGTTATATAATGAACGGACGTGACGTAATAGAGAATATCAACCCCTCCCCTTTCTTCCCCTACACGCAAAGTTAGGTTTGGGGCCCCAAGTCGGATTTTGCAAAGGGTACGTACTTGAAGTCAGTCAGTCTTTAGGCCCCATAGAATCCTGCCCCCCACCCGCGATTCGAGGGTTGCGGGGGTGTACGTTATCCCACTGGAATTAAGTAGAATTGTATAATTAGTAACAATTGTAGGTAGTTAATTGCAAAATAAAATTACATGTATATTTGAACCAACACATTGTTAAAATAGAAGAGAACACGTCGAGATTGGCGTATGTCATAAATGCTAGAAATGTGGTTGTTTATTTGTATCAAACTACCACTAGCATGGGGCCGAATAGAAGTAGTGAGGGTTGCTGCTAATTTATTGTTTATCTTGGCTTGCCACATGAAGGATGTGCTGCATGTTAAATTGAACTGGGCTAAATCCTCACTAATCTAGTGTAAGATGCCGAGATTACAGTCCATCAATTAAGGCATTGTCCTTGTCTTACTGTGATTTAAAATAATGAAGTCCGTTGCTGATGGCCCTCGTGAAGCTCTAGAAAGACGTTAATTTAAATCAAATCGTTTCCTAGGGAATATATATATACACACACATACACTACTGGTTTATAACCATATATATAGTGCGCGTTATGCATGATCGTTGTCGAAGCAATTTCGTACTGTTATGTAAAATGCTTGGTTGAGAGTATGTATATCTCTCATCATAGAATCGTGATTCAAAATTTAAAAAAAATTATCATCCTAGACGTCAAGTCCTGTTTGTATATGTAGTTTCATATTCATTGAATTCTCTTACATAAATAAGATTCATTTTTGATTTCGTGACTGATTCTTCTCAAAAAGGGTTCTAATTTATAGAGAAACTAGTTATGGATTCCTGTATTCGATAGTTATGTTAATAACCGAATTTTTCTTGCACCTACTAAAGCATACAATAAAATAAAAAGCATGTGGAAATAATTTTTAATTATCTTTTGTGTAGTTTGGGATGCTTTTTAAGTGGCTTATCTAGAAACCTTTAGAATTTCTTATGTAAATGAAATGTGGTTTCTTTTGAAATGCAACTTTCGTAATTATACCGGTTATATTTACTTTTTAAATTATTGGAATACAGTCGCAGAATGCATTATAATCGAAAATCTAATGTGCTGCATCGCCTTTATATTTTAATTATAACTAAAATCATCATAACGGGATTATTAAAAAGAGATTTTAAAGACGTGTAAAAATCCATTTCGCGTATGACCTTCAGTCAATAAATACTTCAAATAATTAGCCATGTGGTATCTAAAGATAATGAAAAATGTATTCTGAATTGTAATATGAATTATTCTTTTTTTAATTATTAACACCTTTTTATAAGCTTCACTTGTATGTAACGGAATCTTTGAACTCAATTTTTACCCACTTTAAAAGGTCAGATTTATTCTAAATTTTGCTCACTTGTCCAGGACAGATGACAATACAATAATTTAATAATTTTGTTCCATTTTCCTAATCAAGATTAACGATTTCCCATTTTCAGATCCCATCCCACATCTGGCGACTAATTTCAGATTCCATTTCCAGGTTTGGTGACTAAAAGATTGTTACAACTTAGTTCGATTAACTATAAAAGGATGTATTTTTAGTTTTTTTAAAGCTAAAATTTATTTTATTTAACGCAATTTTTTTTAGCTTCACCTGTTTGTAACGGAATCTTTGAACTCGATTTTTACCCTCTTTAAAAGGCCAGATTAACTCAAAATACAATAATTCAATAATTTTGTACCATTGGAAGGATCAATTCCAGGATCATCAAGATTGGCGATTTCCCATTTCAAGGTTTGGTGACTAATTCCGGATCCCATTTCCCGATTTGGTGACTAAAAGATTCAGTTACTACCCAAAAGCGAAAACGCACATGGTAAAAAAAAAAATTCTACAAACAAAAAAGATTAATTCACCAATGAATGATAGTTTAAAAAAACTAAAAAAAAACATGCTTTATAGTTCATCGAACTAAAAAGTATTAAATAGTTCTTGATAAAAAAAATGATTAACGAGAAAATTACTGTCATTGGGGTAAACGCGTGGGGTGCTCGAAATCAAATGTTATAATTTCTTACTAGTTCCATTCCAAAGTGCAGAGTTTGTAGAAAAATGTAGTACAGAGGACCCCACACTTTAACCAAAATGGCATTAATATTCTCGTTTATCATTTTATTCTTATATCAAGATTTTTTTTTTAACTTTTTAGTTCGATTAACTATAAAAGCGTGTTTTTTAGTTTTAAAAAACTAATTTATTATAAATGGGGAGATATGTTAAATTTTCACTTTTTTTTAGAGCCGCCTTGATTGTGCAGTGATTAGGATCTCGAACTTCGTGTCTGGCATTATTCTGATAGTTTATTCATTCAAATCATTCTATTCAATTAATTGTTTTATGTGAGGGCAGCATATTCAATTTAATTAACCGTTCAAGACCAAGTAATTTTTCCTGTTTTGCCCAACTCCATTTAAAAATTCATGTAAAATCACTACTGTAATAAAATACGCCAAAGTTGTTTATAGTTCATAATTTCTCCAAATCTCGTCATAAGTTCCAAATTAAGGTCACACCCCGTGTGATCACGTGTCTCAAGCGGAAAAAACGCAATCTCGCGTATGATACTATGTTCCCTAAAGTGATCGCATGTATGTGATCATGCTCCTGAATGAAAAACTTTAATATTGGATGTTGTACATTGAAAGAACGAAGTACCAACTGCGATGTTGCCTTTGCTATTCGACGTATATTGTTTAATTATGATATCCTTCGCCAAGAAATATTTGCCTCATTGATTTTTCTTCGCTTCCATGTGGGTTTGTCTTGATTTGAATATGGATGATTGCGCGCATCCGGAGAGGTCTTTCTGAATTTTCGACCTTCTCTCCATTCCAAAGACAATAACGTTGCTTAATTAAGAATACATGAGTTTAATGGTGATGAAACATCAATTTAAAAATACATCTTTTATAAAATTTAATCTATTTTTCAATTAAACAATAATTTATTGTGTACTTAACCTTGCAAAAAGTTTACCTTTAGCGTTCTCAATCGACTTTAATTTCTCCCCACCAGGAGTAAATCTGCTGGAATTGCGTTTGGGACGAAATCACAATTATTCCTTATCACTTTCTCGTAATGTTTATTATTCAATGAAGTACCATGAACTTTAATTGTTGAATTTAATTCAATTATGGTCCACCTCATTACTTTTATCATAGTTGTATTATTCTACCAAAAATTGCTACAACTATATTTGATTAGCTTCTATTAATAACTCTTACTATGAGGAAAAATCCAACAAAACTTTATTAAAATTCCTCCGAGATTTTTTTTTTTTTTTTTGCCTAAATATATGTATGAATGTATTACTAAAATTAAATTTTAAAAAAAATAGGTGGACGTGAAACTTGATTCGTCGTTTTTAATTTTTGAGAAATGTTTCTCGTCTAAGGAAGGAGAAAAAGATGACGATGTGCATGATTCACGCACAAGGCGACAAAAGTAGTTAAACTTGTTTCTAAATCGTTATCGTATTTTGCGATCAAGACACACTTTGCAGGCCTCGATTCAAATCTATCATCTGGTAGAAAAAATGTATAATTGTCTGGGAAAGTTGCTTACCCTTAGTTTAATTTCTCGTATATTTCAAAATTCCACTTTGGGGAAAGCGACAATTAAGAAAATGGATGAAATTCTAACACTTTTGGGTGCAAATTTCTATGGATCTTAAATCAGTTGTGTAAGTGCAGTTTATTTAAATGTAGATCATTTTGGGAATAACGTATCTCTCTTATCATTTTATGTTAGCCTTAAACACAACCCAATGAATCATGAACGATAGCAATATTATTTCTTTGTTTGCTAAACCTTTTTGTGTATTAGTTTCATGTGTACAAAACTTAATCTTTCACAAGACTGGCTACTTCTTTCTTTACTTCCGTTGTTTCTCATAACTCAGAATGAAATCCATTTTAAAATTGCTGAATATTCTTATTTATAAAAAATTAAATGTTTGTACGATAAGGTTTTAAAAGAATGAATATGATCAAGTGTAAAAATTTTGCTGATTTGTTCATATAACTATGTATTTAATAGCAGTAATTATATGTGCAATCCATATTTTTGTATTAATGTAATATTTATTGGATGTTTTATGTTAAGGGTTTTATATTTAAAATTCACAAATTTCAATACTGAAGGCTTTAAACTTAGTTTGATATCGAATATATTAATGGGCATAATTAGATTATATTAACTCTACTATTAATAATTTATTTTATTATAAAATTTAAAATGTTTCATTTGAAGTTATTTTTAATAAATAGCTGCAATTGTTATTAGTTGTCGTTCAATAAACGAGATTTATATTTATCTAAAGATGCATTTTCTTAAATACTTAAACTGTTGAGTGTAAATAGAATTTTCCCCCGGATAAATCAAAAATTGTAATATAATCATGAAGCGTAATATTTTGATCGATAAAACCCGATGTATATAATGAAACCTTGTTAACCAGTAGCTGTATTGTTTTCAGCCGTATTATATTTTTATGGGGCTTAAGAGGGAGTTTAGTTGCTGAAAGCTATTATATATAAAATGTTGGCTTGGAAAATATTTTCTTCTAAATATAAAGTTTTATGCAAGTTTCTGTAAAAGTTTTGATCAACGATTTCTAGAATATAAGACAAAAATAATATTCAAATAAAAGTAATCCAAATACATAATCTCGAATTTTTTTTAATACTCATTATGTGAAAATTCAATTGTTATTTTATACTCACAATATCTAGTCTGGCCAATATCTAATGTTTGATATTAATTAACAGTCTGAGTTTCCTGTGCTATGCCGCACTTACCCTTTCTTGAATGATCCTAATCATGGTAATGTCATGGTCAGCTGTAAATCTATTCATATATTATAATAATTATTCAGGAAATACCCCCCAATACTATCTTGGTTGGATCAATAAATGACATACCACATCAAATGCGTAGCTGATTTCAGGGTCTTTGTATTTGATGTTAGTAGCATATACTTCTGTTTGACATTGATTTTTATTACAATCTTGCTAGAACTTGGAAGTACCTATGATTTAATGAAGGAAAAGTATTAATTTCTGTGATGGGTGATCCTATTTAACATCGAAGCTAATATTTAAAGTAAGGTTCTAAACTTGAAACAATTTATTTCAGAAAATTCTATTGGTAAAGTTTAAAATTAATATTAAAGGTGACACGTTTGTGGAACCGTGATTTTGGAAAAAGCGTTACAAAATATCATAAAAATGATCCATTTATATCAGTTGGAGTATACGCTTAAAATTGTTTTACGAATGTTGTTACTAGAAGAAAATTACCTTTGAATGTGTGCAATTTTTTGGCAAAAAATGGAGAAAGAATGACCTATTTCCGAAACATACTTTTTGTATGAAAAATGCTTCAAAAATATTTTGTATGTGTAGTTAGGATTTCTACACCGAGTTTGAACTAAAATTTTTGAAGTATATAATTTGGAAATATATTTATTCATATTTTATTATAGCGGAGTAAACAAATTCAGCAAAAAACACCCGTTATTATTTTAATTGATCGTAATTGAAAACAATGAGAATTTTCCCAAGAATTGCAGTTCAACTTCGGTAAAGAAGTCCTAGCTGTATAAAATAGTCAAACTATTATTATAGATTCATTTTTCGTAAAAGGAGTGTTTTGAAAACGTCCTTTCTTCATTTTTTGCCAAAAAAAAAAAATTGCTTTTAAATAATTTGTTATTGTAATAATATTTTACAACAATGTTACTTGTATATTCTAATTTAATTGATACTAAATGCTAATTATCAATTTGCATGCTTTTTCAAATTCATGGTTTCGGACGTTGTCTATGATTAAGTATCTAGTGACTGGTAAGTAATTTGTTTTTTCAATTTGAAAATATCTCGGTTTTTTTTGGGGGGAGGGGGGCTTCTGTGTTTTGTAATATGCTTATGTAATGTTATAATTCGAAGATATCTTTTAATTTAAGTGGAAAGAATAGTACGCGTTCTTGTTTTAAAATATATTAAATGTCTGTATCCTGTAACTCTCGTGCGCGAATGCATATTGTAATATTTGCTATTTGGAAAAATGTTCGTAACTGGAGTCTTTATCTTTTGACATTATGTAAAGGCAGCGTTATAATTGTACTGAAAAGTGCGAAAGTTGATACTTTCCATCACATTTTCCGTTAACTCTCGTTATCTCGTTTTTCCCCTCTAAATATAAACATTAACAACAGATATTTCGCCTTGACTGCTGTATAAAATTTCCTAAGGATGAGGTCAGGTGTTAATTTTGCTGTTTTAAGCGTTAGAGAGAAAAAAAAATTACCTGCTATCATTTGCATGAAACGCTATTTTGAAATTGACGGAGTCGGGTATTTCGCAGTTTCTGAGTAAGCTGGTACTTCTTAATTTTTTTGTCTGGTATTTCCTCAGTCAGTTTTATTTTGGTAATATTTCTGGGTATCTGAAAGGCAGAATGAACAAATATCTTCAACAGCTTGTTTTGTTAAGAGGAAGGAGGATCATTATCATGAGGTTGGATTGTATTTTTCTTCGTCATCATGATTCTTCAATTTATTTTCCAAGATAAATAGCCATTTCTTTTCCAAATTTATGCATTCAAGGGGTTTTTGAAGTGAAAACTTCTTTAGCGGCGTTGGGCACTTTTTGGTGGGGGGAAATCTTATGGGTTCGCGTCACCGACATGCTCTGACTGGCGCACGCGCAGTGTGCTGTTCTCCTTGGACACTTTTTGGATGGATGAAATCTCGTGCGTTCGCGTCACCGTAGCAGTATATCTGTAGCTATACAGCTGACCTATAGTGCTGTGTATATCTTATAAGTGAAATTGAATGGATTTAGTGAAAAGTTCAATGTGTATATACTGTGCATTGTTCGTTGCGATTCCGAGAATGGGCAATACATATTAATGGTTGCCGTTTATATTTCGCCTGGAAAATCTATGAGACAGATACAACAATTTTTATTCAAAAATTTGATGATTTATACAAAAGAAGGTTCTGAAATACTCGAAAAAAGATTTGGCGAAAAATATGATAATGTACCGATGATTTTGAGTGGAGACCTCAATATTAACTTTGCAGATGATAAAAATCTATCAGTTATTGAATTTCTAAATGAAACACTTAATTTAAATACGTCCAACGATCGAAAACTCAGATACACATTTTACAAAATACAAAACGATGCCCAATGCGGTTTTTACACGATACTTAGATAAATTTGAATCAAACATTTTCCTTTCTTACTTAAGTTACCATAAGCCTATTGTATCTTTTTAGAACAAAATGAAATAATTGAAAGTACAAAAAGTCTACATATTGTTGAAATTAATGATGGCAATGATGTAAATATTAAAATAATGTTAAAAATCAAATACATTGAAATTTAAGTAAATACAAATACTATCCATAAATAATAGGATTGTATATTAATTGTTATTTCAATTGAATTGTATTTATATTTTGCCATGATCTTGTACTTCCCGTAATATATTTGAATAATAAAAAACCATATAAACATGTGCATTTAGTTGTTGCTCGGTGTGTCAATAGATGTGAAAACCAGATTGATGTTAATAATTTTAATTCAAACATTATGAAATTTAAAATTTTAATGCTAAAAGTTCTAAGTTTTCACTTCTATCGGCAGTCTCTATAACTGCCATTTTTTTTAAAAATTCATTTAATAGGTGATGGGTTTATGACGCAGTTTATAAGGAATAGTACTTTCACTGCTGCTTAAACTCAATATTCGTAAGAAAATATATCAGCAGAGAAGTGGTTTGATTTTATTCATGGTGATCATATTTGAGCCTGGTCATGACCTTTGAAACTACGCTGTGTTTTACATTGTGTCTGTGACCTTTGAAACTACGCTGTGTTTCACATTGTGTCTGTAGTCCCTAATCTAAAACAGAAGTTTAATTTCAGTTTTATAGATTCACTTGCCCTGAAATGACAATAGTTGTGTAAAAAAAAAAGCAATATGGAGTCTTGTGTATCCAGGATACATCTAGGGAAATCACAAATGTTTATTAATTGTAAATTTTCAAGAAGTATTTGTAGTCAGTGTGTAGGAATTCCCTATGTATACACTTTTAAAAAAGATTTACGTAATCATCGTGTATATGTGTATTTTAAAAGTGCATGAAATTCCTTACGACAATTTTTGTTGAAATTTATAATTTTTTTTCGGAATTGAAATTCGAATAATTCAGTGAAAATAACATATTTGTAAACTCTGTGAATAATTCGCATGTACTTATAACTCGTTCTATTTAGTTTTAATAGGGAGGTAAATTGAAAATGTTTGTGTTGAGCTTTCGTTTGTGATTTTCTGCTATACATTTTCAGTCAAATCTTACGCGGTGTCTATTACTTTTTAATCAAAGAAATTATTTTCAATTTTCAAATCATTTAACATTTTGAAATTTCGAAGAGTGCGAACAGAAGATATTATGCAAGGTTTTTCAGTCTTATTTACATCTATTTGCGAGGAAAAAATTAGAGCACTTCTAGAAAGTCGAAACATTTGCACTCGTTTTCATTAAAAAAAGCCTTAGTTCGCGTGAAGCTGTTCGAAACAGTGTTGTGAAAAATAATCAAAAACAAAATACTACTTCTGTTGCCTCCTGGTAACGGCCTTCAGTAACCTTGCCTTTGGGTATTACCTGGTGACGTAATTATAAACTGATCTAGGTAAAGCAGTTGAGCCATTGCTCATAGTTGTGCAATTTCAACATTCTGTAACCATTCCATTGAATAGAAACATTTCAGTTAACTTCATCAGCCGTTTTCAAAGAATTATTTTCTTGGAGATTCCAACTTCCTTAATAAAGCTAGTTTAACAACTCGTCTAACTTTGATTATATTCATCAACAAAAAACATTTTCTTGTAGCTATGACTGGAAATTTTCTTTTTTTTCTAATATATTTAAACTCAAGTTCAAACGTGCAAATTTATATCTGAACAGAGCGAAAAATATGGTTTCTCCCAACTTGCATTCGAATAAATGGTATCCTTTATCGCAAAAGTTCTTTATTGACGCATTTCACGTGCAGCCGAAGCTACTTAAAATGAGTAGACGCCAAGCTTTTGAAAAATGGGTGCCTCTCTCGATCCATTTGCATATCTTATCATGTTACTTTAAAAAGTCTGGTTTGGAATTTCTACAGGCTGTTCCCACAAGAGTTCTTCGGCTCTTCCTTTCCAGAATCCAAATGTATAGATAAAAATAAATGAAATGTTTTGAATATTATGCTGATTTGCTTCACGGGTTCGATTTCGTCCGGGTAAAGGACATATTTTGTATCGTTTGATGTGTGGAGTTGTTAGAATTCGAGTGAATGCAAATTATTCTGGAAGCATTGAATGTCGACCAAAATTCTAAGAAAGTTGTGAAGTCGAGTTGAAGGATTGATTCCATGAAAAAGGCATTCAAAAACGGGTTTCGATTTCACTAAATTATCTTAGTCCTAAAACTATGAAAGCTTTTTTTTGAAAACCAAGTTTTTCATTAAGATTTATTTGGAAATTATCCTCTTTAATGATTAATTCGTGTACACATTTTTTAACGTAGCAACCCTTAAAAATATCCTTTTTTAGGATTAAATATAATCTTTAATTTGGTACATTAGTATTTTACTTCAATTTTTTTTGTTTTTTCAGTTTTGAAAGCAAGTTTTTGTGTGAAGTTAATTTTTATAAAACTTGATTAGTAGAGTGGTTTGTAGCCTTTATAGTCGGAATTATCATTGTCGCGAACTCGTGGCAGGTGTTATCGAGTCCTGGTGCCATTGAAAATCCACCGTGTCAAAGGGGCTGATGCACGTTATATTTGTCGTTGTGTCCTCCCGTCAGTATGCCGGGGAAGCTTAGAGAGTAGGGTGCCAGCTCAGGTCTTGTCCTCGTCATTTGACGGAGGCTCAAAATTTCGAGGTCCGTCTCTGGCAGCAAATCGCACAGCTTCAGAGTTCGAAGTTATCAATAAAAAAATCGATAGAAAACTAACTATGTGACTGGCTGCTTTTGTTGGTTGATTTTCGCAAATTAATTTTCTTTCGTTCGTTTTCTTCTCAAAGTATGCTAAAAACATAAACTGAATAACTTTTACAAATATCCCTCCAATTTTGTATTGCAGCTTTAAGAACAGACAACATTCATTAATTTTGATTTTGTTTTTTAAAAAAATGTCATTTAAAGAAATCTCAAAAGTTTGACGTCTATAAACACACTCACTCCTTTTTAAACTTAAAACTATTGCAATCATTAGAGTGCAATAAAAAAGTCAAAAAATAAGTTTCTTTAAAATTATCTTTTACTTCGGATTTCTGAATATATATTTTAAGGATTTGTTTTTATGGGTTTTCGGATCTTAAAAATATTTTCTTCTAGTTGTTGAAAATATTTCTAAATATTTAAGATTCTGAAATCGTTGAGATAAATACAAAGATATTTTCAGGAATCAGTCGAAAAATGCAATTCTGAAGAATCTTCATTGTTTATTACACTTTCTGCTTCACGTTGTGCATTAAAATAGAAGCATTAGTGTATAGGTTTGAGATGGAAAATAGAATTACTGTAGAAAAGTAACGTTATGTTTACACGATTTCAAAATGGCCAGTAGACAGAACTTTAAGAATACTAGCAATTTGATAAAAATTTATTTCCTACAAAATTTATATATATTACGAAGTAACTCACAAAAAAAAATGTGGGTCAAAGTAAAGTGATTTTAATCAGGTATTTTCACTGTATCCAATTGTACTTCGCTATTATGGCATTGAATTTTATAGCCGTGGTAAAGTTTCAACCTCACCGAAATGTCACGTACTTCAGCTACAATGAAATTTCATCAAGTTCAGCGAAATCTTTACCTAATTTCATCACAAGCATTTTCTATCTTTTTAACTATATGAAGAGGGAAAGAAGCGAGCTAAAGAATTCTTAGACAGAATGAAAGTGAGAAGAAAACGAAATGTAGGTGACCCCAAAAATCAGCTGCCAGAAGTATACTGGTCTTAACAAAAGGGCAGATAAATTTTTCAACCGAAGATCTATCTGGGCTACACATCAATGATCACTTTATAAGACCAATGTCATTGCTACCGCGGTGATTTTAGCTCCGCTTTTTTCGTAGACATCTTTTTATATTACTTTTGTTTCAATAAAAAGTTGCTTATATTCCGTGTATATATATTCCTTTATTTCCTGTATCATTCAAAATTCTATCTTTGCCGTATGAACACTCAATATTATGTGGTTAAATTTAGATTTCAACTATGTAGCAACTTTAAATTTGATTTTTTTTTAAAGTTAAGAAACATGCTGAACAATTGTAGCTAGTTTTATTTTATTGCCATTTTTGTCCAGAGTTTATCTTTTTATTTGAAGTGTTTTGTCATTAAATATGAAACCGTTTTTGTGCCATTTGTAATATTCCACTTGCTTGCTCTTTTTTGCGTTCTTTTACATTAATTTACTAAGAATTTTTGTAAAATTAGGAGGAATGCTGAAATGTTAACTTTCAAAAAATTATCGATAAATTTTCGAACCAGAAAAGAATAATTGGATTTTACTGCATACAATCAATAAAGTTGGAATTAAAAAGCCTTGTGGTAATTATTGCTGGGGTAAAAATACGAGTAAAATCAATTACATCATTTGGAATGCAGTATCGTTCAAGTTTTGTAGTTTGTAAAAATGGAAAGAGTACAACGTATCAATGCTGGCAATGATCAAATCATTAAAAAAATTCTTTACCTTTAATATTCTATTCTAGATATACGTCAGAAAAATATTCCTTTTTTTTTGGTTGGTTTATTCTGTATCTTCAGAATTGCTAGGTGATCCCAGGATGTTTTATCGTCTTATATTATAAATTTCATCTTCTAATAGACTCTGTATGTATTTCTAAGTATTTGTAACATTCATTTATGAATATACATATCCTTGCTCAAAAAATGTTCTTAGTAGCCCAAGGAATCCTTCCTTGTGCAAGCAAATTGTACAAGGAAGGATGGCAATCGGTGTATTTTCTTTCGTAAATTGTTTCGAATTGAAGTTTTTAACAAATGTTAATTATTTACTTTACAGTTGTGGGAATCTACGATACACACAAAAAAAAATATTTTAGGAAGCACAGGTTCAAGTTTGTATGGATTAGACATCGTTATGCTTGAAAGTACTACTTATTCCACTCTATAAAATGGCTGCATCTTTTAATGCGGAAAATATCTTTTTGGTGCATTGAAAAGATGCAGCAAATATTCTGTTTGTCGCTTTTGAAGGTCAACGACAGGAAACATTAAACCATCCTTCTGGATGGAGTAGTAGTTAAAATCGTAACAAGCATCTCCACTAAAAGGGAAGCTATGTTATTATGGTAATGACATTCGACGTTCAGTATTTCTTTTTTGCCCGTCGCATGGCCTCGAGATTTTCGTTTCCTGAAACAAATACACCAGCACTAATAGCAAAGCGCCAATTTAGAATAAAACGCCACGAATATGTAAAATTCTCTTTATGTTGCATGAGATGAAAATATAAAGTTATATCGTTGGGCTCAAAATATTAGATCGCTTTAACTTTTCTTGGATCCTAATAGAATTCAGTTCGAAAGATTTTAACGTGTTTATATTTATGTCAGATGTGCAAAGTTATTAAAACTTTTCTCCATTTATAATTCCCTCGTGTATATTCAAAACGTTGTTTCTGATTCAAAAGAATATAATGGCACTACTTAAATCTAAGCAAATAATTGGTATCTTTTTTTTTTTAAAAAAAATGTATCGTTATTAGATGAAAACATTCAAAATACTTTTTCAATTGTGAAATAGTTAGTAGGATATCCAAATGAAACAAATATTCTCCATAATTATACAGTTCAAAACGTAGTTCAATATTTTTTTAACTTACAAGCCATATATAAATTCAAAGCAGTATCTTGATCACAATATGTCTAGTCTATAAATTTATAAAAGAACCGTGGATCACACACTAAATCCCTTCAAACAAAGGTCATAACTGAAAAATAGCACAATTTGAACAATTTTTTCTAACAGATAATTACTTCATTTTTCCTCGTGATCTTTGCTTTAAATTCACTTTCCCTTCTGCAAGGGAAAATAATAAATTTAAAATAAAATTAATAAAGTCTGTATGGATCTGAGAAATTATAAGTTAGTTGTAAGACTAAATTTGAATCTTCCTTAGCTAACAGTGTGTTTATCATGTTTCATTCATGTGAGCTCTTAAGCTCTTAGCTGTGATATATTTTAATACATACCATTTTTGACTGTGATTTAAAATTTCAAAAGTGAAATTCCCGGCTTAAATGCAGTGTTTAATTAAAACAATAAATGTCATGAATTCAGAAACATAATTATGTTTAACAATTATCATGAAACAGTGACAAATCATTCCTGAAAATAAAACTGAAAGCTTATATATATAACCTTAGAATGATTTTTCTGTTTATGTTTGTATTTTGATTCTTTTTTTTTTGTGCGCTCACTCTATTTTTTGTAGAATTAGTATAATTACTTATTAGATTTTCTTTGCCGAGAAGTTTTTAAATAAATATTTATTTGCATTTTTTGATGTATTTCATTTTGATAGTTTAATTGCTTTATCTCGTGCGAAAAAAGAAGTTTGTTCTGTAGAATATCATTTAAAACAAGTTTTTATAAAAAAAGTTTGAATATTTTTCAATGCTTCTCTAATTTGTTCGAGTGTTATTTAAAAGTCTGTTTTTGATGTTTTTTAATGTTAACGTTCTCTAATATATATTTTAAAAAATCTTCTGATCTATTAAAAGCGTTCGTAGAATATATCAGTTTCTTATAGAAAGGCCAAAAAATAAACCGGTTTTTAAAATATTTTAAGCATATTACATTTCTTTAGTAAACTATATAATTTCAAACACTTTGATGAAATATTACCAAAAATATATATCCTGGGTACACGTATGATCGGTCAACGTTTTTTTATTTAATTTTTTTTTTTTATTGAAACGAGATAGTATGCATTTCTAGAAAATCGGGTTACTTCGTACCCTTTGGATTAAGTTACTGAAATTGGATATGTATATGGTGTCCAATTGTTCTTCAGTAATTATAGCTTCACTTCCTGTTTTCATGCAGGTTTTTTATCTTTCATTTCCAAATGCTAAGAGAAAAAGGAGGGGGGTACTTAAATGATGATTTTTGTTGAATTTGCTGAAGCTTGGGTTTCGAATACAAATGCGCTTTGAGAGGGAATGATTTCTCACTACAAATGGATATTTGTACTTCAACTTTTTCTTTTTCAATAATTTGCTTTATTTTGTAGCTTTTCGTTTTATTCAATTATCTTTTCTTTTTCTATATTTTTGGAATTTTAAATTGAACTTTTTTTAAATCTACAAAGCTTATAAATTATAGTATCTCTCTTTGAAGATGTAATATTTGAAATATTATTTTTTAAAAAATATTGCATCTTTATATTGTTTTGTTTAAATTTTTAAAATTTATCATTTTTCGAATTTTTAAAATTTGAAATTTTGGGCATTAATGCACTTGTACTCTTTAAAGCGTAAAATTATTATGGGAAACTAAAAGAATTCCCTTATTCTTTAATTTTATATAAATAGAATTTTTTGATCTTTACACATTCATTACACATTCACTGAATAAATTTCGCTTTATGTTGTGAAAAACAATTGACATACTATTGGTATAAGTGATTACCTATTTTATTGCGGATCATTCATTATATTAATGTAGTAATTGCTTCAAATTCTGGCCAAACAATTTAAGTTTCCTCGATGGGAATGAAACAGAGCAGTTCTTTTAATTTTGAGTAAATTATTTATAAAATAAACATTTCTCAATATTCATCAATAGAAATTTCCTAGTTATATAAGTTGAGGTTGTTCGCCATTAGCTTACATGAAGAAAAAAAAAACACTTTTAATATTACACCAGGATGACGCCAATGCTCGATTTTAAAATTTGGTCTTTGCAACACGATTCAAGATGGCATCATAACTGAAATTCAATGAAGGCATTGTCGTTCATGTAAAAAAAATCGACATGACATGAAAGTGAATTTCAGGAGGGCGAGACCAATAAAAAAAGACCAAAGACTTTATTAACAAAAAAGACTTTATTAACACATAATATGCCATTTTATTTGTTATCGGCATATGGCGTTCAACCTTAGATGTCCGTAATCGTGTTACTAACACCACGCAGATTTTCTCCTTTGTGAAAGAGCGAATGGTCTTTCTGCAGAACAATATGCATCTTTCTGACAACAAGACTAGTTCAATGTCAAAAAGATCGAATTGGTTATTAGATACTGTCCTGACCTTGACGGAAAAGGGAGGGGGTGGTGTATAATTCTCTTAGGAGTATCAAATAATTTTTATCGCTGAGGAAATTGCTTCAAAACAAGTTCCAATCACCATTTCTTTGAAAATGGCGTTAGGTTTTTATCAACCAACAAAAATTAATGTATAATAAATTTAACTAACCTCAGCCTACAACCTTGGTTCAAGTTATACAGACACGCGAACGAATTATAGATATGTTACAAATTGTTATGAAATGATGCTAGAACACAGTTTTGATAACCATGCATTTAATTTTCTTTTTCGAAAAGTAAACAATCCAGATGTTACGAAGTGTGTCATCCAGACATTAAAAAAAAAACAATTTTCAACAAAAATAACAAAAGCCGGTACTTTTTTCTTCTTCTGTTGCCTCGTCTGGTTTTTACATAGATCGATTGACTAAGACAGGGCATCAAAACGTATTCTTAACCCCGTCACGATGCTGGGACAGAACGCTTTTCTGGTCAGTGACACCCTCAATTCACTTGCGCGAAAAAGAAATTGGACGTCTTTGCTGCAGAGAATATGTTCTTTTCTTATCTGGATGCTTGCCAAACAGGAGGATATGAAATGTACACATGTGGAATTTATGAAAGCTGCTTGCTCTGTGGAGATTCAGATTTCTGAGCGAAAGTGAAAAGCTTTCCGTTCGTCCCATTTATGCGTCGGGCTTAGCAACTTGAGTCCTGCAAATGACAGTTCTGTTTATGGAGAAATAAATAGTCTAATATGTGTGCATTCCTGAGAAAGTTCTTTACGAGATCGTTTTCAATGTATTTCTGATCACGTGTTCCTTTTGAATAAAGTTTAAAATTATCCAATAGTTTGATAATTTATCATGGGGACCATTTAATATGTATTTTCTTGGTAGAGTTGTACTAAAATCGTGCGCGGTGTTTTGATAAAATTAATCCAGTTGAAACTTTTTATTCTAATTGAGTGCTTGATGTCATTTTTCAGATTGTTGGAAACTAATCTGACGTACCCTTACCTTTTTAGTAGTTTCAATGGTAAATTAGCTGCTACTGTATAATTACAATAATATTTGCATAGTGTAGAATAGAAATTATCTTGATATACGTGAAATTCAAACTCTTACATGAGTTATGAATTCAACTTATTCCCCACAAATATTCCATAAGTATTTGTATTGCTCAGGTGTTTTTAACTGACATATCGTTCAATATTTTTTCCTCAAAATTCTGGGGGAAATATTTTTTCTCAAACTAACATTTTATTTAGAATACGTAATTTTTAAATATGCTACTTATAATAAATTATTTTACTGATATTTGTAAAAGATACAAATATTTTTAAACACTAACTTACAGTTCATGAAGTTTTTTAAATTCATTTGCTTCTCGGTATTTATGGAGAAGAAAAAAACGAAGGAAATTTTGAAATCGTAGATATCTGTAATCCTGAAATTCTTTTCAAAACCTTAGAAATGTATTGAAAAAATTTCGATTTTATAAATTTTGAAGTAATAAACGTCAAGATAGGAGAAAAATGTTTCTCTCTCTCTTGATCCTTAGTTTCAGGGATGAATTGCTATATTTTACATGAAAGTTTATTATTGCTTAAGTTGAACGCAATTAATCCATAAAGTTACTTTTAACTACTTATGCAATATGCATTTATAGTTCTTTGAGGTGGCATTAACCAACTAGTCATGGTCGCTAACTCGTCATCGACATTGTCGATCCAAGAGTTATAGTCCTGATACTTGCCGCCATGTAGAGGGACTGTAAATCAGTCACGGCACAAAATGATCTCGTTTGTGTGGTGTGAAATGGGCTGACATCTCATGAGTCACCTTTGTGACGGATCTATACGCGGTTGACACGTTGGGGTTGGCAAGTAGGAGTTAACATAAAGTCTGCGAGTTAGTTGTAAGTTGAAAATTGAAAGAGAGTGGAATTAGAAGTCTTGGAGTTGTCCAGGAAAAAGATTACAGAGCGTGGATCCAACAACATTGATCAAGCCGAGAGAGATCATCTGCAAGTTTCCAGTGTAGAATCCGATGCATAAAAAGTACAGGTATTGTGAGCTTACTAGCGTGCGACGTAGTTATATTTGAGCGTATTTAAGCTGTCTTAGATTCAGTTGAGGGTCTGTAGTAGTATCCCCGTGTTTAGATTCTCACCTCCGCTCTCTACTATATATCTACCTTAATTAGATTTGTTTTGTGTCTGATTGATATTTGGAATTAATAAATTGATTAGATTGAAATCATGTCTGTGGGGGATCATTCAGTTTCTCCCACACCTCTAGCCGGGTTTACAGGTAGACAAGGGGGTTCAGATGTAAGCAGGAACCGACCGCTATCACAACTTGACTGAGGTTCAAAATTACGAGATCCACCGCCAATAGTTGCCTCTATGAGTGGTGTTAAAAAAATATCAAATCAAGAGAGATGGTGCACAGATCCAAAAACTACCCTTAGATTATCACCATTGATAATCCAAATAATAAATAATCCAATTATGTAATACTTTATTTAATATAATCAAAATGTTCCTTTTTACCTCTTTTCTCGTTCATTGAGTGAAAAAGATTTTAAAAGTTCCTAACATCGTGGTTAGAAGTAAATATTTTATAGGGGAAGGAGAGATTAAGAACGAAAATATTGTTACTAAGAGTTGTGGAATGGAAATTAAAATTCTTTTTCTCCGTTTTCAAATATAATTTGCTCAACTAATGTAATTCTATTGCAAATATATTTTTGCCATATTTTTTTTATAGTTGTCTCTTCTGTTGAGATTTAAACCTAGATAATTCGACGCCAAAGTCAAAGATTTATTTTCTTTTAAATATAAATATTCTTTGCTAGAGTTGTATGAGAAATAATCAATCTGTATGGTTGATGCATTTCTTGCTTATCGTTGGATCAGATAATGTAAGGCATGTTATTTAATTTCCGTTATCTTTTAGATGGAGAAAAATGGAGTGACATTTGTTTACGCTGCATTTGTGTACGAGTGGCGATAGATTAAAATATTTGAAAGTACCATTCACTGGAGTATTGAATCTACATCTTGTCATTGCACTTTTATTTTTACTTTCGACTTCGCAGTTTTTTTTTTTTTTTAAGATTGTGTTCGGCTATGATCTAGTGTTTTTCATTAAAAATATAAAAATTTCTTTCAGTTATATTTTTAAAGCAAGTTTTTAATTTTAAGAAAGATTTCTTTTGGTCGAGAATTTTACGGTCTTTTATTTCAGAGGATTTTATTCATTATGTCTATCATACTCATTTGATTTCATAAAAAAAAGGTACTTTAACTGAAGTAAATATTTTACAAAAAATATTTTTGATCGATTTCAGAATTACATTTTTTGATAATAAAGTTAAAAAAAAATCGCATGTACTGAGATATGTAAGAAATTTCATTTGTTAAAATAAGATTTTTTTCCAAAAGGATTTTTTTTCGTAGGCTTTTACATCCTTTTACTTTGGTGAACGTTTGAATTTTATTGTCAAATGTCTTTACTTTTTTTAAAAATACTTGTATTATCTTTTTCAACTGCCCTGCATTAGAATGGGCGTTAAAATTTCAAGATAATTGAAGTAAACACTTAACTCAAACACCAGACACTATTGCAATTAGAAATTTTCTTTATGCCTTTATCCTGAATCCCTTTAAAAATTGAAAGTAAATTCTACTACCTATTGAAAAAACATAATCTTCCAAAGAATAGACAGATTAAGAGAAGGGAGTGCAATGGTTTCAACCGCTGACTGACCTCAAAATGAACTCAAGTACGATGAGAGTTTTTTGCTTTTCCACTCTCTTCCTTGCAAATTTTTTTGCGACTCTTGGCTTCACCACAGGCATCTAACCCGTTTTTTTTTTTTTAAAGCTGTGATCATTTCTATGCTCTCCTTGATTGTTTTCACAGACGCAGTCCTGCCTGTTAAAAAAAAAAAGTGAACAGCCCGACTGCTTTGGATATTACCTCCGGCGTATATTTCGCGTCTGACACACCTTCCCGTCTTCAGCAAAGGCGTTGGCCTTTTCTTTTGATATTTGTGGCAAAGCTGACCAACCTTGCTGTGGACAAGGTCGTTGGGGCATTTGCTTCTTGCGATCTCTTTTTCAGGAGCAGGTTGAAGCGAATTTGGGCTGCTCATGAGGTTTTTAGTCACTTTTTTCTTTTCCTTGTTGCTTATTAAATCAGATCGAGGACGTTAGATTCGCGCGATTAATGGAATGCATCTGGAATTGGACGTGGAAACTATAATTGCCTGAAGTTTTTTCATCCCCCCCCCCTCCAGGAACAATGAGCTGACGCCTGTAATAAATAGCCTGTCATTGATCTTCGAAGGAAAGTATCTTATTTAATCATTGAAACTATATCACGTATGCAAGGATATTAGTTGTTTTTCACGATGCTTTTATTTTAAATGTTTGGCGGGAAAAAGTGTTAGATTCTGAAACCGCCATACTCGAAGTGTAGGCTTATTATTAAAAATTGCTAACTTATATAACATCAAGCAGTTCAAATACGCTATTAAGAATTGATTTCTTGCTTTCAGTGTGTATAATGATTTTGTTTCGGTGTTAATAAACTAAATTTAAGAGGAATTCTTGAATTTTTAAGCTAACTTTTTGAAAATTTCGAATCTCTGAAACGTGCTATTTTTTAGCATCTGTATATCCTTATAGATTCGTTATAATAGCATCGATTGCATTGATGGCATTCATCGATATGTCAGTTCGTTGAATCGTAATCCGTGTATACGTTGTTTTAATGCATGATATATTTTTTAATGTATGCTACCTGTAATTGAATGTTGACGACGTACATCTTTTAAACAATTGAATTCGTTTCATTAATACCGAAGATACGGAACCAAACTAAGGACACATTTTCGGACAGAAAAATGTTCTATTTTTTGCATGAATTAATGAAATTGTAACATCTCTTAAAAACATTACATCCTTAAAATTAATAACATTCCACAGAAATACGCAACTTATTTTCTTTAACATGTGAAAAAAAAAGTTTTCGGACGCGTATTACTTAAGGGATGAAATGTGGAGCACACGCATACACATTTTAAAGCAAAAAATGGGTAAACCAAGACAGAAATTTGGGGTATCATAAAATAAGTTTATCTCTATTAAACAATTTTGAATCTGAAAGTGTATGAAATATTCGTCCTATTCTTTAACATTAAAAGAATCCTGTCGTAATTTTTTATTTTTTTAATATATATAGGTTTCGAAGTATGGGCATAACACTTTAAAAAACGAGTTAGCATCTTTTTAGTTTGCTTGATACAAATAAAATTTTGTCTTTAAAAATTCTAAAAGGAAAATAAAGATAATTTCTATTCATTTATTTTAAATGTATCCTAATAATTTTTTGTCAAATTTTTAGTACTGAATATTATATAACATTAGAACTTAACTCTTTGTCATTTATTTCTTCTAAAAATAATCCCGAAATATATATCAATGTTCCATAATTTAAAATTTGTGTTGCATTGTTTTATTTAAAAATTGCGTTGGTACCCAGACCATGATTGACCATAATTTTTCAACATTTGAAAAACTACCACCTGCAATGCGCATAATTCTGTAATAAAGTGCATATGTCGCTTGTTTTGATCGATGTATAGACTCTTTAAATAGAACTAACTATACAAGAGTATAATCTACTTTTGCTTTGGTTCCGTAAAGTAAAAACAGAATTAACATATCGTATAATTTAAGATACTGTAAACAATATGCCACACGTATCGTATAATTTTGAGTATTTTTAAATATATAAACATGAATGATGTATTACAATTTGAAAGGAAGTGAAAAAAATCACCCATCAATTGTTCTAAGGGAAATAAACAAGAGGGAAAAAAATCGAAAATTGATAAGGTAGTAAAAAATGTGCACGAATTTAATGCATACAAACCTTACTTTCAAATTATATGTATAAAAAAACAATTGGACATTAAGAAAAACGATGCTCCTTCGAAACTGTGTTTAATGTCTACCCTGAGAAGGAAAGAGAATTATAATAGATACACTATTTCTTACACCAAAGGTCGTCGAAGATACTGCCTTGGGACGATCTCGGTGCGAAAGGAAATATCATGCCAAGGCGACTCAAGAGGAAGGGTTTCAATTGTTTTATGATTATTGTCAAAGGAAAGTGTTGCTACATTATAACCTTTTGACTTCACTTTCACAAGTATTTTTACAAAAAATAAATCGTAGAGGCTGTAAATACCTATAAATAGGTTTTGCGCCTGCGTTCTGATATTTTAGATCTGGATTCAGGATTCTTTAAATAAATAAACTAAAGTGCGGTTTTATCATACCGCATATGAATAAAACATCTGAAATTTAATTGTATCTTTTGAATGTTCCATTATTCTTCTGCAGAGTATTGTTTTAGCATATGTAGAAAGATTTGAAAATGTGATTCTTTTTATTTTGATTCTCTATTTTGAGTTGTATCTGATTTATAAAATCGGAACTGTGAATTAGTGCGTGAATGACCTAGTATTTTTTTACTTTTTTTTCCGCTTTAAAGTTTTCGAAGAATAGTTAAATATGATTATGGAATTACTTTTTGTATTAATTGTTGCGGTAAGCGAGAATTTTATTAACAGCTTTTTGTGGTTTAAATCAATGTGTGAAAAAATCTTTAAAAAAAACGAAATTTAATGTCTTCTGCAAGTATGCATGTTTTAAAAATTTGACATATATAAATGCTTCAAAAAAATAATAAAAATGATCAGAAACAAAATTCAAACCTTCTATGAAATAAGCGTTGCAAGAAATACTTGTATTGTTTTTTCTCTGCATTTCTTAGATTATAATCTTAATTTATCCTGTGGATAGTAAGAAAGTGCACTATTGTCTTGCGCCACAAAAGGATCACTAGTCAAATGTACAGTTTATGATGTATTTATCTGTTCATTAATGTGAAAATTTATTTATGTAATGTTAAGAAAGCACAAATGTTTATTAGTTTTAAATAACATTGTTTTGGTCTGTGAACTGATCAATAAGGGGGGGGGCTATTGCTGGAACCATTAGCCAACCGGTAAGGTAAAAATTTTAGTGGTCTATTAAATTTGGAACGAATACATTTGTAAATACCATCCTATAATTTAATTTTTAGTTCTCACTATCCCAACTTAATATTTCGAAATGTGTTAATTTATTCGTTTTAGTACATCTCGCTTATTGCTGTGGTATACATAAAAAGATTTTGCGAACATTTCAGTGAAAAATATTTAGAAGATTTAAATCTGTTTCATTATAATACAGCCTCTCTCTCTCGGAGTAATCTTGTTTTCTTCCCTTTTGTGTGTGTGTGTCAGTTTTATAAGAAACTGTTCTTGCGTAAAGAAGTCCGTTTTAAATCCGAATGGAACAATTTTACATTTGTTGATTTTTTTTTTTTGTATGTAGTAGAATAAAAAAGGTGCGCGCTGATTTGTTAAAGTTCGTGTATTTGTTATGAATTTGGTGTTTTTTATTTGTAAATTCGTTACTAATATTGTTCTTCCCTTCAGCTCCCCCCCCCCTTCTTGGACAAAAGTACAAAATATCGAGAAACTAGATGAATTGGAGAATTTATTTTCTCTATTTTCTTTGAATTCTGAAAATCGCGAATTAATAACAATGCTGCTAAAAACAAAACAAAAAATGTGGATGAAAAATTTCTTCTTTACTAATTAATATCAATAAATTGTTTTATAATTTTTATAAGTTCTGATTCATCAGATTTTTTTTTATAAACTTTTTTGCTCCGGAGAAATACTCTTGGCAAATTCTATTCATATTGAAAAAGATTTGTTGGCATAATGGAAAGAGTTAATATACTGCCTCTTTTTAAAATTGTTTAATTTATTTTCGTAATTACGATTCCCTTACGTGTTAATCGAAATAATCATTTGAGTATCATTAAGTATAATGAGTTGCTGCATGCTATCTCAATACACCCAAAATGTTTACTGTAAAATACATTCCAAAAAATTACCAGAAATGAAATTTGCGTGGGAGGAAGAAATGATTGCATCTTAACTTGAAGTATTAGCAGGCTGGGAAAATAATAAATTCTTTAGAATCTATAACTTTTTTTATAATGGTAAGAGATTCTCTTCGGAGGCATACTACCTTTAGGTAAGTGTGGAATTTACGACCTCGGAATGATTTCTTTTAGGTTTGCTGATTTTGGTAAACACTGTAGTTATGCACCTCTTGCAATCTTTTCTTTGTTTGCGACCTTTCTCTTTGTTATCCCCCTTTTTACAATAGTTAATAGCCTCTCATTCAGTGTATTGTACCTTAAGTCGTGGGCTCGAATCCCGGATAAGGCTTGGATGTTTCGTAACTGTATAGTGCCTTGTGGCATAGGGGTACTCTTAATAGCCGTCGAGCCGCAAGTCCTCTCATGGAATTGGTGGAACAGGAAAAGAGGTGGGAGGCCCATGATTACAATTTGGGTGGAATCAAGCCAAGTCGTACTGTATGGTGCTTAAAGCTACGGCTAATGACAGACGTGCAACTGAACCCTTGCCACGATGATGTGGCAAGGGGCCTTGATCTGAAGAAGATCAGGTTGCAAAAGTAACTACAACAATATTGAATAAAATTTGGCTAGATCACTGCATTTTTTTTCCTAAATTGGCGCAATTTTGCCAACTGTGTACCTTCCGCCAGTAGAATTAACAAATTAAACAAAGAATTTTTTTTTAAATATGTGCAGCAAATTATTTAACAACCAATAAATAGAGTTTCTGGGAATTATCTATGATACATAAAATAAAATTAAAGCTGTTTTAATAAATTAGGCGAGTTTCTGGTATATATGAACAAAAAATCTCTTACATTTCACAATGTTATTTTTTAACTAATACCTACTGAAATCTTTCATACATTTTTAAAAAAAATACTGAATGAAAAAACGATTTATTAATTACGTTTTTAAAATATTTTTTTATTTTTGCATCGAGATTTTTTAATTTCCTGAAATCATCTTTTTATGACCTCTATATCCCGTTTGGTAAAGCGAAAATCATCGATTCGGAACTAATTCTATTACGTCTCAACACCGTCATCTGAAGGATAGCCGTACATTATATTCAATAGGCTCTTTAAATTCTTAGTAAGGCTTGGTAAGGAAGTTAGGAGAGTGTTCTACTAGCTCTGGTGCCGCCCTGGACAATTGACCGCTATGTAAAATTGAGTTTGTCACCCAAATCCCATTGTGT
Organism: Trichonephila clavata; assembly: GCA_019973975.1. Lineage (NCBI taxonomy): Eukaryota > Metazoa > Arthropoda > Arachnida > Araneae > Nephilidae > Trichonephila > Trichonephila clavata. The sequence goes on from BMAO01034900.1 coordinate 282,725, forward strand.
AGCACCAAAACGATGTTAACCAAAATAAATCATTTATTTTCTAATGCTGTGCCTAAAAATTTTGAAACTTAGGATATATGACTGAAAAATTTCGTAACTTAAACAGTAAAATATTGAAAACTTCCTTGCCCCGGTATTGCGTGAGCATTAGTGCGTTAAAAAAAACCATGCTGTTATGTTCCAGCCCTTATCTGTGTTATCTTGACACTTTCGATCAGTGGAGATATCGTTTGCGTGAGAAACAAGGAGGTGCTACTGTTAGTCACGGTTGCTTATAAAAAGCATCCATGCGAGTGAAAAATTTCTACGAAAGCTGTAAATGGTGGATTTCGCAATGCGAACTTATCGAGATTTGGAATAGCATGCAAATATATACTTTTTGTCTCTTGCCATTTGGGACAGTACAAAGATTTATGCGGTAGAATTTTGTTCCCTTTTAGTTTATGCAAATGGCTATGTGATAAAGTAAAACACCCTAAATTCGAGATATGCATCTCAATTTGTTGGTTTCGTAACCGTAACAATTTAGATAAGTTGATAATATTTGCGAACAGTTTTGATTACGTTATTTTTCTTTTTGTTTTGATTTGGAAACACGTTCTTTAGGATCAATTTCTTTTTGTTTGATTAAATTTCTGAAACTAGTTTTGAAAGTATTGCAAAAAATATTGCTTAAAAATAGTTCTGGTTTAAATTTACTAGTTGAATATATATAAACTATTATAATGTTGAAACAGCGTTTAAAATGGATGATTTTTTAAACCATTGTTTTTCACAACTACTTGTTAATTTATATATAAAGGAGACAAAAGCGACTCACTACAGTCACTCTCCACGAGATCTCCGAAAGTATTAAACCTACAGATTTGAATTTTTGCAGGCTTGTTCCTTTTATGTAGTAGAAATCCGCTAAGAACGAGTTTTGTAAAAAAAAGATCCCAAGGGGGTTTGCGAGGGGTTAAGGAGCGTTATAAATATTCCTGTTTTTGGAACTTCTAGACGTGCAGTTATGAAATTTGGTATGCATGTTTCTTTTGTGGAGCGGAAATCCTCTAAGGACGGGTTTTAAGGAAATCAACTCACGGGGGAGGGGGAGAGTACGAGGCATATTTATAAAAAAAAATCCGTTTTCGACAGACTTGTAATTGACTTATTTTGTTGAGTAGAGATCCACTAAAAAGGGGTTTTGCGAAAATCTACTTTGGGAAAGGGGGTTACAGGAGTACAAAAAAATAATTGTTTCAGTTTCAGAAATTCAAGTCCTGTCGTTTTTAAATCAAGAGGGGAGTATAAGATTTATATGGGGTTTATTTTTTAATACAATCAAACGCTTAATGCTTATGACTTCGATATCAACAATTTAAACAATATACAGTAGAACGTCGTTTATCCAAATCAATTGGGACCGGACACCGTTCGGATACTCGATTGTTCGGATAACCGAATGCCGAATGAAACCGGACACTATACGAATATTGAAAATCATCACATGCCGGAAACGTGCTTGAAGAAAAAGCAAAATAGGTGCAAGATGTCGCAAGTTTACCTTTATTGTGGAAAATAACCAATTATTATTCGCTGTACCATTGTACAAACTTCGTTTTTTCGCTGAAAGGTCTCTGATTCCCTTTAGCAGCAGCAGTTGATTAGGACAACACTCTGATTGTTGTTGGTACCACGCCATAGCTGTCTCTAACGCAGAAACGCGTCAGAATTTGATGAACCCTTGCTACTTTCGTTGTTGTGGTTGTCCTCGTCTTCATCCGTTTCATCGTCGACAGGGTCGTATTCTTCTTGCACGGAAGTCACAATCTCGTTATTATTTAGCATTTGAAATCCACAGTCTTTTGCATCGTATGCCATCCAGGTTTCTACATCTTCATTCCATTCTTGAAATCCTCGGATCGATTGGACGAAGTCGGTAATCTCCTCTGGTCGTCATTGAAATCTTTTTCGCCTTCTAAATCTGGCACCAGCTTATTCCATGCATTTTTTACCAAATCACACAACTGAAATTCTCCAAATATCCCTCACCTTCGGTTTTCCCTTCACTTTTTGGCCTCACGCGAAACAACTGTTGAGCATTGCACTGTTCGAAAACGTATTCATATACAGAACATGTAGTTGACCAAAAGAAAAATCATTGGTCCGGATATTTGACGCTCAGGATTATAAACGTTCGGATAAACGACGTTCTACTGTATACATATTTGTACAGCATCATGAAATACCCAGCAAAGTGGGCGGGTGACGGTTAGTATTATATAAATGCATAACACTCATGCTTTTCTATGAATTATTAAATCTCACCAATCAGTTTACACAGAGAATATTACGTAGATTTTTCTTGTATCTCTTAAATTCTCTAACATAATTTCAACATGCTTTTTATCCAGTCGGAGAGCTACTTATTTAATGTATTTAATCCTGATATTACTGAGAACGTTTTTTAAAAAGTTTTAATGTAAAATATACCGTATAAATAGGTCGAATTTGTCAAACCTAAATCTTTATTCAAATTAAAATCTCATTTTTATTTTATCTTGCCAGGTGTGTTATGACAACGCGCCAGACAAAACTTTAAAATAATTAACGATGCGTGCTGTATAGTTCTATTTTTATATTTAGTAATTGTGTAACAAGCAAACTTGTTTAATGATAGGTTTAAACTTTATCGTTTTCAGTGAAAAGGTTTCAAATAAAATGAACGTTGAACATTATCCATGCTATTTTTTTTCCCCTTTTTTTTTCAATAGATTTGGAAAAAGGACAAATCTCTGTTCGTAGAAAACGACTTTTTGTATTGTAAAGAATATATGATTTTAATTCCACAGAACAACATTTCAGGTGGAAAAATGAATCATTGGTGCAAAACTAATTGTTTTTTTACTTGGGAAGTTAACAATTTCTTCTTACAATCCATGAAAAGGGTATGAACCTATCTGTTGTAATTTATGATTGATATAAAATTGCGCATGATTCTGATTGAGTTTAAAGAAGACAAGCAGGACATCGGGGCACCTCCAAACGCTTCTAAGATAAACATTATTTCAATTACGTTACATCTGTTTTTTTTTTCTCCTTTTCTGCACCGTTTTAAATATATATCTAGAATGTATTACTGCTATGGACAGTTTTGAAATTAAAACCCGGAGTTATAATCAGTAAAATTTAAATGAACTTCAAAAATATAAGCATAATGTCATTAATGCATTGGTGGAAGCTACATTATTTGACAGAAATGAGATAATAAAACGGGTAAACAGACTTCAGTTCATTCAACCAATTCCAAAGCTAGATTTATTGTAATTATCCATCTTTCCGTAATGTATGATTTATATGAACTCCTGAATAGTCATGTAAAGACTATTGTACAATTTACGATCCAGCAATCAAAGTAAGAGACAATAGATTTAGAAATGCTGTGAACTGTTTTGTTCGCTCTGTTACCTTCTTAATGGGAGATTCGCAGCGATATTGCAAAATAATGAAATAGTAATAAACGTTTATTGCTTTATAATAGGGAATCGTTTGAGCTTAGAGTTTTTCACTTTAACTGAATGCTTTTTGGCTCTTCGATTTTTACTGCATATTTTGTTCCTGTTCTACGGGTCACCAACTGATAATTGGGCTGTCAGAATGCCTACATGTTTATTCCTTGATTTTCGTTTTTTAATATTGATCATAGGAATGCCTATCAAGATAAATTGTTCTCGTTCATATTTGATTGAAAAATCTTACAAAATTCTAAATCTCTTTAGCTACTTTAAAAACAAAGAGCTTTTGAGTTTTTTAAGGGGGGGAGGGTACAGTAATTTATTTTAATGCATCATCAAAAAAGAATTGAATTTTGTCGAAATTAAAATCTGTAGTTTGATTACAACAAACCAAGATTCAGGGTTTTATTTATTTCATGTTTTTAAACTTTTGTTGATATTAAAAAGATGATTGTTATCTTTTCACCCTCTTTAACTACTTTTTACCACATCATTTTTTTTTTTTTTGCATATTTAATTGTAACATTTCCAAATCAATTTATTATAATATTGTCTGTGTTTTTATATAATTTTTCATTGAAAGTGAGAGAAATAAATTTTTTATTAATAAATGTGCGTTTCTAGAACAGTCATTTTTAAATGAACCATATATAGAGTAGTTAGATATCTAAGTTTAACATGATCTTTTTAAATGAATTCATTTTTTACACTCGAGAATGTTACGTGTACTAATTTCAGAAAATAACTACATATAGCCTTTCTTTCCATTATTGAAACATGCTGTAAAATGTGTGCTATACGATGAAATAATGGACAGACAATAATCTTCAGACAATTACATTTTCTGAAAACTTGCCTTTGTATTCCTAAGTTAACAGTAAAGGTACTTTCGTGTTTATTGATCAATAAGTACATTTCTAATTAAAGGTTTATAATTATATACCATTGGAAGGAATAACGAAAGTACAAATAATGCAAAATATTGTATTTTGTTATAACATTTAGTGTTCCTCGCTTTTTAACTCTACATCTGACATAAATAAATGTAAAGAACATTAAAACCATTACTTCTCTATAATAAAACTTCCTTTCAAAGCTTTTGCTGTTTTATAAGGAAATTTCACATAGCTTCATATGTCAAAATTTTAACAATTTTATAAAGTTTTTTTATGGCGTTTAATTGGAATTTTCTTCTTTTTTCAGAACACATCGGAACAGAAATGGGATGGACTAAGTTTCGCATCATCCCTGCCAGGGCTTTCAAAAAGATCCTTTACGGGATTTGTATTTGGACCTGCCTCTGCTATCTCGTATTTAGAATCACCAACCACAAGGGAGCAGTGACATACCTAACTGCTCGTGTTAACAGAGGACTCCTTCAAAATGTTCAGTCAATGCAAGCTTTGGCTGCTGCTGCAGCAATTGCTGCAAATGCTGATTTTCCAACAACTTCACCCCCAGTGAATCAGGATAATCCGGCCGGAAGCAGAACTCCCGGAATTCCTCAGAACTTTCTAGATTTGGAGCCTCAAGTAGATAATAGTCCAGCTCTAAATGAAAAACAGTTACTGACTTTACTAGCCAATCATTCCAATCTTCCGTTAGCTTATTGGTCAGCTAACAAACTTCGTCCCATCGGGAGCAAATCTTGTGTGAAATTTCCTAGTCTTTATGAATTAGATTTTAATAACATTTATTGGCAAAGGTTGCAAACCTCTAATGGCACCTATTATCTGTATGGAGCATATTATGATAACAGATGGCGAGCCGGTAGTGCTCCTGTTGTAAGAATACTTGGTATGGTTGACCGCATCAAGCCCATTCCTACTATATGCCAATTGTGGTTTGACAAGAAGAAAATGGTTATTTTTTCCCAAGCTACTTACACATACGCTTGGTATAGCAAGTGGGGGAATTACAAGAACGGAATTCTTCAGCCTTTTGTTATATCTTGCAAAGTGCCGCCTAAAGAGTCTGGTGGACAAGTTCCAACAAGCGTCTCTTTAGTTGAAAACCGTTGTGACAAACCGACTACGAATCTTCGAGTTTTGAATGAAAGGCCTCCTAAGAAACAAGATTTTGCAGTGTGCGTTAAAGGACTCGATTTTCTTCACGAAGATCTTAGTGTCAGATTGGTTGAGTGGCTGGAGTTGTTGAATATTCTCGGTGCGAAAAAAATATTTTTGTATGATCTCGAAATTCATCCAAATATATCAAAAGTGTTAAACTATTATCAGAAGGAAGGTCTTGTGCAGTTGACTCCTTTGACGTTACCCGGCAACCAACCCAACTTACCAGGCTTTCGTCATTTGTATTTGAAATCGAAGCTGACTCACAAACGCCAAAATGAACTTATTCCGTATAATGACTGTCTCTACAGAAATCTGTATTCATATGAATACGTCGTTCTCCTGGACATAGACGAAATAATAATGCCTGTGAAATACGATTCTTGGTCAGAATTGATGAAAGAAGCCGTGCAACTGGCATTGAAGGAGAAAAATTATACAAGAGCTAGCTATAATGTTCGCAATGTATACTTTTTGGATGATCTGCAAGACGGTGATGATTTGCACCATGAGGCACACGAACAAGGAATCCCTAGATATCTTCACATGTTTCAACATGTATACCGGAGCAAGAACTTCACGAAACCTGGATCGTATGTGAAATGTTTTCATAACACCGAAAGAGTAGTGTCTCTGCATAATCACTTTCCTCTGAATTGTTTGGGGACTTGCACTACTTATTCTATTAATACCAGTTTAGCCCAGCTGCAACATTACCGTAAAGATTGTGTCGGATCGTTGAAGAACAGTTGTAAAACTGACTTCCGTCTTTATACTCTGAAAGACACCACTATTTGGCGGTACAAAGATGAAGCTATAAAAAGAACAACTCGGACATTAAGCAAATTAGGATTTTTTTCATAGGCGTTGTGTATGTGTGTGTGTACATTCTTACTGGAGAAAATATCATGTTTCTGCTGATTTGTGAATTAATCAGGGCGCTTAGATCCGGGAAACCACACGCAAATGTTCTTTCTGTGGAAAATATGGAACTACTCATAAATGCGCTTTGACTTTCAATGTTGTTCTTATTTATTCAATAATTCTACCAATATTTATACAATTATGGTTCCCAATGTTACTTTAACTTTCTAATGCTACTGATATTCAATACTGCAAGATTTAAGCAATTGGGATTCCTTCTGTTTAATTTAATATTGCTTAATGCCATTTTTATTAGGATGGAAAACAGTTCTTCAATGGAATGATCAAGATAAGCTTTAAAAGAAGAGTTTTTACCAGAGATGGAACTTAATGCGCCTTTGCAGTGCTTACTTGAAGAAAATTTATTGAAGCATGTTCATGCTCCATTCGACAGTGATAATCCTATTCTTTTTTTTATGTTGGACTATTAAGATTCACTAATAGAAATCGAAGGACAAAGATTTGAGCGCTTGTGCCATTTTGATAAATCAAGAAGGTTTGCCCAATCCAGCATATCGCTTTCATTAATTTGCTCCAAATTTGTATGTTAAGAATCTTGATTTTTTTTATATGCTACTGGAATCTTCTTGTTAAACTCTCTCGCCCTGACACATCTCAAGAATTACTTAAGTTTATCATAATTGCTGTGTATTTATTGACTTTTCCACAGCTAATTTCCATCTTACAAACCTGTACAGTTTTTTTTATAAAATATTTTGTCATTGTGTAGCTGTTGAGTTTTGCTTTTTTTTAAAAAAAATTCCAGGAAATTCAAAAATTAATATTTTTCTTAAATTTTTTAAAAATGGTTAAATTTAATTTTTAGTCCCCATGATTAGAAATTTAATTGGGTTTTTCTTTTACGTATTGTACTATAAATAAAATAAATACTTTAATATATATTTATATAGTTTATCAAAGTATTGTATATCAAAATAAGAACCTGTTTTCTCTTTTTTTTTTAAGTAGTTTAATATCATTAAATGGCTTTAAATGAATGAACTATTAATTTATTGAAATCTTTTTTTATATGAACAAAAACTGGGAAACCACTTTTATGTTTATGATGTAAGAACATATATATCTACTAAAGGAATACTACAAGTACATCAATTTATTTCAAATTAAACTTTGCACTTCATTTGAATTCTTTAAATAGAATGACAAATTTGTGCAGTAAAAGAAATAATAAATTATTTTATATATAATTATATACACCAAAGCATTTCTCACTTTAAATTACATGAATATATTAAAATGTAACTAGAAACTCACTCTAATAACATTTTTTTATGAATTAATATGGATAAAATCCAAAAAAAAAATCTTTGGATAAGAATTTTCGCATTCATCTCAAATGAACTATGGCATTCAGTTCAGAGAGTTTGTGTCTCTTAAATTCAATATAACTTACAGCAGATAACTAGTTTAAAATATCTATTGGTTGAAGTGCAGTATTGCAGGATATTTGGGTGAAAAGTTTTAGCTTGTTTAGGGATTGTTTACTCGTTGTTTCGTTTCACGTATGAGATTACCTTGAAGCTTAGTATCATTCTGAAATCTGCTATTGATGTGGAGAATGTCTAAAATACGACACAAATCCTTTGATATGCCTTGGAATTATTATAAACTGTTCAGAAATTTCAATCGAAGGCTTGGAAATAATTTAAATTTAACTCTTCATTGTGTTGGGTGAATTGAAATGGGGTTTGATTATTAAAGAAGCTTGCCTTCAATTCTCTGTAGGGTTAAATGCTTTGTAGGCTCTTCGAATTGCAAGATGCATTGTATTTCCTGAATAATTTATCCGTATATAGAAATTTCAAGGATTCTGATGCGGATAGATCTATTATTTATTTATATTTTGTTTTTAAAATTAAATGCAGAAGAGAGAGATTCTGAATACAATAAAGCTGATTTTATTAAACTATTTATGATAAATATTTATAATTTGAATTGGTGTTTGTGTGACGTTTATTGCAATTTTTGTGTATTAATTATTTATACAATGGTTTTTTGTGTATTGATTATAAGTTTTCACTTTTTGGTTATTCGTTTGTTAAAACACAATAGGTATTATTCTTTAATCCTTGAAATAAATACCCTGTAAAAATATTATAGAATTGGAGAAATATAGGTTTTTCATTCTCTCTTAAGCTTCAACCATTATTTATCGCCTGCTTGGGGAATTAAGTTTATTACTGTAGAGCTATTACAATCAAAATTGTAAATTCAGTACTACAAAAATTCTTAAAAAATCTTATTGGAAATTCATTATCGGTATGAGCGAGCAAAAAATTTAATCCTTTAAAAAGCTGTTAATGATGGAGAAAATTAATGACTTTTAACTAATCCTAATAAATTTTTAAAAGATTTCATAAAAAAATTGCTATTTATAAATATTAGTATAATACAAAAACCTAAAATTGAAACGTGTTCTTGATTTATTAATAAATATTCCATATTTTAAATGATTTTTTTTAAAAAATTTAGTAATATAAGTATTTGAATATAGATCACACATTTTGTTTTTCTTATTTAACATATATTTGAATTCCAAATTCCTAAACACAAACAATTAGGGTTAAATTCTGTGCGTCGTCCATTTTTAAACAATAAAAATACTGATTATATATTATTTTCCCAGGATAATCTTAAATTTCGTTATTTGCTTATAAAATTTGCTACATTAAGACTGTTTTAATTATTAATGAAATTATACATTAATTAAAATGTGACCCATCAATAGAACTGATGTCTTTATAATATGTTGAAATAAAGAACACAATTTAAAGTACATTTTGGAATAATAAAAATTCTTTGTGTGTGCGGTCGGTGTATTCTTTTTTTTTACCGTATCCTTCAAAATAAAAAGGTACGTTCTATAAGTATTCAGTTTTTCCATTTTTAATAAGTAAATTTAAAACTTCATGTAGTATTAATGTATGAAATATTTTTAATAAAACAAAAATGGGATTGTTTCAAATAGGAAAAGTACGTACCGTGAAATGATGTTCCATATGACATTGTGAAGTCCGAATATTAGTCATGGAATACTTTTTCCACAAATGAAAAACGTCTTCCCCATTACTATTAGTTATGTTATAACAAAGAGTCGTAATCTATTAAATGGCTCTGTAAGTGTTATTTTCTTTCTGATATTATCTTGCAGACACTTTCCTAAACTTTAAATATAAATTAATTGTATGGCTATTTGCCTATTTCTTTGTTATAATTTCAAACATCGATGGCAACGACATTCTCTATTCGACTTTATTTTTCAGTTATATTCTTATCCAATTGTTTTCAAATCAGTTGAGTCTTGTGACAATATAAGTTTTCCAGTACATGCGAAAACTGTTATTACGACATTTAGTATCTAAAACCCACATACAAAACATTTTTTTCTCTTGAAATGTTATCCTTTGTTAGTGTTATTCTGCTTTGTTAGATCTTAAATTTTCGGTATTTCACTCAATAGCTGTTCTGGCAACTTTCCCTTCATTTTGTTCTTAGTGAAGAATTCACCAATTCTCATTTAATTGGCAATATTCCAGCCTGTAGAGACATATCTGTTATCTATCTGGATTTATTGCTTGAAATGCTAATTAAAAGAACTGAATTTCCTGGAATTTGCATTGAATTTCGAACAGATATAATTGTCTGTTGAAATGTTAAAATTTTCGCATTTTTTTAATGTACACTTTATGAATATACTTATTTATTTCTTTTTGTGAAGAGTAAGTGTTGTGAGTTATTTCAGTTCGAAATAATGTATATTAATGGCAAAATACCGATGTTGAATTATAAATATTTTGTTATTTACAGTCTTTGCTTTTCGAGGGGGGGGGGATAAGCTATATGTTAAGGGTAGAAATATCTAATCTTGGTAGCCACTTTTCAATTGCTGTTTTGCTTTGTTTGTGTCAATCGTGTTTTCATATTCATTTGTATGCAATATTGCTGTTAAATCATTTCAGATAATTTTTTTGTAGAATTGAATTGCTCTTTAATTTTATAAATATAAGCTACGTAAAGGACTAATTGCAATTTAAAAAAGTATATGCAAATTGTTTTACAAAAATTGTTCGTATAAAAATGAAGTTTTAATCACCATTGTGTAAAAATTATCAAATACTTTGATGGCCATTCCCGAACTGGCGAGTAAGAGCTAAAACATTCCAAACCCAAATGTACTACAGGTGCATTTGGTTGCGGTTTGAAGATCGGTTACTATTGAATTTGATCAACCCATATTTTGAAATTATGGATACAAACATTAAATGAGCTGAACTCGGGTATGACTATCCAAGAAATTATTTTTCCTCTTGAATTTTCATATATCTGTGTATCTTGAGCTGAAATTCGAGGTTTTGTTCCAAGTTATTTTTATTATATTTCGTTATAAAATTGTAATTATGTGAATATTAATATTTTACTTGATCTCTGAATTTCAGTATTATTATAGAATTTATATATTAGAATTATTATATATTTTTCAATCTAAGTATCTGTTATCATGTGTCTAAACTATGTTGTAAATATGTTAGGGGAAATATAAATTAACTTTTATGTGTAAATTTGTCTGTTTTGAATTTTATAGAAATACTTTGAAGTATAATTTCTATGAATCAAAGGTTATTTGTAGCAAACATATATTTTTTGTCTTAAATAGTAATAAAATATTCATTAATTCAGCTTTTACGAATTAATTTTAATTATTAAAATGGAAATTGATACACAGTGAAAATTTTAATTCAGAAATAGTTATAAAATTCACGTGTAACGTGTCTGTATTTATCATCAATATAACATATTATTCATACATTATATATATGTAAGTGTGGTACTTAAGTGATAAAAATTTAATTTTAGACGAATTTCATTTTTTTTTTTTTTTTATTATGGGAAATTTTACTTATTCTAAATTTTATACGTAATTTGGTGCATATTTTTTTCATTTGTGCTTTCATAAAAGGGGATAAAAATTTTAGGGTAAAAGAGGGTGCTTCTAGGTTGATGGCTGTTTTACACCAAAATTCCGATGTTCCTGCAGAAGTTGTCTTTCACGTTCAAGAATTCTGCATGGCGGGACCATGAACAAATTCTTGCCTTTTTATTGTATCTAGTTATCTGTACACGTATACTCGTTTGTAATGTTTTCAATGGAAAAATATTTACATCTTGTATCTTGTAACAGCTGTGAAAGATTAAAGGATTTACTCATACATTTCTGTGTTTCTTTATTTTCGTATTTTTATGTATTTTTTATGATTTAATAAATGAAATAAACATTAATGAAAAAAAGCTAAAATAGTTGGTACGTAAATTAGATTGAGCACACACGCAAGAGCGGGAGCCCTTATGCTCAAAAATAGTTGGTTGTGTTAAGTACATTTGGTTAATGAATATCATTTTTCCAAATGAGTTTACCAAAAGATTTAACGAGGAATGGACAACATCTTCATTAATATAAGTGCAATGCAAATTTGAAACCATGAACGCATAGTTTAATTTTAAAAAACTTACTGATTAAGTTTTTTAATAAGAACGTTTTAATAAAAATGTAACGAAATACACTGTAGACCCATTACGTTATGGTCACCCCTCATCTGCAGCACTTAACTCGCCCATAAACGAAACCGTGGAGCATGCGCAGTAAGTGCTTTTTGACTTAATGGGAAAATCAGCTGATGCATCAGACTTTGGGAACTTCAATTTCAGAAAAGGTACGTTTAGTGAGTTGCTGACGTACAACCGTTGCGAGTACTTATCGAAAATGGTGTATGGATAGTAAAACAAGTCGCTGGCGACAGATTGTTGATCATGGTGCATTGATTCCAGAGGAGTATAGAGATTGTTCGTCATGACCAAAGAGTTGTAACGGCCGTTATCACCAACTGCTACAACAATGATCCAGATGGTGTCTCGAGATACAATGTAGCGTACACTACAGTGTATGAGCCTACACAGCCGGTACCAGATTTACGCTCTTGCACCGACGGCTCCTGTAATGGGCCGTGGAACATCGGCGTTTTACCATAGAAAAATAGAAGAAAATCGCTTTTTCTTACGAATCAAGTTTTACTGGTCAATTACATAGAAGGCGAGTATGAATACACTGATTTCCAGTGGAAACCTTGGCAGTTGGGTGCACAGCCAAAACAAAGCATTTTCAGGAAGTGGGCAGTATTATCATGGAGCACTTCAGAACCCATCTCCCTAGAAAAGTTACTTATGTCTGCACTATTTGAACAGCATTGCAGACCAGGCGCCCCTTTATGATAACACTGTTTCGGGAAGTGATGTTGTGTAACAAGATAGTGCAAAATGTCTTAAAGGTCAGATCGTCAAGGAGTGGCCTGAGAAATGTTATGGTGAATTTCTTACCATGTCTTTCTCTCTGAATTCTGTCATGAATCCATTTGTATTTCCTTCGAGAAACCCGAATTCGTGCAGCCTCGCCTGCCATTTTCGATGTGTGGGAAATGCAGGATCAATTTGTGAGGGCCTGGTTCTAGATATCTCAGACTATATCAATACCTTGTCTAGTCAATGGCTCGCTGAGTGGTGGTGGATTTGAAGGAGAAAGGTGGTCATAATGTAATGGCTCTTATATTTGTTTGTGTTACTATACGAAGTAAAGATCATGCACGTGCTTATACTAAATCATCCGAATTAAAAGTTATGTGTAGACTATCGCAAATTAAATGCGAATTTTGATTTTGCATTTCTGTCAATGATTATACAATATGGCTTAAGTATATATGCGATTAAGTTACATTGGCTCAAATAGTTGAGAGTACACCTTGCTTTAATTTGATAAATTCAACTTTCAATATTAATAACATATTAGCAATAAGTGTAAAATTGTTTATATTTTTACACACAACAAATAGTTTTATTTAAAATAAAAATAAAGAAAATTCACAAAAAAAACCCGGAAATCTGCCAAAGAGAAAAGTTTCAGAAGCATTTTAAATCAACGTATGCAGATTTTTACCTAAAAAAAAATTGAGAATACAACAATAAAATTTTTGTAATACTTCGCATACAAAGAAAGTGTCAATATTTAGTTGCATGTCCTCTACGTTTTATAATGGCCTCTAAACTTTGTAGTACCGATTTGACCAACTTTTTGGTGGTATCTGAAGATATTTTACCCCATTCTTTTTTCCTTGCGACCCTTGTTTTAAATGGGCTTTGATTCTAATTTAATATTTTTGGACCGCTGTTTCGAGTGTGGATTTCAATGACATTGATGTCGGGGTACTGTGGTGGTGCAATTGCAGTTTACTCGTGCTATGAAAAAGACGCCACATTTTGATGTTACGTGACATGCGTTTGAGGTCATCTATCCTTACCCAAATTTGTATCCCTTTCTTTAGATTGTTCCAAGGTATATCCAAGAAACTATATGGTTCATAATGCCATCTATAAAAACTAAGTTTCTTACTCTGGATGAAGCCATATTACTCCAAACCATGACGAAGCTACCATCATGTTTAACCGTAGGTCGTAAATTTTTTGACCCAAAGCGGTATTGGGCTTACTCCATATGATGCGACGGCCTTCACTGTCAAAAATGTTGAAATTATTCTAGTACTAAATATAACTTTCTTCCAAAAGTTATTGGTCTTCAGTCGATGAGTTTTTGCAAGCTCTTGAACGGTTCTTTTCTAACGACTCTACTTTTATAACCAGCTTTACCAGTTACATTTTGCAGTCTCAGAACTTACACCTATAATATACGATTTGAAAAGTTTCTGCAGCATATTTGAGTGCACTTTGAGATCAATATTGATTTCTTTCAAAATGTTCCTTTTTTTGTAACATCACTTAGAATATACTTCCTCTTCTACATTTATTTTCAATTAATCCATTTTAAAATTTTATGATTTTCTGGACACAAGCGGGACTTCTACCTCCAATTTTCATCTTTTTCAGGATAGGATTTTCCTTTTTTTTAAATAATCTTCATACTAATTTCCTTACATCAATATTTATTTCTCTTCGAGCAGTCGTTCTCCAATTAAAAGTTTGGCTTTAAGTTTATCTAACAAACTTAACCACACAAAAATGGTCGTTGAAATGGTTTAAGGTATCCGGTTCGGAGTACTTTTTAACAAAATAGCATAGTTAAACGTTATAAATGCTTTTTTAGGACTCAATACCAATAAATACTAATATTATATATATATATATAATATTAATACCTAAATTGTAATTAATAAATCACAATTATAAGTGAAATTTTAGCAATATTTTTGAAAAACTTCAAAGCAATTAGAGAAAAGTTATAAACTTGTATTATAGTAAAAATATTACTAAAACAAATAAGATGCATATATTTATCTAGAAAATATATTAAAATTTAAATGTTTTATTAAAATTTGAAAATTTTAGAGCTGATTGAATAAACATTATAAGAAATGTGACCATTATTTAAATAACAAGCCATAACTCTAAAAAGTATTCATAGAATAAGAAATATTTTAGTATATTCTCTATAAATAACATAGATATCAGGTTCAAAAAGTTTTATTGAAATGCATCTGCAACATTTTGAGTTATCGAACTCACCATGATAGATTTTGAGCAATTTAAATGCCCACTTCTGGTAGATTAAAGATCCACTTTAAGTTTTTATAAAATTGATTGTAACTTAGCCTCTAGGTAGCGTAGAAACAAAACAAAGTATGTTTTGTAAAGCCAAAGGATAGCTCTATTCAATAAAATAAAAAAAAGTCTTAACCGAATTCGGTCATTTTCAAAGTGTTCGGATACCTTAAGCTAAGATTACACTCAGATTAATACGCAGTCCAGCAGAGTAAATATTTAGTGGCAGTTATAAACATTTTTTATAAGTGTACTCTCATTTTTTAAGGCAAAAACCTGCATATGTTTATTTAAAATGCTTCTGAAACTCTTCAATCTAGAAGTTTCTCGTAGATTGTTCTTTATTTTTGCTTTAAATTAAACCATTTGTTATATATACAAATAAAAACATGTTTGCTCTTCTCCATAACGTATTATTTATGTTAAAAGTTGAATTTATCAAGTAAAAGTAAGATGTATTCTCTATTGTTTGTGCCGACGTATGTGTTCTTAAGCATTGTTATCAATACATGGTAAAAAATTTTATCAATATTACGTACATAAAAATTTAATTTTGGTTAAATAACAGTTTTTAAAAATTAATTTGGTATGGAAAATAAAGTATAAAGCAAAATATTTATTGCAACTTTACAGGTAATGATTACTACTTTATGCTTGCGCCATGAAAAATTTATGATTGGGTTTTTCTTGGAACCCAATCATAAATTTTTCTTGGAACATGAGAATCATAGTAGATATCTAAATGTATACAAGTATTAAACGACCAGCTCTAAATATTGCGACATGTTAACTTTTAATAACTGCAGAAACGCTTATAAATTGAAATCCTCTCAAGTGTTTACTATCTTTAGATAAATACGAAATTTAGTACCACGATATATCCAAATAATCTTTCGCCTCTCTCTCCCCTTGGGGTTTACTATCCTTGGTAGACTAAGTTGATTCGTTCCTTGTATTCCCTAACGATCCTCCCCATTTCCCAGTCCTGTTGAAGTGCTACGTTAATAAACTATCAATCAATTCCTCCTTGTCAACTAAATACCTTTTCCTTCCTTCCTTCTTTTAACTTGTATCTAGATCACAGATCTACATTTATTGCAGTTATTTACTTGATGTACTTCATTAGTATGCTGAATGTTTGGTACAGACTGGTTAAATATAGTCCTGGCTTATTTAACCAGTACTAAAATCATCCAATGAAATGGTGAACAGCGAAGAGTGAATTAACTTTGGCGTTTGAATTGATGTTTCAATTTCGAAATAACATGTTTAACCTTATCATAAATATTAAAACACTTGAAACTCTTAATCTGTTGAAATTACTTAAAACTAAAATTAATCTGAAAAATTAGAGGTCAGATATTCATAATTAATATCTGTAGGTGAGATTTGAAGGGTATTGCTGCGTAGAGTGGCCAAGAGTGTGCAAAGTGATTGGTTGAGTGGTTAGGACCATCTTTATTCTAGCGTTAAAAAGGATATAAAAATTCGGTGCATTTTTTCAAATCGAAAAATGCTCCTGCATTACATTTTGAGCTATCCTATCGAAAGTAACATATTTTAATAAACTCGCTGGTTTTCTGAATTTGTTCATTTTTTCTTGCATACATGTTCCTCATTTTTTGTAATACTATTTAATTTCGTTCAAAAAAAAGTTAAGCTTTAGCTTTTAAATTTTAAGAACATGGCATAATTAATATATGGATATACTCGTTATAACCGCACTAATACATTGTAATATTGAGGCAATTTTTATCTGAATATATGTTCAGAGTTTAACTCAGTACCGGTTGCAGTAACTGGTGACTCACCAGGGGGTTTTCCAAAAGGATGAGAGTGACGAAAGCTGTCTCTGATTTGAGTGGTTAGGGAAATGGAACTTGATTTTCTAGTCAAGAGACAGTTTATTCAACAAGGGCTTAGAAGAACTACGTGACCGACTTTCCAATGACTTGCGATTTCGAAGAGAAAAAAAAAATTTTAAATACACTTTTCGTTCTTATTAAAAATTTAAAGAATCAAACAATTAAAGGATCTATTTTCATAATTTCTGTTTTATTGCTAATTCCACAAGTATGGGAATATGGATTTGTAGAGGGTAATTTGATTTTAATTTACGTCGCACGTTAAGGCACAAGACGAGGGTTATTGGAGAAGGAACATGTAATTTTCTGAACCATGGTCAAGTGACCAGGACGACACCTCAGCAGGTAAGGTTCCTCTCCGAACTTCCATTCCACGCCAACAGGAAGACTTTGCTCCAAGTTTAACGCGCATCAGCCCCTCTGCACTGTGGGTCTTCAGTAGCATTAGGGCTCGAATTCATACAGTGGCACTGGGGCTCGAGCTCATGCAGTGGCACTGGGGCTCGAACTCATACAGTGGCACTGGGGCTCGAACTCATACAGTGGCACTGGGGCCGACTCATACGTGGGGGCTCGAACTCATCAGGGCACTGGGGCTGCAGGGGCACTGGGGCTCATGACGTGGGCACTGGGCTCGAACTCATGCAGTGGCACTGGGGCTCGAACTCATGCAGTGGCACTGGGGGGCTCATGCAGCGGCACTGGGGCTCGAACTCATACAGTGGCACTGGGGCTCGAGCTCATGCAGCGGCACTGGGGCTCGAACACATGCAGTGGCATAACAGAGAATATTAGGGTTGTTTTGATATTTTATAAATTGGTTAAATTCGTATTGAGCGTCAATCAGGCTTTGGGCCCCCTAGAATCCTGCCCCCTTCCCCGCATCCTACGGCGATGTACGTCACGCCACTGAACTCATGACCATAACCATTAGGCTGCAGCCGCCACGTTCTATAGCGGATGAAGTGAGATTAGTGCGAAATGTCGGAAAGTTCTCAAAAGATTATTCCCAGATTGCTCTAAGATATTTTCCTCAACAAAGCACATCCTTCGTGAAATGTGCATTTAAAATACGTTGTGGTCACCGCGTAATCATCTCTTCTCTTGGCATTGCTCGTTACTTTGGCATTTTATTATTATTAATCTTTCATATTTCTGTAGTCTTAAACTTTACGAAATAAATCTTTACTGTAAGAAAACATTCTGAATATATATTGAAAAACGTAAGCGATGCAAGACTTGAAAACTTAGTGGTATATACAAAGTACCCACATTCCAGTTACTTATACAGGTTTTTACAAGTTTTGTATAAAATACATTTTTTAAATGTTCTTTAAAGTTCTTTTTCATCTCCAGCTAAAAAAAAAAAATTAATGTTGAGCTTCGGAACTAAAAACAAGTTCCCCAAATAAAAAAAAATTAATAATAATTGAATAGGGAAATGAAAATACACGAAATGAATTTTCTTCTCATGAGGGAAATTTTCCCAACGTAGGGAAATTGAAAAAGTTTAATTAAAAGTTACCATTATAAAAGAAACCCTTATATACTCTCTCTTTTTTTGCTTTATTTTAAAGGTTTCATTTTTATCCAATATATTTAATGATCTGTGAAATTCTTTCGTGGTACCGTACGTTGCTCTCGATTCCACTTCAATCGAATTCCGAAATGAAGTGAAAGGAATGGATTTTTTCAAGACATGTGCGGGACTGCTTTTATCTTTTTTTCTAGTTTCTGAGTAGAGAAACATTAATCCTGCTGCTTTGTAGGCGGCACGATAAAGTGCGACTTATTTACGACCCATGTTAACGCACAAATGTCTCTGACCTAAGCTGTGTGTTTGAATATAATCTTTTAGAGTACGAGTTTTACATTTGCTACGAATCTTGGGAATTTTTGCTATCATTTTTCTCTGGGCTTTTAAATTCCGGCTTTAAACGAAGATTTTTTCTCCCCGATTCGATAATAAAATTTCAGTAAGCAGTTAAATCGCGTGTGTAAAATGTTTCAGATTTAAACTTGCTCAGAGATATTTCTGTATTATTTATTTCTACTTTACCCATTATTATGAAAAGACTTATTCTCCACGTCGTTTATATTTTTATAAATATAAAAATGGAAGAGTGCAAAATCCAAAAGATATTTCTTTAGAAAGTATTTTTTTTTAAATTTGTTTATTTCTGCTTTGATTATTTTATGCTGAAAATAGCTTGTTTTTAGAAAAATGAAAGTGTTTCATTCAGAAAATGCTTCCATTGAAATATTTTCTGTGTTTTTAGTTTTATAAAGTTAAATTTTTAAATTATTTCAAGTTTTTTTTTTCGTTTTGTTTTGAAATGTGCAATAAAAATATAAATTTAACCACAACTGTTTCTTTTTTCCATCATATGTCAAAAAATAAGCATTTTTTTATAAACATTTTTTATGATGAAATCAGTTATATTATCTCATATTAGCAGTCAGAAATGTTATAAATATTGAATTTAAAGAATTATGCTAATTTTTTTTATTTTCATTGAAGAAACATATTTTTCCTTAAAGTTGGCTTTTTTCCGAATAAATAAGCGAACTCAAAAGAACACTTTACAAAAATGTATAATACACTGCTGGCCACCGTAAATGTAACACCCTGAAGGAAGCAAGCAAATAACATGAAATTTACATCATGCATTAGCGCAGGTGAGATATGCAAATGATTAGAATTTCAGCGTAGACACACATCACGTACTCCTGTGGCGCCACCTCAAAGTGCTACTTAAGGCTTGGAGAGTTTGACGATTTCAAGTTCGGTAATTTTGTGTTTTTCTTGTGGTTTTTTCAAAAAACGATCAGTTATGTCTCGTAGAAAACAGCGATCAGCTTTTGATCAAGTATCCGAGTTCGACAGAGGAAGGATAGTGGCCTACCGAGATGGTGGATTATCTTCCAAGGAAATCGGTAGTCGTGTTGGACGAAACCAAAGAACTGTAATGCAGATATGTGACCGTTGGATGCAGGAGGGTACGAAGGACCGACGTGATCGATTGCATCCACCTCAGTGCACTTTTTCACGTGAGGACAGGCAAATTGTGCGCATGGCAGTGACGGATCGCTCAGTCACATCACGAACCATAGCACAGCACATTGAGTCTGTAACGCATCATTCAGTGTCTGCGCATACCGTTCGACGCCGTTTACAGCAGAGTGGTCTGTCCGCAAGACAGCCATTGCTTGGTCTACCCTTTACGCGGAACCACAAACGTCTCCGCCGCCAATGGTGCGATGAAAGAAGGATGTGGGTGGCAGAATGGAATGAAGTTGTCTTTACTGACGAGTCACGCATCTGTTTGCAACACCACGATGGTCGGATTCGAGTCTGGAGACACCGTGGGGAGAGGATGCTGAACAGCTGCGTTAGGCACAGCCACACTGGTCCTGCACCGGGTATTATGGTGTAGGGCGGTATTGGATATCACTCTCGCACTCCTCTAGTACGCATTGCCGGTACTTTAAACAGCCAGCGCAACATCTCCGAGGTGTTGGAGCCAGTTGTTCTTCCTTACCTTCAGGGCTTGGCCACAGCCATATTTCTACAGGATAATGCGTGACCACACGTGGCATGCATTGTCCAAGGGTTCTTCATCAATCATCAGATTGCATTGCTTCCCTGGCCGGTTCACTCTCCGGATCTTTTGCCGATAGAAAACATATGGTCCATGGTTGCTCAATGATTGACCCAGATTACACCCCCAGCTGCCACACCAGATAAATTTTGGCAATGTGTGGAAGCTGCTTGGTCTACTGTACCCCAAGAACACATCCAAAGTCTCTTTGAATCAATGTCGATGCGTGTGGCAGCGGTGATCTCCAACAATGGCGGCTACTCTGGCTACTGATTCTGGCAGGAACCACACTTCACAGAAGTCTATAAATTTAATCAACATGTTATCTACAAAATAAATTTTGTTGTGCTATCTCTTGTCTTTCTGGTTGTTGCATTTACGGTGGCCAGCAGTGTAGATTTAAAAAGATAATATTCTACTTTCAATTAATTATTCTCTTAAAATTCTGTTTTTGTATGGTAAATTTTAAAACCGGAAGACTAGCATAGTGCAATATCGCAATCGAGACGAAAATATCGTGTTTCTTTTTTCATCCGTTTTTCCAAATTTTCTTTTCGAACAACACACAACACATTGCGTTGTTGGTCTCAAATTTTTTTAGCATGGTGAGAGGAATCACTTCTAAAAAGTTATTTTCTGTCAATCATAAGGGACTGGGCAAAATTCTTTGTCTTCCGTCCTTTTCTCATTTACCACCCCATGTCTTTCAATATGCCGATCTATAATATCAAGCCTGAAATTCAAATGACATAATTTTCCTCCCAGTTTCTGATATAAAACGAAAGTATTCCACAATAGTGTATCTAAAATATGCAAGAATATTTCTTCGTATTATTTCTTGCCTTTTTTTTTGTTATTGAGTAATTTGTGAGAGGCTGATCGATTTTATCTACACCACAAGAGAAGTCCGGTAACAAACTTTCATTACTTCCAGAATTATTTACAGAAATTTTTGACTCATTACTTGAGTCAATATCAGAATTTTTTTCTGTTATGAGCCTATCATAATCGCTCATTTTTCTTCCATTTTAATCTCCAAATTTATAAGAAATTGTGTTCGTAGTTTACGGTACACCGATCTAGTAAAAAGAAAATCCCGCCTTATCTAGTCTAAAAGAATGCAGTAAAAACTAACATTAAAACCGGTTTAGACTTTTTTATAATCCTAACTTTACTCGACTATTAGAGACATCTGTTAGAAACATTGCACACTAAACGAGCAAAGAATACAGGCAAATCAGAGGATTAGAGTAGAAAAAAGTGTTGAACGAGCGGCGCTTCACATCCCCTAGGGATGTTCGGGAAAAGCAGGGAAGTGGTTAACTTAGGCCGTTGATTAGGGGATTAGGTCGTGAACTCGTGAATATTATAAATAGATTAATTCTACCTAAGACCTGCCATGTAGAATAAATATTAATGCTCATTAAAGTATCTGACTACGTGCGAAATAATGATTGTGTAAAGCGCATGAATGAATAATTTTTTTTTATATTTAGTGTCACTTGAATAAGAATATACAAATAAAATTGTTTTTAGATTTTTCAATAGCAAACTATTTAGATGCTTTTTTTTTTGGCAAAAAATTAAGTGACATACATTCAAAAGATTCTTCTTTTGTGGGAAACGTTTCTGTTTTAAAAATATTTTGACTATATAAAATTAAGAATTCTATACACAGAGCCTGGAAAAGGGTTTTAAATATGTGATTAAAAATGGATTTATTCATATTTTAATATACTAGAATAGATAATTTTTTATAAGAAACACCAGTTATTATTTCAATTGATAGGAAGATTGAAAATGTGAGTTTTTCGGAATTCGTAGTTCGGGCTCTGTAGAAATGTCTTAGCTATATGTAGGGAAAATATTATTATAGAAGTATGCTCTCTACATAAAAGCAAAATGTTTTGATAATATTCATTTTTTTTTGTAAAAATATTGCATTTAAATAATTTTTTTATTGTAATAATATTCTTAAGTCAATTTTATATGTATATTCTAATTCAGGGGACACTAGATATAAAATAAATTGTTCATTTATACACTTTTGCATAATCATGGTTTCGAATATAGTATCTTAAATGGAACTGAGCCTTGGTATCGTGTGGAAGTTAAGAACGGATGGAATCACGCAAAATTGAACCGTCTTCGTCAGTAAGCCTTAATTCGAAATTACGAGATCCATTACCAATAGCTCTTGCGTTGCTGTTTGACATTGCTACAATCAAATCTAAAGTTGATTTGAAGACATATTTGTAATGTTATACATATACGTCTCATGATTAGTAAAATAATGTAATTTTGTACAAATGGAAAGATGTAAAAAAGTTTAATTTTTGTAATAGTTTATACTTACTATATTAAGTTAACGAAAATATTTGGAAACGAAGTTCTTTGACTTAGTACGTTTTTATACATTGTTTAAATTCTTAACTATTAGTATTTTGTATCATAATAATCTAAATTTTTTTGGAAGCATTTTTGTGTGAAAGTAATAAATTACTTTAAAAGATGATGTTAAGGCGATGTGTACCAACTTCACAATTTTTTTATTTTTAATATTTGATATTTGGTTTTAAATGTATTTTATAAAGGTTAGTATTTAATAATAATTCCATACAAAAAATTATTAATTTATTGCAAAATTTAAATTTTTTGAACTTTTTAAAGCATTTTTTAAATTTCTAAGGCTTTTTTAAATATGTCTCTTTTTTTCAAATTTTTTTTCCAAGTACCTTATAATATACTTCATAAAACTGTGCATGGGTTTTTTTCTGCTGCTGCTCTTTAATTTTTTATTAATTTTTTTATAGTTAAACTTCCAAAAATTCTCAAAAAACATAAATTTTTGTTTTGAAATTTTTTATAAAAAGTACTAAACATGTTAGAGCTAATTCCACATGCGCAGTTTTACAAAACATACATTTCAAAACATGTATAAAAAATTTCAAACCCATACTTTAATTATCAAAAAAGCCTTAGGATTTTGAATAACAGTATATGTACAAAAATTCCAAATGGAGAAATATGAGTTTGAAGTTTTCATTCCATGAATACCATGATATAATATTCATCGAATAGTCTGAAACTTTTATGAAATGCTAATTAGTTTATTTAAAACTACTTACCATAAAAAATTGCACAAATGTAGAGCAATTAAATAGTATACTGCCATATTGAATATATAGAAGAAAATAAATGAAAAATCAATATTTCATAAAACTTTATCTTAAAAATTATAAAAAAAATAAATACACACACTTCAGAGCTAATTCCATGCTCAGAGCTAATGAAAAAACATGTGTAAAAGATGTTTATGCCTTTATTTTTTATTTCCATGATTTTAAAAGCCTTCGCGTGTTAAATATTGAACACAAATGAAAGCAAAATCAAATAGCAATTTATAGGTAAAATATATCAAAATCTAAGAACTGCATATATGCATTTGTTTAAATGAATATCTTAAAATATTTTAATAATAAAAGTGTTGAATTTTACACACACGGGATATATATATCACCAAAAACAAATATATAAAAACGGGAGAGTGTTTCTATTCTTGCGAATTAGATTCTTTAATTATCTGAGTTATCAAAATGAGATTTAGTATTTGTGCTTTGGGAGAATCCGTTTTGAAGTTTTAATTTCATTCACAATAATATCATAAAAATCACGCACAACTTTTAAATCTTAACCAAATCCATTTGCTCTCCCCACCCCCCAATAAACATTACACAAACTAGAATCTTTGAATGAATTGCACTTTCCTTTCTTGAAATTATTTGTTACTGCATATATAATGTCAGTCTCACTTACGCAGGGTAGAAAAATAATTAATTCATTTTTTTTATCAGGCTCTTTTCTAGCAGATAATCTGAAATGTGGGCGTGGTAGTTGCTGTCCAACATCAAATATTGCTCCATAACTTCATAAAAAAATGCAGGTAAAGCTTTGAAATTTTGCACGCATGTGTTTATAAAGATTTGAGGAATCAAAATAAGCCAATAAATTTTTTTTTGTCAGTTTAATGGTTTTTAGGGTATTATATCGCCTTAACTGAGATTTACCATTGCATTTACCATTAAGAATTTTTACTTCTAAATATTAATTAGTTTTTATTCTTTCTCTGCGTGAAAAATATAGCATAAAGTCCGGCGTGTACGCGCACCTCTACTTTTAAGCTGCATACAGTGAAAATCATTTAACACGAAATTGAGAGGACTGAAATATTTTTTCGTGTAAAAGGATACGACAAAAAAATTCATATATTTAACAAAATTAAGTTTATTAGAGTACATTTTATTTACATAGATTTTTATACATGCATGTACTTAAAATAATCAATGAAACAAAAACGTTCACATTGAAATTTAATACAAAATTTTTTCAAGGTTTTGAAAGTTGAGTTTTTGGAAAATTATCTATTTTTCTTTGCATTGACTTTTTTAGCATCAAATTGTCAGCAAAGTGTTCGATGTCGTCCATTTTGTTATTCATTTCACCATTGGAATGTGTATCCAAATAACTGCACTTCCTTTAATGATGTTTCTCACTTTGGATGACGTGGGATCAGTAGCTCTCTGCCTTACTCATATCATTTCACACATCGTCGGAATCTGCATCAATGATATATTTTGATATTTGTACAAACTCCAAAATGTCTTTGTCTTCCATAATTGGGGCGGCTGGACACACAATATCATTATCTATTGCTACGAATTCTTCCAATGATGAACTTGCGGGTCTGGTATTTTGCGCATTTTTTTTTCATTCCCAGATGAGAAATCTTTTCGTGTTAAGCGATTTTTGTTTCGAATTAAGAGAAACAAAATGCATGAAAATACGTAGCCATTTGTCGAGACCGTTGTATTATTTGTCTAAAGCGTTTTCACGTTGAACATATTTCCCTGTGTTTTAATTTTTAGGTGTATTCGCGGTATAACGCGCACCCCGTTTTCTTACGAAGAAATCTGAAATACAGGTGTGCAATGTTCTATGTTTTGAAGTTATTTATTCCAAGAATTGTCTAAAGCTTTAAAAAGAAAAGAAAACTTCTAGAACTCTACAACCCTTTAATTTCACAAGGATTGTCATTACTTTTAAATAAATAAATAGTATTTCGATCTATGTAGATGTCTAATTTTTTTTATATACTCATCTTTTCCTTATTTTTAAAGCTCCTTGCGTATAACGCGTGCCCGTAAATTTCCATCTTTTGTGTGTGTGTTGAAAGTGCGACGGATTTTACGGTAATAAGAACTAATGGATCTCAACAACATCCATACAATATTTAAAATAAACTAAAGCATTTATAAAACAGGAAATTTCAATGCAAATTAATCCTGAGAAATCTATACAATGCCATCTATACGGGAAAAGGCTATTAAAAAGACGAAACAGCCTAGTTTTTTTTATTGTAAGCAATAATAAATTAAATAAGTGTTAGCTTTTTAAATGCCTCTTCTATTCATTAATTTCGCTTACAGGTATGCAATGATTTAACGGAATTTTTGTTATCCAGGATTTCTCATTTCCTGTTCATTCTGGATTTACTCATGTAATTCAGTCTACTGTTTTCTAAAAAAATTATTATGAATCAACACGATATTTGAACATACACATCAGTGAACAAATGTATACTTCGACTGATCTGTAGTTAACAAAAAACAGCTTTTGTATATCATTGTTACCAACTAAGCTTTGTTGATTCTTAAATAACTGGCAGAATTGTTTCCGAAAAATAGAAAGCTGTAAGTATTTATCTGTGTACGTCACCTGTTTTTACTGGAGCGTATCTCAAAAATACAGTATTTGAGACTGCCGTGCCAAGTTAAAATGTCACATTTGCGGAATGTTTTAATCTCAAAAGCAAAATATTTTTGAAATAATCTGAGTTTTTTCTTCTTTTTCTTCCCATGTAATTCATGTGTTTGCTTTAAGCATATGTTATTGTTAGGTTGAAGCCGTTAAGACAATCACTGATGCTTACAAGAAGAGTCGAGGAAGTAAAAAACATTGAATGGAAAGGGGTTTTTGTTAATTTTTGTTAATAATACATCTTGATGTTTTGCCTAAGGTCATTCCGTTTTGGTTTTCCTTCATCGCATGATTCGAAGCTGTTGATATTTGCATAGATTTTAAGTCTTTTGATTTTGAAAAATTGTCTGTTTTCTGAAGTTTTATTTATATATGGTATTCTGTTAAAACATCTGTCGATTCCCCCCCCCCCTTCATTTCCAAATAATCCGTAAATTTTCAAAATAAATCCCCAATGAGATGTTTGTAATACCGTTATATAAATGACATCTTAATTGCTTCAAATATAGTTTAATCTCATAAAAATTAATTTTTTTCACAAGTTAATATATTATGATAAATATCTTAGTTTAAAAAGCAAAATTTCATGTTTTATAGTCATTATTTTATTCTTTTTTTTTTTTTGAGAAAATGCATTCGTTTTTCTTTTTATATGAAAAGAATAGTCATGTGCTTATACCTAAAATTAAAAAATAAATCAAGTTTCAACTTTTTTAAAAGCTTTATACTAGAATTTACTGATTTGCTTTTCGTTTAAAATGTGAAAAACAGAATTTTGCATGTATATAATATAATTAATGCAATCCACCAAAGAACGTCTTATTTTGCAAGCAAATATTTACCGTCCTATAATGCTCATGAGAAAACTACAGCAAAACACATTTAACGCGAAAACGCTTGACAAAATATTGGTTATAACACAAAATAATACAACGGTCTCGACAAACTACTATGTATTTTCAGGCATTTTTTCTCTTCACACGAAACAAAAAATGCTTAACACGAAAAGATTTTCCTTCTGGAGAAGGAGGATATTGAAACTGACAAAGAGTCGACATTTAATGAAATGTTTGGACCTACAGTATCAGAGGAATAATTCGTTGCAATAATAGATAATGATAATGAATAACAATGAATGAATAACAAAATGGGTGGCATTGAACAATTTGTTGACAATTTGATGCTAAGAAAACAATACAAAGAAAAATATCAGATTATTATATTTCAAATTACGTCCCCCCCCCAAAAAAAAACTTGAAAATTTTGTATAAGATTTCATTAAGTTCTTGTGAATGTTTTTGATTCATTCATTTTTATTAAATGCATGCATATATACATATCTATGTAAACAAAATATAATCTAATAAACCTACGTTTTTGTTGAAATATGTTTCTTTTCTTGTATTATCGTTTAACAAAAAATTCTTTTAACACAAAAAAATATTTCAGTCCCCTAAATTTCGTGTGAAATGATTTCCACTGTATTTTATTATAAGCACTGTGTAGTATTTTAATTTATATTTAAAGAAAATATTTGATTTATTTTATAACTTTTTTTTAAAAAAATGAAAATGTGCTGTAAACGAATTCAACATCTAAAGAAATTTTTAAATTTCTCACCCATCAAAATATGTATAAGGATGGCAAATGGCACACAAAAAAAAGTACTGAGTGATTTTTTTTATGTACTTTAAGCATTTTTGTACAAACGACTAGATTATTTATATTTCTTATCTTTAAAAAATGAAAATATTCTAGCATTAAAAGGAAGATTCACTGAACTAAAAGAATTTAAAACAAATAATAAGGATTGGGAAGAAATTTTCTAGATTTTTAAACCGGAAGGAAATTTTATAAACTTATTGCAGTTGATATCTGCTTACTTCGAATGTGAAGTTTTTGTTAAAAATAGTAATATGTTTTTTCCCCCTTCTTTTTATACCAATAATATAAAAAGAATTTTTCCGTTTTTTCATTGTCACTTTGCCATTTCTCCGGGGATTATTTTTTAGAAAAATACCTATATAATAAGTCGAGCATACGAAAATATATTTCTTGCTTAAAATATGAAATTTTTTGATTATTATATTAAAATTTTAAAATTATTCTACGATCATGGATTAATGATAAAAAAAATATACCCGTATTTAAAAAGTCTTAGCAGAAATTATTATACATCCCAATGGAAGTAAAATATAAAAATATTTTTTTTAATGAAAAAAAAGCTTAAAAAGTATTGAATAAAGAGGATACAAAATCTTTTAATTTAAATAGTGCAAAATCACAAAGTTATTTAATATCTAAAATAAACTTGAGCAAATATATAAATAAAATTAAGGTCATACTTCTATGGTTGGTATACGGAATTCACTTGTAACAATTTTTCTAAACATGTTTTTATTTATTATCTTACTGTTAGTCAATATTAGTAAAACCGTTATAAGTATAAAACTCTAATTTTTTTTAAACACAGAAAACTTGAAATAATATTTTTGGACTTAGAATAGAGGGAAGAGTTCTTTTAATTAATTTATTCTTTAAAAATTGATGTTCTAGAAAATGCATGTTTATAACTAAATCTCTCAAACTGATTTGAAAATCAAGTGAATTTCGTTCGAAATAACAAATGATCGATTATCATTTAGAAACATGGAATAAAAGAGGTTGAAAAAATAATTATCCTGTTTGCGAAGTTGGAAATGTGCTTAATTTGTTTCTATGACACAGAAAACTGTACTTTTTACATACTACATGTGGAAAAATAACATGTAGCACACTTCTTACTTTGGAAATTTAACTTTAAATCCACATGATGGGAATGATTCGTAAATATAAATGGGATGTTCTGACTTCATTAAAACTGCAAAGCTGGAAGGAAAGCAAAGGAAACTTTACTTATATTGTTCGTATACAACATAGTAGGAAAAAAACATAATTCAATTTGTTGGCACTTTTGAAGTATATAAAGTCCGAAATTAGTACACATAGATGCCACCTTTGGTAGCTGAAATCCGATTTGGCACCAAAAGAAACACCAATATCTCAAAATGTTTTATTGCTTCATATGTGTGATACCTTAAATTCGATATATTTTACTATAATAATAATATTAATATATTTAATATTAATTATTAAGTTAAATTTATATAATATCAACATTTTAATATAACTATTTCTACAACATATTCTTTTTTCCCTTTCTGTTTAACTAATATTATCAATATGAGCAACAAATAAATTATATGTGCTTTTCGTTATTATTTATCAATTAATCATCCGCAATAGGGATAAAAAGTATTTTTGAAGATATTTTAGTTATTTATAACCAGTTAATTTATAAAATAACTTTGAAATTGTGTATTTTTAACTTTGACGCTTTATCATCAGTTATTTCGTAGAATAACTAGGTAAAGTATGAAATGTTTCATTTATTATATACTTAACTGACTTGTCTAGTTATTTCATGAAATACCTAGTTATTCAATGAAATAACTGAATTATACACTTTAACGGTAACATATACAAATTAGTATTTATATTTCCATGAAATTAAACACTTTGTTTAAATTACTTTTGATTTACATATTGGGTGTTATGTGCAATTCTTTTTCCGAAAACTTCATTACATATTTGTGTTCTGGTATATAAAAAAAACACTAGAAAAGACATTTTATGAACAGAAATTTTGCTTCTTTAGGTATTTTTTCATTTAAGAGTTTGTTTTAACTTTAAAACCTTTAAGTACATCTTGGTTAGATTTAAAAGAAAAACTATTACTGCAAAAGCACAAGTTTCTAGCAGATGGTGCCCAGATGTTCAAGCAAGCACAAGTTCAAAGATGTGTCAAAACATTAACTTGAAGTGACAAAACTTAGAAAAGTCTGCAATAATTCCTTAAGTCCCTTAAGTTTGTAATTGATAGATATGCATTATAAAGCTTTTCAACAATCATCTGTGCAATTCTTGCAAAAATTTTAGTTTGTGTATTGTTTATGGAAGATTAAATTGATTTTGTCAAAATATAACAGCTGTGTGTCATTTTTGTCAAAGTTTTGAAAACGAAAACAGAAATTTCAAAACACTCAGATTCCCGAGGCACAAATAAAAACTCGAATTTTAATAATTCTGATTAAATTAATATTATAAATGAGAACGGCATCATATACCATAATTGATATAAATATAGAAGAGTTTTTTCTCTATTAATATTCTTACATAACCTATAAGAATAAAATCTCCGATACTAATTGTAAGAGAAAACATAGGAAAATTTTGAAGTATTTCAAAAATAAATTTACAGCCTCAAAACTCAGTAAATGGAAAATTATGTGCAATTAAAAGTATATAATAAGAGTATATATGCTTATATATATGCTAGTATATATAATTATATATACTTATATAATTATATATAAGAATATATAATTATATAATAAGAGTTATTAGCATTTATAGGTTTATTAATTCAGAACCTAGTATTATTCCTCTCATTTTTTGAAACTTCTGTATATCACTTAAAGTCATGTATTGACGAACTCAAGAGCATCTATTTGCAAAAATTAATTTAATTTAAACTAAAAACTTAAATTCTTTAATTTTAAATTATTTTAAAAGATCTAACTGTGTGGGAGTTGTATCTTCTTTTAAAATTAAAAATCAAAGAAGTAAAATGTATAAAAAAATCTATAATCTCAACCATGAAACTTCTATTAAACCTGTTAATATGTAAATCTTCACTATTTTAGAAATTTTTAAAAAAATTATTAGTGTTAAAAGATTTAAGGTTTTATAAATAAGATATACTTTTGCAATATCTCCACTCATTTTGGCATACATTTTTAAAAAATGTGACCAAATAGTTGTTTGTACGATGCATTAATATGTACCATCAAACATTAAAAATATTGGATATTAATATCACTTTAATTTACTAAAATCTCTTTAAAAAAAAACAGAATCACTAAGATCTTTAAAATTTCACTGCTTGCGTATTACATTGGAGAAGGAGACCCTCATGCCGTCAAATAAACTAAGGCTGTGAGACATTTTAAAGTGGATCAAATGTTTTCATATAGGCATATATACTTTTAGAGAAAAAAAAGTTTTGTTGAGAATATTATTTTTATTATTAAAAAAGCACATAAAAGTTGTTTTTTTTTTAAAAAATTACTATTATAGTATGATAACGACTGAAATAATTGGAAAACTGAACGGTTTTCACTATGCGTATAGATAAAGCATTGAATACCGTGATGAAATTTTAAAAAAAATCCAAATACATGTTTATGGATAAGAGTGAAAATAAAATACAAATACTGTAAAGGTACCTCATTATGAATAATTCTTAATTACTGAAGATAAGGTATATTCATTTTCATCATTATCATCTTTATCAACTGTTGCATTATCATCTGACTTATTTAGGGAATGAACTTTCAAGATGTAATGTCTCAAGCCTCCTCTTTATTCTGTTTATTAAGTTTTTCTTCTATTCTACACGCTTCCACCCATCTTGTCTTATACTGAAACTACTCTCGTGCATTTTTAAATCCTCGATATGACAACTCGCTCGGTTTTCCAGCTCATTTGTCAAATACTCATATTGTTGCTCGAAACTATTTACCCCAAAACTATGCAAAGTTTTTGTCTTGTAATAAAGAATTAATTAGAAGACAGCTCTATAACGAAATAAATAATTTTGAATAATAATGACAAATTTGAATGAAATTATTTGGTACTTACGTATTAGCAGCGTCAACGCAGCAAAAATTGGCGCCATGCGCGCGCGCGAATCGTATTTTGATATCAAAACAACAAATTTGAAAAAATGCCAATCAGTCAGATTTTGGTGGAAAATGGCGCGATTCGCGGGATGCCAATTTGGCTACAGTGACGCTCATACGTAAGCACCAATTATTTTCTGTAAGTCAAGTACTAAAAATTGATCTATACCACAAAGGAGCGAAAAGTAGCAGGAAAAAGAATTGTTTCTAAGAGCTAATACAATAAAGATTATTTTCAGATAACAACCATAACTTAATATTGCTTAAAACCTAAACAAAATGCCTATTGTTCATAAATGTTCCTGATATTTGACTACATACCTAAATTTGTCTTGGCTACCTGAAAATATACATATATAATAAACAAAAAATCACTTTATATATTTTTAATTTTTGGTAGCTTTTGAGCGTATTTGTACCACTGCGCGTCGGCCCATTTCGACAATTCAAAAAACGTCACTAATTTAAAAATATTGTCAAATATTGTCATCTTTACTATTGTTGTGTTCGAACATGCACGGAGTAGTTTTCCAGCATTGGCTGCGTGTCGTGGAATTTGGAGACGTCTTTGAATTTGACGAAAATGGTCGCTGGTATAATATGTAAGAACCAAAGATTCTTTCGAATTTACATACAGTTGACGTAACAAAATTATATTAAAAGTTTTATGAAACGAAGTTTCATTCCTATCAGCCCTCAAATAATAAGCATTCTCAAATTTAAATCTTTAATACCTGCATGTGAGAGCGAGAGAATTTCTTCTCTAACAATTTATATTTATTGAAACGAAATCTCAGGTTTCCTTTTAGTTAGTCTTTTGGAAATATTCTACTGAATCTCAGGAAATATTGTACTGAATCTCAGGAAATATTGTACTGAATTAACTGATTCAAATCAGTTAATTTGAATTAATATCCAAAATCTATCAATTCAATGTCTAGCAGCTCTGAAAGTAATGAAAAAAAATCTCATGTTAACTCAAACATTAACTTTTCTCATATTCCCTTCCAGGCATTTATTTATTTTATTTTCAGACAAATTGATTATTAAAGAAATACTTTGGAAAAATTTTAAGTATGGAAATATTTTTCGTTTTGAATTACGATACAGTGAAAAAAATTGAATGCATTAAAAGATAAAAATCGTTATAGTGACGAATATCATCAATATTATTTGTAGATAAATTAGACCTTTCGTGAGAGATTCATAAATTAAATTACTTGTTCAATATAATACAAATTCACGATGCAAACGAAAAATTGCATTAATAACTTATACGTTTTTTCATCAGCCTATAAATTTATTTTTGCATAGAATAATCTGTTTTTAATATCGTGTATCGTTGAATTACTTTTGGGTTTCATTTATTTTAATAAATGTTGCGTTTTGTATTTTATTCAATTCATATCTGATTTCAAATATTCTATTAAAAAACATACAATTGTTCAAAAACTAAAATAACAGAATTTCTCCAATTCTTTGAGCTTTTTAATCTTAACATTCGAAATCAGTTTGCTTAGCTACTTAAAATAAATATTATTTTTAAAAAAAGCTAATTCCGAATGCAGTTCTAAAATTAGAAGTTTGCAAGGTTTTTTAAAAAATTTTAATTTGTACGATAGGTTTGTAATAAATAAAAAATTAATTTTCTTACAAAATAATATTCCTTTCCTCTATTATATATGCTGCTTATCTAAAATGCAATACCAAGGAGGACAAGACATATGAAAGCCCAAATTTATTAGAGAAGAGTACAGTAAAAAGATGAAATTATTGCGAGACGAGGAATGATTATTTAAATCAATATTGAGTGCTGTCGCAAAGGCTGGCAATAACCTCTGCTACACACCTTAGACACTGAGTGGCAAAGCTTTGGATATCTTGTTAGGATATAGCAGCTAGGAATTGCAATGCCGGTATACAGGGGTACCAAATACCGGTATTTTGAGCCATTTGTACAATTTTGTAATACCGGTATTCACAAGTTAAAATACCGTTTTTTCGGTATTTACAAGAAATTTTTCAAATTGTCTCCACTATATGCTCAGGGATCGCCAACATAGCAAATAGTATACGTTTTCGTTTTCATGTCACCCTAACGGGTGAAATTAAATAGACTGTGAATATAAAGTTTCATCGTGCAATCAAGAGAAGTGATAAAATTTGTGAATCACTCAAGGAGGCAGGTCAAAACTATCCTATTACAGTTCAGAGCGATACTACACTCGCGCAGAATTCGTAGTCAGATGTTTGTATCTGTGAAAACAAGGTTGTAGTTGTGAAGAAAGTGCGTAACATTTCAATATTTTTTTAAAATGGTGAGTTTGTCATTCACATTGTATTTGCATATCATCCAATACAATTGATACATTATGTTTAATAAAATCACATTTCAGAACTTTGTAATAGTGCCACAGCCTGAATAGTGATATTTGCACTTTTTTAGTATTTAAATAAATAAGATGTTCCTTTACTTTTTTGTGATTCTTTATATACTGTTATAATTTATAAGTTACAAATAATTTTTGGTGATATTTACTCTTTCAAATAAAACTGGCAAATAAACAAAGGAACATATGTGTTTTCTTTCTTTTTTTAAAATTTCTACTACTGGTATTAAAACCGTATCCCGGTATTAAGATCTAAGAAATACCGAATACCGATATTGAATTTTTGGTCCGATTTTTTGCAATCCCCATGTTCCACCCCACGTTTTCAAAATCGATTAGGTATATTAGAGTAGCGTATGAGGGGTCGGTCGTTCTCCAGTCCTCGACCAGATATGTTCGATATGCGATAGATCGAGAAAATAGGCAGGCCAAGGCACCAATCGAACTTGCCAGGCAAAGAAGAAGTCTTTAACGTTCATTCTATGTGTATAGCGCATTGTATTGTTGGAGGACTACAGGGCAAACTCTAAGTGTAAGGGAAAATTCCAAATAGAGTCCAAGATTTCAGAATAATAGCTCTAGCTGATCATAATACTAGAAAGAGTGGAATCCAAAGCCATTCCCAACCTTTATACTTGATGCAGGATCAGTACGCCGATGGATAAGACAACCGTTACGTAACCTTTCTCCATGATGTCTCTAGATTCTAATATGATCATTGTGGTATGACATGCAGAAGCGTGATTCGTCAGTAAAGACAGTGTCGTGACATTCGTTTATCTATGTCCTCTATTCAGTGTACCATTGTAGAGGTAACACCTATGGTTTTCAGGCAAAGGAAATCGCAGCAATTGTCGCATCGTAGACGTTTCACTCAACTTAAAATGGCCTCGAATGGTATGGTATGTACCAAAATAGATTAGTGTGCAACTCTTCGTACTTGTTGTGATATAGTTCCTGATGTCACAGAACATCTATCACTGTTATGCGTACAATATGCCTGTCATCACGAGTAGTGCCGTGACGAGGCTGATATAATGGGCGCGTCAGTCAGTCCTTCCCCATCTGGATTCTGAAAAAGTTCTATTGAACTGTCCTGGATAATTTTAACCATTATTTTCAAAAAGAAAAAATTTATAGTTTTTTGTGAGGTTTGCATTACGTCGGACACGATAATCAATTTCTCTGTAGGATGATCCATATTTTCTATAGACCGTATTTCTTCCTCCTCGGCTGAACTCAAAATCGTACTCGAAAGACACTCTTATTCTTTATTTCTTCGAGACTTACTCAGTTATTGAAGTTTCTCAGAATGAAAAAGCAATTTTCGATCTTCAAAACAGAATATCGGTATCCCTCTACATAGTACCAACAAGTGCTATATCTAGGCTATAGTTACTGTTGGTGGCACTAAAGGTGCCTTTGATGTGCATCTGGACTGAAACGTCGATCTTTGTACATCCCATCGCAGTAAGCCTATGATGACATTTCATGCGGTTTTGACGCTTTTTTTTCATGATATTGCATTTTTGGTGGCAGAAGTTTCTAAATAGAAGTATTCTTGTTTTTAAATTATCTCAAAAAACTTCTTAATTTGCATTTTAATTTCATTCTGAGAAATTATCTTCACTTCAAAGTGCAGACCAAAGTTTCTTAAGGTATCCGAACACATTCAGAAAAACTTTTTTAAAAGTAGAATACTAAAGATTTATAAATACTTTTT
Organism: Trichonephila clavata; assembly: GCA_019973975.1. Classification (NCBI taxonomy): domain Eukaryota; kingdom Metazoa; phylum Arthropoda; class Arachnida; order Araneae; family Nephilidae; genus Trichonephila; species Trichonephila clavata. The sequence continues at coordinate 319,014 of BMAO01034900.1, forward strand.
TAGGATAAATACCAATAAATATTAACACTTAACCAGTGTCTTAACCTTTCAATTATAAGTGAAATTTTAGCAATTTTTTGAAAATTCTGTGAAGCAGTAAGAGAAAAAAGAAATAAACTTGTATCAAAAAATAAAAGTATTACTAAAATAAACTACATACATTTATATCTATGGAAAGTATAAAGTTTTGTTTTTTGTTTTATTGAAATATAAAAAAATTTAGAGCTGATCGAATATTATATGAAATGTGGCGTATTTTAAGAGGCTGTAATTGAAGTAAAAGCAATAGCTCAATAAATAATAATAATAATTCAAAAAATATTGATACAGTACAAATTATATTTCAGTTACAAGACTCGCCATGATAGATTTTGAACAGTTTAAATGCCCATTCGCGTAAATTTAAAAAAAAAAAAGACCCACTCCCAGTTTTTTCTAATTTTATATAACATATTGTAACTCAGCCTCTTTGAAACGTGGAAACAAAGTAATATGTTTTGTAAAGCCAAAAAATAGCTCTATTCAATAAAATTTTTAAAAAATTAAATGTTTTGATTGAAATATTGTTTTTATCAACGTGTTCGGATGTCTTAAAATTGTGTCAATGCTCCTTAAAATCTTAACTAGATTCGTGAAAAATCATATACGCTGTTCAAAAAATCCAATGTATGAAAATTGGCGCTTATCTTAAATAATAAACCACTCAGGGGGCTCACCTTCTTTAGGTGAGTACGGGTGACACAATCCCGAGGTGCCCTAGTGATCTTTTCCTTTTGCCCACGGGGTTTACTGTCTTTGGTAAACACGGGCTTCACGAACCCGGGGTACCCTAGTGATCCTTCTCTATTTTCGACCCTCTTTCTTGTCATTCAATTCATTCTTTCTTTCTCTCTTCCCGTCTAGACCACAGATATTAAAACAAATGTTTGGCGCAGTACAGCCGAAATCGGCTCTTGCGCCAATAAACCCCAAAATCACCCAATCACTCACTTAAATAATAAAAAGCGTTGATTTATAACCATTGAACTTAATTACCACTTTAACAAATCTCTGCAGAAACTTCATATGATTTAATTCTTCAAATAAATTATATATATACTTTCCTTTTTCCTCTTCTTTATAGATTAAAATTATTTAAGTATTAATTATTGAATACTTATCAAACACGTACAATTAAATATCGGATTTAAAATACTATTGCACTAAAGAGAAAATAATTTTCTTAATTGACATCCGTCTTTGAACTTTAAGAAGACAATTAACAAGTAATCTAATTACCCAGACAAGTTGTTATATTTGAGACTTTCGTAATAAAAAAATCACATTTAAGTTCAAATTGCCACAAGAAATAGCATTTTTTCCCTCTCGAATAAAGATAAGACTATCTTAAAAGTCAATTATACTAATTGAAACGCAATTTTCAAAAGATAAAGGTGTATATATATGAAGCTACTTAAGAAATTAAACGTAGGCTTTCTTTTTACATTTAATTTTTTAGTTTTTATAAAAAGCGTATTCTTAGAATTAATATTTGATTAAATGAATGGATAATGAAACGGGTTTGAATTGAATATAATTCAAGTATACTACAATAAAAGTGATAACTCTTTTATTATATTTTTCATATGTGATTATGACTAGGATGTTTTCATTCTTAAATATAATATGAAGCTAAAATAATGTATTTTTAAAGTATTTTAAAGTTTTAGTAAAAAAATATTGTCGACTTCCAGACACAACTCTAAAATTGCCAATTAAAATAATATCTTCTTCACATAGGACTTAGCATTAATAGCGAGGCCGGGGTAGCCAAGTGGTCAATGTATCGAATCATGGCAGGTATGTCATGAGTTCCAGCCCAGTACCACCAAAGACCCGCCGTGCAGGGGCCGATGCACGCTAAATCTGTCGAGAACTCAAACATCCTTCCGTTGGTGTGGTGTGGTAGTTAGGAGAGGGGTGCCAGCTCAGGTGTCGTCCTCGTCACTTGACCATGGTTCAAAATTACGAGGTACGTCGCCAAAAGCCCTCGTGTAGCTGAACAGTGTGACGTTAATATTCACTCACTCACTTAGCGTTAATAACCTGAAACTGATTTGTAAAATGCTTTAAAAATATTAATAATTGATTAAAAATAGCATATATAAAAAAATTTAAGTACTAATAGTATTTGAATTATGTATTATTTTTGCAGTATTACAAGAAATAAAATTGTTCTTGCAAATATTCTAAAATCGAGAATAATTATGTTTAAATTTTATATTCGTGACTTAAAGAAGCGAGTATATGTTTTGGAAGTTTTCGTTTATACAAATATGCTTAGTTTCAGAAATGGTTACATTTTAAAATAAAACCATCATTGAAAATGCTCTCAAAATGTGAAAATAAAAATTTACAGTAATTTTTAAAAGAATGATAAAAATTGAAGTGATAAAAATTATAAAAAAACATTATCATTTTTGGTTTTAAAACCCTTTTACGACTAAAGGGAGCATCCCCCCCCCCCTCCAATTTTAAATTTGGTGATTGTCTTATTTAATTATAAACATATCTGCATTTTTTATACAGAATGTCAAAATAGAACGCAATTACGTAAACAGGAACATTTGGGAAAAAATACCCTGTCAAATCCATTCTCTTTAACAAAACACATTCACCCACTAAATTCTTATTACTCATTTCAGTTGATTGTGTAGCGAAATAATATTTTTACTGTGTTTTTTACAGGTTTTTTGTGTGTCACTTGGTAAGTATAACTTTATGCAATAAAGAAGTATATTGGAATAAATGAAAACAATTATATATATATATATTATATGGGCCGTGGGTAGCCTAGTGGTTAGAGTATCGGACGACAGACCGGAAGCCTGGGTTCGATGCCACCAAAATACCCCCGAGTGCACACAGAGTACATGCTCGTTAAATCAGGGGTCCGAATGGTGTCGCATCTATCGTGAGCAAAATCATACTGTCACCTTCATGGCTCAAACCTTCGGCTAACGACAGGCGTATGTCTAGCCCGTTGGCATG